>CAMXCT020001073.1:99758-152258 GCA_947184155.2 Cladocopium goreaui
CCGGGTTCCGGTACAGGTTCCGGCGCTTATAAGAGACCCTTTTCCATCATGATTTCCTGGTTCCGGTAAAGGTTCCGGCGCTTAAGAGACCCTTTGCCATCATGATTATTGGCTGTGTTTGCTGGTTCCGGTCCACGGGTTCCGGCGCTAAAGAGACCCTTTGATGTCTTGGGTTCCGGTAAAGGTTCCGGCGCTTAAGCGACCCTTTGCCATCATGATTTCCTGGTTCCGGTAAAAAGGTTTCGGCGCTTAAGCGACCCTTTGCCATCATGTTTGGCTTTGCTTTGCTGGTTCCGGTCCACAGGTTCGGCCCTAAAGAGACCCTTTGCCATCATGATTTCCTGGTTTTGATTCATTTTGAAGGGACCAGAACTTTGGCACCTGGTCAGTGTTTCTTTCGTTTCAGCGTCGTTTGAGCGACGCTTGAGCTCATTGCTTTTGTGTTTTGCATGGTTCTTCTTGATTGTGATCCCTCTAGACTAATATCTCGTAAGAAAGGCATTCTATCTGCAAGCAAATGTTCGGCCAGGTTCTTCATGGCATTTGCCAAAAGTTGTTGGCCACTCAGGCTGAGAGCCTGAAAGTTGGCTATGTATTTCTTGAGAAGAATGAACAGGTTGAAGCTTTGAAAGCTTACTAGCACATGACTGCTGGTTTTCCCAAGCTCCTACAAGCTCCTTGAGCCTTCCATTGAAGTGTCAGGTGGGGATTGAGAAAGGAGCCGCAGTTCTTGGTCGATTTTTTTGCCTCGTAAGTTTTGGGGAACTCAATTGTGCGTCCTTAGAACGAACAGTACTGGAGGAAAAAAACGCATCTTTTTCAGCGTACTGCATTTTTCCAATGAACACCGCCCCTTGTACAGAAGAAAATACACCAGCATAGACCCCAAACAGCAATAGCGCATGTCTTGAATCATCATGTGCCGCCGCCGACATCGACATCTGCCGCTATGAACCTGGCGGGGAACTGACCACCAATTGGGGAATCGGCTTAAAAAACAAACTCTTTTACTGACTGTTAGAGGCCATGGGCCAAACACAACACAAACATTCTGACCGAGAACTGCTGTTCCTCAGTTGCCACCCGAAACTGCCTTTGTGACACCTCAAAGCAGAAGAACGCCCAAGCAAAAGCCAGCCTGAAACCCGTGCTGCTTCTTTGGAAACGCGACGCCCGATGGAACGCCTTCCTTACAAGATATCAGTCTATAGGATCGCAAACAAGAAGAACCATGCAAAACACAAAAGCAATGAGCTCAAACGTCGCCCAAACGTCGCTCAAACGACGCTCTAACGACGCTGAAGAAACACTGACCAGGTGCCAAAGTTCTGGAGTGCACGTACTTTAAAAAGCAAAGCGTCCCTTTAAGGAAACAGTTGTTTGCAAATTACGCAGCATCTTATTCAAAAAATAACAATATTCTTGCAACAAAGTGCAATGTTGCCTTCAAAGAAAAAGGGACCGTGAACATACCTGACCCAAAAAATGCAAAAAACACAGATTATCAGGTTGACATTACATATGGATATTCATAGTAAAAACAACAGCGCATAAAGATAACAAGAGCATCAACTCAGGTTTGCAGCTTGCCAGCGTACCCAGACATACCTCGCGGCTGAGACGGAATTAGACGCTTACTGATTGGTTCCTTCTGTCAGCTACCCTTTTTCTTCTCTTCGCTCCTAATGCATGTCAATTAGGTGAGTAGTTCCTTTGTCCCATCATAGTTTCTTCATTCATTCTATTCTTTTCATCCAGCTCACAACTTGTTTGCCGACAATGACGCTCACTCACTTCTTTGACTTACTATGTAGTCAGGCACCAATTTCATGTGCGGACCGGTTCACTTGTGAACTCGTTCATCGACCGATGACAAGTTTGTGTGACTCATGCACATACCGTGCCATTTGGGGTAGGGGCGAATGCGGCCCCTGTCCTTTGATGTCCTTTGCCATAGTGCCCTCTGACCGCCTTCAGCAGCGAAACCAATCGAAGAATAAGCGAGGGAGGAATGAAAGAAGGAACAGAAACTGACAAAAGAAAGTCATTTTTTGAATCTTTTTGATAGATAGCTCTTCGATTGACAGACAGATCTGGGATTTGGATTCCGATGCAAAAGATTGTGGACGTTCAATGAGATTCAAACAAATGCAGTAATTTACATGCGGTGCAGTGACATGTAATTACACTGTCAATGACATGCAATAAATGTCCGTTGCTCGAGGATTTCAATGCTCTTCTCCTCCGGTGTTTCTGGAGGAAATCGGCGTCGAATCCTTTGTTATGGTGACAGCTTGACAGCAGGCAGAGTTGGTTTGGCTGCAATACAATAGGTTTGCGAAGAATGGAAAGAACTAGAACCTTTGAACAGTGCATCTCAATGCGTTTCATGTCTTTGAAGTGAGTTTTGATATTCAGCTCTGCGCATTTATGTTGCTGCATTTAGCCCGCAAAGAATCTTGACGGATTTTGCAGGCTTCTATGACGGGGGACGCTGGTTTCAGCCATATGGCCGCATGTTGGCAGACGAACTGGCAGCATATGGTGGAAGGTGTGACACGGCAGCAAACGGAGCGAGTTGGAAAGGTACAGAAGAGAAAGCAGACCTTCACCCAGGAGGTGCATGATGATTACAACACATTACAACATGAGTGTAACTAATGCAACAAATGTAAAAACTACCGAGAATACATGTAAGAGTACCTAGTTATCTTCAAATTGAAATACACTCTTTTGCACACATATTCTGTTGCCAAGTCCGTGTTTTAAACTGAGGTGAGGTGGTTGTTTGTGGTCTGAGCGGGAAATCTGCGGAGGATATGGCCACGAATACCAATTCTACTCTGGTTGACGTTTGCGGCATTTCTTGGAAGGGCATTTCCAGAGTTCTCAGAGAAGATGGCCCATTTGATTTAGCCATTCTTATGGCTGGCACGAACGACCTGCCGTACCCTTCAAAGCGATGTGCGGCGGCCACAAATATCCTTCAGCTTCATACTGCTTGCCATGCAGTCGGAGTTCCAACATTGGCAATTGCTATGCCACCTGCACCATGTGGAAGTGAACTTTGGTGCAGAGACCGTGAACAACTCTTGAAACAAATGAAAAACCTATTCTCCAAGTTTGCGCGTGACGCGAAGCTGAACTATCACATGATGACATTCTTTGATCCGGCTGACTTGTTGAGGCCTGACGACAAGATGTTGTGGGATTGTGATGGTTTGCACTTCTCGCAGATTGGCTCTGTCGTCCTTGGGAAATGCCTGGCCAAAATGATCTTGGAGATGCAGAACCCACATGGGGACTTTTCCCGACAAATCCGCGGAAGGCAACTTCCGACAAGTCCCATCTCAAGGCAACAGTGGGCTATGAAGGCACAGAGCACACTTCCTCCGCTTCAAACTTCTTATGCTTGGAACACAAAGAGCTGCAAAAACAGCTGCAAAAAGCCAGAGCTGTTCATCGGGAGGTACGTCAAGCTGGGATGCTTCTGACTTTGCAGAGTGTCAGGCACAAACAGCAATAAATAGCAATGTTATTGCTTATTCGTGTCTGCCAAATTAGGGTTGCTCCAACCCATTGGAAGTAAATGGAAGTGAATGATAGCCACACGGAGGAAAATAGATCATTCTGATTCTAATTCATTCGATTCTACACTTTATGTATGTACCCAGTTGCTTCTGTATCTGGGGTGTTGGCAGCAACCCTGCAAATGCAGGATTTGCCAAGGAATTCATCTTAGTTTTGCCCGGCCTGCTTCAACATTGACAAGTCCCGTGACTTATTGTGACGTATGTATTTATGACACAGTCAGATGCCACAATTCAATCTTTTCACAAGCTGTCAAGGCTTGCAAACATATTTGCGAAACTAAGTTTTGCTTCACGGCATCTTGACGGTATCTTCACAGTTTTCTCATATTTTCACACTTGTTCATTTGGAAGCTTCTGGGCCACTGAGTCGCAGAAATTTCAGGCCGCTCTCGGCCGGACTTGAATCTCAAGGAAATTTGACAAAACATGTGCAGACAGTTTAGATCATTTTGATTGTTTGAATGTTCGTTGCACGGCCCAATGTCTGCAACTTGCAAGTGTAAAGCTGGAATGCTCCGGAATGCTCTTTGGACTGTGGATCGGACTGGAATATGATGCCCAACGTCCAACTCCATGGCGACGCTGTACAGTGCACATGAAAAACGATATGTATGTGGCGGAAAAAGTAATGGGAACGCATGGAATAGTTTCGAGGTCTCGGGATTGCTTAGGCTGACATTGCAGAGGGTTTTTTCTGTGTGTGCCCTGATTTTTTGCTGTGCATGTGTGTGTGTGTGCCCCAGCAGTGTGGTTGCGACGTTTGAAGTGCCTGGAGGTTCTCTCGCACTGTACGCTCATGGATGCCAATATGTTGATTCAGGAAACGATGAGACATTCGGATGCCATGCCATTCGATCACCTTCGTTTCATTTGCCTTGCGAAGGACAACAAACTTACAGTATCTTACAATATCTTACAGTAGTCCAGTTCGAGCGGGACGCTGCACTCGCTGAGTGCATGAACGATGCATGACACGGGCCAAATAGGTACTTCTGGTAGTTGTTGCAGACAGGTTTCCTTCGCTTTGGATCCTTTTGACGTTTTTCTGGGCGACTAGTACTTGTGCATCTCAATCGTGGAAACGGAGACGGCTTAGAAGATCGTAGAAGTGTCACAACACTTATGTCCGGAAGGTTCTTGGTCAATTAATACAGGATAACAATATATGCAGGCATAGCGGCACAACCAAGGTTTCTCGTTGTGCTTGTTGATCGCTTCTCCTCTGCCTGACGGGTCGGTTTCGTTTCGCTTCGTGCGTGCTGGTGATCTTGGAGTGGTCTTCAAGTAGTCTTTTGTGGTTTTGGCCCCTCGGGTACCTCGCTCCAGTGGGGTTTCCTCCTTATCCATTGTTGGGTGCACGTGTGTGGGCCCATGAGAGAGAAAGGAAGAGATAGAGAGAGAGAGAGATACAGTAAGATAGAAGTCTGCGAAAGCGGTGCAACACCATAGCTTTTGGTTGGAACATTCGCGCAGTACACCTCAGCTGAAACTGCATGAAACGACGCTGCCCATGCTGCATTTTGTTTCTGGAGTTATCGCTGCTACAACACATGAACTTGCATCGAGAGGCACAGGATGGCAAGCTGTCTTGAGAATTCCTGGGGAGAGTTACTCTCCACTGCTAATGCAGCGGGAAACGTGAAACTCGGGACGACACAAGCTGTTTCGGGCTCTGGAGCGAGTGGTGAATCGCAGAATATGCTGAACTGTCTAGATTGGTTTATACGACACTTCGCGTGTTTCCATTTTGTGAGTCTCAAGATTTGTTTCGTCTCTTGTCAGTCAAGAAACCTTGGCCGATTGCACACTCGAAGTTGCACAAAACCTTGCAACAAGCTGCGGCATGCAACAAGATCCCCGCCATGGACACCACGTACAAGCCAGCTCTTAACGCGGACTGAAAACGTAGCGAAATTGCATGAAATTGTATCCGATTCACTGAGATTTGGATGTCTGAGTATATCGGTTTGTAAGCCGTTTGGCGATCCGATGTACTCTGCGCAGCTTGAGCAGGAGTTCTGCAAAGCACTTGCCACATTGCGTCGTGACCCATACGGACGCTTGCCCCAGAAACAGGCAGAGGCCAGATTGAAGCTCCGTTGTCCAATTGCGCGTCAACGCAATATAGAAATCATGTGGACAGATGTGGAGAATTGAGTACAACAAGCACATTGGCTTCTCCACTGTCAGGCAGTAATCGCCTTCTTGGCAGCCTCTCAACCTGCTGAGGATGGAGTCTTCGGTTGAGATTTTTCTTACTTCACAAGTCCATTCAAGAGAACCACTCGTTATTTTTGATAGCTTAAAAGGCGAAGTGCAATCTTCCATCTTCCCAACTGCTTGCCCAATATATTGAACATATTGAAACGATTGAACCTATTCGCTGAATGGCAGGCCCTGATAATCAATGATAATCAGGCTTTGAATGGCTTTCAATGGCTTTCACACTTGTTTTTGCAGGAGCGCTTGGGGTGGAGCTTCACTCCAGAGCTGGACTCTTTTACAAAGTGCTGCTGGGAGCGCTGATCGACAAACCTCGGAGAAGTTGAACAGCTCATAAACAGCGTTAAAAAGCTACGTATACTTCTAGTATACTTCTAGTATTTGATAGTGTTTGTCATGCCTCGTTCTTTTTCGGTCCCAGCAGGTTGCTGCCGTACATCATTTGCGCCTTCAACGCTATCGACAGGGACTGCGATGAAGTGGTCTCCAACCAGGCTGCACATTATCAAGCTTTGACTCCATTTGACCCCTACACGTAGCAACTACACGTAGGATATCGTCGGATTTTTTGGATTTGCGTCAGCGCTCCTTTACTTTCCACATCTTTCTCTGCGCTAGGAGTTTGATGCCTGGATGAAAGACCCAAAGCTTGAGCAGAGAACAGAGGACATAAAACTGACAACGAAAAACAGACATAAACAAATATATATTTACACGAATATATGATAAACGAATATGTTGAGAATATGACAGAGATTGACAGATACATATATATATATATAATTATATATATATAATTATATATATATACGCAACCGCTGTGCACCTGGCCAAAACATCAAAATTGGTTCCGTGCTAAACATGTTGTGCGGCTCATCGCAATCAGGTAATGAATTCTTCGACTCAATACTATACAATCGCCTTTTTGGAGCGATTCTGTCCTGTCCAGCTCTTCTTAGAGTTCTGATGTTCAGAAAGAATTGTTGGCAAGGCAAGATCAAGAGAACGGAGATCTGACACAGATTCTCCCTCTCTCTCTCTCGAGAGAGAGAGAGACAGAGAGACAGAGAGAGAGAGAGAGAGGCATTCAAAAAACCAAAATGAACGAGTGCAGAAGGTGAGTGTGAGAGAAGCAAGAGAAAGACAGGACAAGACGAGGACGCAAGAAACAACAAGCAAGAGACGTGTGTATCACTGAAATTTATTGAAGTCGACGAGTCGCGAGATGTGGTCTGTCATGAAGTCAGAGCCTCCTTTTGCCAGGACACGCAGTGGGCCTTCATTGACTTGAAGAGTGTGGAGGCATTGATTGACTTTGAAAAATCATGAAAGACAGGTTCTACTGATTCGATCTTTGACTTTCGGCCGGCTTTGTTTGCCTCTGAAGATCTTGGTAGTGAATGTGATTTGTACATCGCTTCATCTACGGAAGACATTTCATGTTCTTCACAAACAGGCTGGAAGACTTCTTCTACGATGTTAATATGAATGTAAGGAATGCATGAATGCATGAATGTATGAATGTATGTAGGTATGTAGGTATGGAGGTATGTGGGTATGTGGGTATGTGGGTATGTGGGTATGTGGGTAGGTAAGGTAAGGCGAGGCAATGGAATGTAATGCAATGTAATGTAATGTTATGTTATGTGATATTATAATGTAGGCAAGTACGTAGGTACGCAGGTACATAGGTACGGAGATACGTAGGTACGTAGGTTTGTAGGTAGGTATATAGGTGGGTGGGTAGGTAGATAGGTACGTACAGCAGGTAGGTACACTAGGTAGGCAGGTAGGAAGGTAGAAAGGTAGGAAGGTAGGTAGGTAGGTAGGTGGTAGGTATGAAGGTATGGAGGTATAAAGAATAAAGGTATGAAACTAATGGAGGTATGTAGGTAAATGTACGTAGGTAAATGTAGGTAAATGTAGGTGAATGTAGGTAAATGTAGGTAAACGTAGGTAAATGTAGGTAAAGGTAGGTAAACGTAGGTGAATGTAGGTAAATGTAGGTAAATGTAGGTAAATGTAGGTAAATGTAGGTAAATGTAGGTAAATGTAGGTAAATGTAGGTAATTGTAGGTAAACGTAGGTAAATGTAGGAAAATGTAGGTAAATGTAGGTGAATGTAGGTGAATGTAGGTGAATGTAGGTATGTAAGTATATAAGTATGTAAGTATATATATATAAGTAAGTAAGTAAGTATATAAGTAAGTAAGAATTCAGGTATGCAGGTTTACAGGTAAGCAGGCGTGCATGCATGCGGCATGGATGCATGCGGCATGGATGCATGCGTGCGTGCGTGCATGCATGCATGCATATGGATGGTTGGTTCGATGGATGGATGGATGGATGGTTGGTTGGTTGGTTGGATGGTTGGATGGTTGGATGGTTGGATGGTTGGATGGTTGGATGGTTGGATGGTTGGATGGTTGGATGGTTGGATGGATGGATGGATGGATGGATGGATGGATGGATGTAGGCACATAATCTAATGTAATGTAATGTAACGATATGTAATGTAATGTAATGTAATGTAATGTAAATGTAATGTAAATGTATATACTGCAAATGTAAATGTAAATGTAATGTAATGTATGTAGGTACGTACGTAATCTAGTGTAGTTTAGTGTAATGTAATCTAATGTAATGTAATGTAATGATATGTAATGTAATGTAATGTAATGTAATGATATGTAATCTAGGTACGTACGTAATGTAATGTAATGTCATGTCATGTCATGTCATGTCATGTCATGCAATGCAATACAATGCAATGTAATGCTATCGTATGGTATGGTATGTATGTATGCACAAACTTACATAATTGTGTGATGTAATGATGTATTGTTGCTTAGTTCCCTTTCTGTATCTTTCTGTCGCGACTGTCCTTCTCTGGGCCGTAATGCCGCACCGGGCATGCACGGAGATGCAACGAAATGCATATCTAGCCTTGTTGCATCTTGCTGTGCCTTGGGCCGGCGCTTTGTGTGGCATGCATGGCACTTCGTGAGAATGACCGCGCTTGTGTGAGGTAGGTGTGGCATTTGCTGGCAAGAAATGTATTTTTTGCGCGGCAGACGTGGCGCTTCATGAGAGTCAGGACGCTTTCGTGTAAACGCATTTGGTCAAATGAGAGGTGGGTTAGTGGGGGTTGGGCATCTTGGTGCATCTCGTTGCACCTTGTTGCATCAAGCTACCACAGCCTCATGCCTGCTTTTGCCTCCTGTAGCACCAATTCAAGACCCAGTTGCTCCTCCCTTTCATATGTGGTGCCTCCAGCCTAAGTCTTTATGAACACTTATGAACTTTTAGCTCCTGAAATCAGCCGTGAATCAACGGTAGAAGTCACGTTCCAAGAGCTGAATTCTTTCACTGACTATTTAGCTTACACAATATCAATCTGTATCCACAACAAGGATTCATCTTTTCTATTGCCCGCAGTCCCTTTTGTTTTCCGTTCCTGTCGTGTTGGCTCGTGTGCTGTTTATGCTCTTGAAGCCAAAACATTCAAGAGCTTCGTAATATTTCGGATGCGAGGCGAGTCTGCCTGCCCTGTGTGTTCGTGGACTTGCAGGGCCCAATGGTTTGGTCCGGGGGCTCTTGACATCTCTCAACAATTTCTGCAGAGAGTTTGGCGTTCTTTTGCTGCCTCACCAGTTGTATATTCTGAAAGGCTGCTGCGGTATCAGACGGTGCTGTGTCGTTGCGATTGAAATTTGTAAGACGTTGAAGATCGTTGAAGAACAGATGAAGTGGCCAAAGCTGTTCCACTGGCCAATCGTGTTTTTCGAAAGTGCAGAGATGAAGGTTGGTGTCATGGAACACATCAAGCACATCCACTTTCAGGCTTTCTTGTGCAGCAGAATCGAGGAAGTAGTCAAACAAGAGCAGCATCCCTCAAAAGCCTTTGCCTAGCCAGCCGTAAAGGCGTAGCTTCACTTTGACATTTTTTGAAGTTTATAATTGTCAGATGTTTTCATTAACTTTGAGATATGTTGAGCATTTGGAGCGTTTTGAACTCTCAGAGGCTCCTTCTCTTGAACTCAGAACTCTGCCAGCCCAGCTCAATTTCGTCAGGGTGGTGTTCGTTCCATGACCCTTCAAGACTGCGTCGTAGCAGCAATGAAGGCTTTGATGACTCAAATGCTTGCTTATCTCACGTGCAAAGTATGGTGTCTTGTGTGATAGCAGGCATATGGAATGGTTTGAGATGAACATTGGAACAACAAAGTTGTCTTGCGGAATTCGTGGCATCTGTCCAGCATTTCATGAATTATGTTGACGCAGTTCAGCAGTTTTAAGAGTTGCAATGAAGCAGTAGATTCCAGTTCATAGTTCATGATGTCATGCGAGCGCTGCTCTTGACATTTCGAAATTGTTTTCAACAATTTGTTCAACATATGTTTGAAACCTTGTTCAACTAGTACGTTCGATTCGACAGGTTTGGAGTTCAGTTATGTTGAGCTACTGTATGTTAAGCTTCAAGCTGCACCACTGGAAGAGGTTTGGACACAGAGCTGTGCAGGTTTTCACTGAGCTCCGTATGAGGATTGGCACCTGAATGTCAAGGCGTAGGACTTGGTCAGTGATCCCGAGGCAGCAAAGCATAGTAAAGATAGGACACAATGCTCAATGGATCCAAGGGGCCAATCTTCGTGACATTTTGTGACAAAAAGACTTTCAAAGAAATACACCAGATATCACATGATATCACCACGTTCGAAGTTCGCTGTCATCGCTGGATGCTGTTGCACTGTTCCAGCGAAGCTGCAACAGACGTTGAACTTGATCCACGCCCCACACATCTACATGTCCCGGAATCTTAGACCTCCACAGTAACGTTTGGACTTCTAGAAGAAAACACATGTATAAGATTGATTAAGATTGTATAAGTGTATAAGTCCGATTTCCTGAGCAAGGCATGTGTTCAAGTGACTCTTTTCCTGGCGTGAATAGAGGTCATCTCCAACTTTCAAGATCTTGAGATGGAACAACATCGTCATGAGAATCATTCGATGTGTTACATCGCGCCAAACGAAGTGAAGATGCTTTGGGCTAAAACAACTCAGCAGGGTTACAGACTTCTTTGTCAAACTCTGAGATGCCACCATTCGTAAACGTCCCAACAGTAGGCAACGTAAAAATCTCAGGCCTATGTCCAATGTCCCCCATACATTCTTGCATGGCCCCATCATGCATCTTTTTGATTTCTTTGGCATCCCAACATGCAGCCTATGCATTTTTGGCAATTTTTGGCTCTCCAATGGTCCAAGCAAAGGTTGTGCTGGAGAGCTTGCACCAAAAAGAATAGTAGGGTAGGTTGCAGAGATTCCTCTAGACCCTACCTTCGTACGAAAACAAACAACAGTATGCACTTGGGCTGCCCATACCCTCGCTACGTTGCAAGAAAATTACGTTCCACGGTCCTATCTGAAACCTGAGACTCGAGCAATGTCGAATGCGGAAAGACTATCCCTACTTGCTGAAAAGCTCAAAGCGCGAGGAAAGGACGGAAGAGAAGGAAGAGAGCCATCCAGAGATCCTCAATATGTGCGCGATTCGTCTGATGTATCTGGAGCCACTTTCAGCTTGGACTTGCAAACACATCATGTCATAGTCAAGCCAAAGTCAATCCAGGATGTAGTAGCCTGTCTTCAAGATGCAAGTACGACAGGCTGTTCTGTGAGTGTAGTTGGTGGAAATCACAGCGGCTACGGCAGAACTGGAGACTTGGTCTTGGAGATGTCCCACTTCAGTTGGGTGCAAACATTGAAAGAAAGGGCAGAAAGGGTGCAAGAAGCTCAAAAAGAAGCTCAACAAGTTGTAGAAGTAGATGCTGAAAAAGTTGTAGAAGATTCGCAAAGGCAAAGGGAAATAGATGGAGTGGTGCATGAAGCAGATCCAGATGTTTTGCTTCGTATTGGTGCTGGCGTTACCCTCAAAGATGTTGCCATCGCAGCAGTTGAGCGTCGCCTTGCAGTTCCTCTGGGGACTGCACCAACAGTTGGTCTTGGTCTGATTTTGCAAGGAGGTGTTGGGCACCTCACAAGAAGCCTGGGCCTTGCTTTGGATGCAATTCATTCCTTGCAGATGGTCACTGCTAAAGCTGAAGTGGTGAACCTGTCGCGAGATTCACCAGAACCTGAACTTAAAGAACTCTTTTGGGCCGCCGTTGGCTGTGCTCCAAACTTTGGAGTTGTAACATCAGTCACTTTGGAAGCGGCTCCCTTCCGACATTGTAATTCATTTAGACAGGTTTACGAGTTGCAAAAGGGAAAAGATGAAGATTCTGCGATATCATTCTGCTGTCTTCAGAAATACTTGTCATGGTCCGCGGAGCTTCCTGTCGACTGCAGTGCTGACTGCTGCTTGTATTTCGGCAAAGTCATAGTAATGAACGCTTTTGCCATCTTTTGACTGCTTCGAACATTTTCGAACATCTTGAAGCCATCTTTCACAATCCTTGAAAACGTCAAATTACACGGTCTGAAACTTCCTGTATAATTCAGTCAGGTAACCAGTCTTTATTATGCACCTTTATACACATGTGTGTAGCTTTTTCATTGTACATGTTCACATGTATCTCCGTGTGTGTGTGTGTTCTGAACACAATGTAGGTATTTCAAGGATGACAAGACATTTGAGCCTTCAAGCATTCTCATGGGGATTTACACCTACGACTTTGGAGGTGTTTCTGCCCGTTTGGATTTGTCTGGTGGACCCACCTTGCTGCTTGAGAAACTTCTGGAGAAACAAAGCGTTGCGGAATTGATGGATCAGGAGCCATATTTGTGTGAGCAGCCTGATGGGACGGTGCACAGGGGCTTCATTCCAAAGCGGAGTTTTTCGTCCGTGCACTATTTTTCGAAAAGACTGCAGATATGTGCAAGGACGTGGTAGAGGGTATAAGGTCAGCCCCAAGTCCGCATTGCTACTTTCATTTTCAACACATGGGTGGAGCGGTCTCCAAAAGGATTGATTCTTTATTTACAGCACGTCAGGCAGAGTGGTCCTTGGTCATTTCAGCTGCTTGGTCCGAGGAAAAGTCTGCAGCTGCTTGTAGGAGTTGGGTGATGCAAGTTGTACAAAAATTGCTGCCTAAGGCGCTTGGCAGCTATGCGACTGACCTTGGACCAGAAGATGAATTGTTGGCAGGGCACAGCTTTGGGCACAACACTTCGCAGTTGGTACAGCTCAAAAAGAAATGGGATCCGGAGAACATGTTTAAGCACGGATTTCCTTTGGCAGCATTGAGCCGCGAAGGATAAAGCTTGCATCTGAGCCTCGCCAGACTCAGCGACAACCGATGAGTGACCAAGTTGATGCATGACCGGTGTCGCTTATGCATCCAGAAGCTCCGCGAGATGTTGATTTCTTTCCTCTGGCCATGGCAAAAGATGCAGTGATCGCGAGTGACCTGGAGACCTTGTCTCGAAATGAAACAGAGAGCTCACACGTGCAAATCAACGTGATGGGCCGGCAACAATCACCAGTGTAGGCTCACAAATGAAGACTCTGGAAAAATGTGTGAAACGGATACTGGTAAAGATAGGGTACTGTAAAATTTGGTGCTGCATGAGTTGCTAGTGTAAGATCTGATAAATTTCATGGCGGTGATACCTCCTCAGCTTGGAATCACTAAATGTTCATGGCTTGGTTTTGTGTGTTGTTTGAAACGATTCGATGCTCAAGCGGAGACGTTGTGGATCATGAGTGTCGATTTGAACAGCCACTGTTGAGCCAGTAGGCTTTCGGAACCCTCCACCTAAGATGGATTGAAGCAGAGACAAGAACTTCTGCAGTCTGGCCGCATAGCGCAGCATTTTTGACCCTTGACTTGTTCAATTGCCTTGAACATCTTTGAACGCATTTTTCAGCCATGGCCAAAGTTTCCAGCCTCAGAGCTGTGCCTTTGAAAGAGTGCTAAGCTTAGTTGCTACTATCATCGAATCATCTACTAACTTTGGCATCGAAAGGCTGCAATGCTGGCTTCAGTACTTCATTCATGTCATTTATAACTATTCTAAACTATTCTAAACTCTAGACTAGACACATTCCAAAAACGCGGGGTATTCTTAATGGCTTTTCTTTGAACATACGAACGCCACTACCATAATGGTGCCACGAAAGAAGGTCCAAACCGCCGAGTCCAAGACTGGGTTGCGATAAGTTGCAATTCCAGAACATTCCAAGAACCTGTGTGAATGCAAGGTTTCGAAGGTTTGGTCATGTTTGATCATTTGATGTTTACAGAATGTTTACAGTATATCGTTTCCAGGCTTGTGGAGTCACAAGAAACCCGCAGACAGCTATGCGGCGGTCAGCTGCTGTTGCGGATTCGACTTGCGCCAGACGAGGTGCCATGCAAAACAATTGTTCCTTTGTGCAATGCCACCCAAAGTGTGATGCGAATGATCAGCCCTTTTTCTGATTTTCTGAAAATTCTCGGTTTTTTCGAATTGTTCGTCCTTCCCTGTCATGTTTTACCGGTTCCTGATGCAGGTAGCATCACTTTACGAGCCCGATCCATTGTTCAGCTTGGTGCCACGGGTGGCATATCTTCCCTTTCTCTTCCATGACGTTCTGGAGCACTTCAAGAAGTCGATTTCAAGAATGGGGCAGCCATATGAGCTGTGGTTCGACTACAACAACATTGCTTCATGGCCTTGATACGCCATGGTTGGCAAGGGCATGTACAGGGCAGAAGAGCGGGGTAGTGCAACATAGTGCATAGTAGTGCAACCAAAAAAAACAACATGCAAAGGTCATTTGGTGGATTCTGGTCATTGAAACTGCTGCGCATAGGTGTGTGCAAAAAAGGATGAAGGGCATGGCGACATTATGGCATCCAAAAGAAGCGTACAAATTGGACAAATTGCCCAGGTCGGAGATGCATAAAACAATGGTTCGCTTTAGTGGATTGAACCTTTGAGGCCTTGAAGTGGCACTTCCCTGTGGGCGTACTATGCGATTCAGTGGTCGGCATGGAGGTTGGAACTGTGACGGACTGTGTCCACTCTTTGGGTCTCACTGCAACGCACGAAAGATCTTATGCAAAATTCTCATAGGTACGGTACATGTACGTTTATCAACTGGGTATGTTTGGTACTGTTGAATTTAACTGATTGTCCCAAGATATTCTTCAAACTGCCAGAATGTCGGTGCGAGTATTGCTTTGAAGCCCTGCATCCAACTACCTTTAATTGCTCAGGTGCCAGTTCCATGGGATCTCACCGTGCACTTCCGTGGCAACTCCTCCTTAACGAAAGACCTCCTACCGTTTAGCGCCTTGATTGAAGACTATCGAAATTGAGGATGAGCTAGCTGACCTGCTTGACCTACTTGACCTGCTTGGCACTTGGTTTTCAACTTCACATCTCCTATCTCAGGATATGAACCGCATCCGCACGGTAATTACCAGTTGATCTGTTGTGAGGGCTTCTTAAGCAACTTTCTCTGGGGTGGCAAGTGTGTGACAAGTGATAAGATCATCTGATACCAGATGATGCCCGGCCGTGCCGGGGCGGAAGTTTCGAAATATATGAGAAAACAATGGCCAAAAAGAATGCCTGTGAGATGCAGACACAGCCAGAGATTGAGGCTGTGAGATGGATCAACGAATGAGCAAATGGTTGCTGAGATGCCAATGAAATGACATGAAATCAATGACATGACAGAATCAGTGCACGAATGGCTGAGTGAATGAAAGAACAGTGCAGCAACCAACGAACCGATCAATGAATCAATGAGTGAACCAAAGGATGAACCAATGAATGAGTCAATGACTGAAACAATGAAGGGATCAACCAACCCAGAAGTCAACGAATGAGTCAAGCAATCCAACGAGTGAGTTGTTGAGTTGTTGAGTGAGTGTGTGGGTGGCTGGGTGGCTGGGTGGGTGGGTGAGTGAGTGAGTGAGTGAGTGAATGAACGAACGCACGCACGATCGAACGAACGAATGACAATCAATCGACCAATTAATTAGCAAGTAAAGTAGTGAGTGAATGAGTGAATCAATAAACGAATCAATGAAGGGATGAACCAATCAGAGAACGAGCGAATCAATGAACGAACCAATGCATGAGTGCGTCAATGACTGCGCGAAGAAGGAACGACTTCTTTGTTGAGCTAACCATTCCTAAGCCAAGTCTTTTAACATCCGCTTCTTCACTGAGTTGTTTTTGGCTTTGGCTGACTCGCCGCCCCAGAAGGGTTGCCAATTTTTGCTATAATAGAATAGTATACTTTGATGTTGTGCAAGGAAGGATTCGGTCATGGTACGGCGGGGTGGGGTGAGGAGGGGCTAACGTCCCTTGGCACTTGCACACCGACATGATCCTACATGATGCTATGTTAGAGATGGGGTGGGGTGGGGTGGGGCTAATAATGTCCCTTGGCACTTGCACACCTACATGATGCTATGTTAGAGATGGGGTGGGGTGGGGTGGTGCTAATAATGTCCCTTGGCACTTGCACACCTACATGATGCTATGTTAGAGATGGGGTGGGGTGAGGTGGGGCTAATAACGTCTTTGGCATGCTACGGTAAGAGAATATGTTGCTACGCTTGCACATGTTTTTAACGTACGCTAGCATCTGTTTGATATGTTGCTACGCCTGCACATGTTTTTAATGTACGCAAGCATCTGTTTAATGCTTCTAAAAGTTGCTACGCTTGCACATACCTTCCAGTGGAGGCTTCCATCACAAGTTCCATCTCGGAAGAACTTCCCGGATGCTTGTGGCAGAGTTGAGAAAAGATGCTTCTAGGCCGTTTGGGCATGTCATTTGTTAGATCAACAGGCAACTTTTTCCCAACGTGATCAAAACATGATAGTTTCGCCTGCACGAAATACCAGCTCCTTCATTTTGAATTGGCCCACGCAGTACAAAATGATACTTTCTAAATCTTTCTAAAATGACTTCGAAAGATGAAAAATGTAAATAAGCTTCGCTGGTATCCCCAACAGCCGCAACGTTGTATTTTAACAAATCTTTCTGAAGCGTGCTGCGAAGCCAAGCGCTGGAAACACTTCAGCTAGGTTTCCGCGAATTAAATGGCCGCAAATCCTGTTTAACCTGACCTGGCTCTGCACCCAAGCCTCCCAGACCTTCTCCAGAACCTTCTCCGGAACCCTGTTGAACCTGACCTGGCTCTGCACCCAAGCCTCCCGGAACCTTCTCCGGAACCTTCTCCGGAACCTTCTCCGGAACCTTCACCGGAACCCTGTTGAACCTGACCTGGCTCTGCACAAAAGCCTTCCAGACCTTCACCGGAACCTTCTCCAGAACCTTCTCCGGAACCCTGTTGAACTTGACCTGGCTCTGCACCGAAGCCTCCCAGACCTTCTCCGGAACCTTCTCCGGAACCCTGTTGAACCTGACCTGGCTTTGCACCAAAGCCTCCCAGACCTTCTCCGGAACCTTCTCTGGAACCCTGTTGAACCTGAGCTGGCTTTGCACCAAAGCCTTACGTGACCTCACTCTGCACCAAAGCCTCCCAGACCTTCTCCGGAACCTTCGGAACCTTCTCCAGAACCTCGTTGAACCTGACCCGGTGCCTGCACCAGTGCACACCGGAGCTATTCTGGGCTGAAGACCCCATTAGCTTACGCTGTTGGGGAAAAACACTGGGTTTCCAGCATTTCATCTTGAGAATGAAGGAAAAGAGATGTCGACAGTTGCAGGGCGGTGAGTCAGCCGATTCCTTTGTTTTTCCCTGGGCAACATCTTCGCTGTGCAACCTCTTCGCTGAGGTGCCTCTTCTTCTTCTCTGGCCCGCTTCTGCTCTGAGCTATCTCTTTGTCTCTCTCTCTCTCTCTGTGTCCCCCTCTCTCTCAGCTACCTCTTCTCTGAGTGACCTCTTCTGTAGCTTCTCTCTTATCTAAGTTCAATATAGGTGTAACTGCGTTTTGAAAGAATCGAAACAAGTCAGGTACGTACGATGCTTGGTGCGACGGTGCGATGGTGCGGTGCAATGGTGCAATGGTACGGTGCGATGGTACGGTGCGATGGTGCGATGGTACGGTGCGATGGTGCGATGGTACGCTGCGATGGTGCGATGGTACGGTGCGATGGTGCGATGGTACGGTGCGATGGTACGGTGCGATGGTGCGATGGTACGGTGCGATGGTGTGATGGTATGGTACGATGGTGCGATGGTACGGTATGATGGTATGCGATTGTTTGCGATGGTACGCAACTGCATGCACCATGAGGTTGAGGTGGTGTGATGGTGTGGCTGCACTGGTCGATGGTGCCTGTCATGTTTTGCGATAGTATACTGGTGAACCATGGGATGTTTTACTGGTGTGGCACCATGGTAAGTTGTAATTCAGGTTCATGTGTGCAAAGTCACAACCATCTACCTGTAATAGTTATATATTTTTCATAATTTTTCTAAGTTGCACAACGTCCAAAACCAAGTAAGAGAATGGTTAAACGAAAAGGTCCAAAAATTAGATTTTATAAATTCCTTATTATTTGTTTCGGTATGTTTCGGAGTCACACGCGTGAAACCAATATAGCTTGATTTTTCTGAGAAACATTTAAACTCTCAAGTTTGCAGAGTTGATGTTCATTTGATGTCCATGATTTTTTTGGCATCGGCAAAAGCAGACATGCAAATGTATTCCAAGCAAACTTAACTGTAACTTTGGTGGATTTGTTTGGTATTGGATGGACAGCAAAAAAATGAACACCTCATAGGCTTTGACAACCGGAGCACGATGTCGCAGACAAGGAGTCCAGTGTGCTTTATTGTATTATAGATGTATTATAATGTATTATATATATACTGTATATGAGGGTTGCTTTCGTGTCAATATTGTTACCCTGAAGCACATGACCTATGCACGTTCCTCCTTGTTTCTTTCTGGTTGCAAGGTTTTGGCAAACATTGGGTTCAACAATTTGAAATCAAGTAAGAAAACTATAGAAAACTATATAATACAATTTGCTCCAAAGAAACCAAAATCTCTCGGGGCATTTTTGTTTCAGGGCAGGTTTTTTAAATCGCGGCCAAACCTTTTCCTTGAGATGCTCTTCCCAGTGTTCCAAGGGGATATCAGCAGTGAAGTTGGCCTTCCTATGGGGGCAACTTGTGAGATTATTGGTGTGTTTCAAAAGGAGTCCAACTGTTTTGAAACGAAGAAGAAAGCTCTGACCAACAGTACCCCAGACCACAAAACAATGCAAACAAACATACCCTTACACAAAACCATGCAGTTGAAGGCAATGGGCACCACAAGAGAAAACCGATTCGGGGCAGAGGGTTGACGGTGCGATCCAATCTTAGTATTGCATCAGCAGTGATATATAGGGTTGACATGTTGTGCGAAAAACATCCCACTTTCATGTCAAAGACTTCAATGACACATTAGGACATACTTTTCACTATACCGGCGCGCAAGTCTAAGCGTCAAACAAGAGTGAGGCAGGCTGAAATATACCATTGCAGGGGTGAAACCATGGGTTACTGTACCAACCACCAACCATTGAATATGTTTGTTCTGCTTCCGGCCTGGTTTCTTGATGACCCCAGCTCTGGCCGTTGGCTGCACATGACACATGAAAACACAAGCAGGCAAGCAGAATCTCCTACACTCAGCCATTCGCAAATTACCCGTACCACGGCATCGCGCCGCAACACTACATACCCATACATATCGTACTACGCCATTGTACCATTGTACTGTCTAACGTACCATCGTACCGTACCATCGTACTGTACCATCGTACTGTACCCACTTTCACTTGTACGTACTTGTAGGGTGTTGGCCGTACCAATTCATTTTAAGTATTGGGTACAGTCAACATCCTACAAGTGGGTACAAGTGAAACCAGGTACGGTACGGTGGTACGGTGGTACGGTGGTACGGTGGTACGGTGGTACGGTGGTACGGTGGTACGGTGGTACGGTGGTACGGTGGTACGGTGGTACGGTACGATTCTGACTGTTGCCCAGGCGCCAGCCGTGGAGCAAACCTCCTGAAGGGGAAACAACATCAAATTGTGGATATGTGACCTTTGACCAACATTTATCACCATCAACATCACCACAATCATCACCATCATCATTCATCATCACATTTTCTTGTGTAATATCATCTCCTCCCTCCTGCTTTCTTTCGGGCCACACCGGCCACACTGTTGTCTACTTTGCTTAGATTGCCAAAAACGATGAATTCTGCGTGGACTAAGTGAGCAACACACCCACAGAGCACAATATGAGCAGTTCATCGAGACAAACAAAAAGTAACCATGGCGGAATGAACATTTTTTTATGCAGAGACAGAGAATTTCGTGGTAATACTTGCCAAAAAAAACAATGTTTCCGTACCAACTTCATGTACCTTGCAAGGTTTCATCAAGATTGACTTTGCAAACTAATTTAGTGTACCGTGCAAGCTAAGCCAATTTGATTTGCAATTGACACAATCTGATTCTTTTGCTAGCATTGCAGACTGAACTAATTTCTCTAACAAATATTGATTTTATTATAGTTTGCTTGAATGCTGGCCATTACAAAATACAGATGAACATGAACTGCTTGACTTCACCCCTCAGCTTTGTTCAATGTAGCCTTTCCGCTGTTGGATCAAACCTCCAACTCATTATACACAACCACAAAACACACAAACTGTTCATGACATGTAGCTGTGCAGATCTGTGTAGCCCATTTCAACACCAAAACCCTGTGTAGAATGGGTTGGTAGGAAAAATCAACTCAATTGAACAAGCATACCACGAAAGACAGGCCGCCTTAGTATCAAATCAAAGCCGACTCAAAACACATCTCAATGCCGCTGACTTAGTTGGACATTGCACATCCAAATTCCGGCCGTACTGTTAAAGGCAGCCTCGTTCCATTCGGTACTGGTTTAAGCCTTAAATTCACGTCATGTTGCAAGGCACAAAACATGCCATCAAGTCCTTTACAAATTCGAGCAAAGCTGTCAGAAAAGACCTTCAATCAATTGCTGGAAATAGTTGTGTGATTTGTGAGTATCCTTATCGGAAATTTAGCACTTCAGTCAAACAACCGTTAGCTCCAGAAATATTGTTAAGAAATATTGTTAGCTTCAACATCCCATATATTATATATTTAAAACATATGTTAGATTTTTTAAACATGTTAAAACTAGTTTGATTGTCAATCACTTAATAAATTTACCGGGTTACCAATTTAAAAATATCATATGGTTTAGTCTATGTCATAGAATATGTAGAATACATTTTTTAAAAATTTCATTGATTGTATATCAAATTTCATCATTTTTGTACTAGTAGTTACTAGATTAAATTGTATATTGTATGTGTGTGTACAATAAATATTATATACATATATGTGTATGCGCCGTTATTGATAAACATATAGTCACTGAAATGCTTTCTCGACGTCGACAATGTATGGTTTGTTTTGGGATTGTTTTCACAATTATAATATTCAAGATTTAACAATCATCAAAGTATCGTACCACTGTACCATACATCATCTACTGTACAATCGTACCATGGTACCATACATATACTATATCATTGTACCAACGTACCGTACCACCGTACCTATCGTACCAGGGGTATACCGTACCAGGATTTAAGTATCTATAATCACACCTATCACGTCTTTGGCATGCTACGGTAAGAGAATATGTTGCTACGCTTGCACATGTTTTTAACGTACGCTAGCATCTGTTTGATATGTTGCTACGCCTGCACATGTTTTTAATGTACGCAAGCATCTGTTTAATGCTTCTAAAAGTTGCTACGCTTGCACATACCTTCCAGTGGAGGCTTCCATCACAAGTTCCATCTCGGAAGAACTTCCCGGATGCTTGTGGCAGAGTTGAGAAAAGATGCTTCTAGGCCGTTTGGGCATGTCATTTGTTAGATCAACAGGCAACTTTTTCCCAACGTGATCAAAACATGATAGTTTCGCCTGCACGAAATACCAGCTCCTTCATTTTGAATTGGCCCACGCAGTACAAAATGATACTTTCTAAATCTTTCTAAAATGACTTCGAAAGATGAAAAATGTAAATAAGCTTCGCTGGTATCCCCAACAGCCGCAACGCTGTATTTTAACAAATCTTTCTGAAGCGTGCTGCGAAGCCAAGCGCTGGAAACACTTCAGCTAGGTTTCCGCGAATTAAATGGCCGCAAATCCTGTTTAACCTGACCTGACTCTGCACCCAAGCCTCCCAGACCTTCTCCAGAACCTTCTCCGGAACCCTGTTGAACCTGACCTGGCTCTGCACCCAAGCCTCCCGGAACCTTCTCCGGAACCTTCTCCGGAACCTTCTCCGGAACCTTCACCGGAACCCTGTTGAACCTGACCTGGCTCTGCACAAAAGCCTTCCAGACCTTCACCGGAACCTTCTCCAGAACCTTCTCCGGAACCCTGTTGAACTTGACCTGGCTCTGCACCGAAGCCTCCCAGACCTTCTCCGGAACCTTCTCCGGAACCCTGTTGAACCTGACCTGGCTTTGCACCAAAGCCTCCCAGACCTTCTCCGGAACCTTCTCTGGAACCCTGTTGAACCTGAGCTGGCTTTGCACCAAAGCCTTACGTGACCTCACTCTGCACCAAAGCCTCCCAGACCTTCTCCGGAACCTTCGGAACCTTCTCCAGAACCTCGTTGAACCTGACCCGGTGCCTGCACCAGTGCACACCGGAGCTATTCTGGGCTGAAGACCCCATTAGCTTACGCTGTTGGGGAAAAACACTGGGTTTCCAGCATTTCATCTTGAGAATGAAGGAAAAGAGATGTCGACAGTTGCAGGGCGGTGAGTCAGCCGATTCCTTTGTTTTTCCCTGGGCAACATCTTCGCTGTGCAACCTCTTCGCTGAGGTGCCTCTTCTTCTTCTCTGGCCCGCTTCTGCTCTGAGCTATCTCTTTGTCTCTCTCTCTCTCTCTGTGTCCCCCTCTCTCTCAGCTACCTCTTCTCTGAGTGACCTCTTCTGTAGCTTCTCTCTCTCTTTCCCCCTCTCTCTCAGCTACCTCTTCTCTGAGTGACCTCTTCTGTAGCTTCTCTCTCTCTTTCCCCCTCTCTCTCAGCTACCTCTTCTCTGAGTGACCTCTTCTGTAGCGTCTGCAACTCAATTCCTCTTTGCCCGCTATGAACCTCCAGCTGTAGTGCCGCATAGCACTCTTTTCACACCATGCCCACAGACTCTCAGTCGCGCAGCTTTTACAATGCGTTTAGTAACCTCGAGCTGCAATCCCTCATAGCTGGAGCGTCAAAGCATCTCCACTGCTTTACTGCGCGTAGCCATGCCAAAGTGTTTCGCCACGTCCAGTTGCAATCCCGCATAACAGGAGCGGCGCGCCAAATCAAACAACGTGCGCGAAGTCCTGATGCCTCAGTGATTTTCGCAAATCGAGCTCTCGCAATAGCCTCGTGCACGTTCCCGGCCTCATCTTCCGAAAGCGACGCGCGTTTGCAGCGAGAAGCGCGTTCTTTTTGACGAAACCGAGCTCTCGCTACAGTCTTGCGCGCTTTTTGGCGATGGCTTTTCCAGATCGAGCCCCGCAATGAAACACAGACCCCCTCCCTTGGTGTTGGTTAACACTGGTCGGGAGCAAGGGTTGACCAATCACTGGTCGGACACGACATGATGCCACAAAATGGAAAGGGATTGGAGAATCACGACCACAAGCCCATGGCACTTTTCTCATACGCGCGGAACCGTCCCAGCTGTGCCTATGTCGCACAGCGCTTGAAGCCAATCAGATTGGCAGGTCATTGACTGGTAAAATGCGATACAAGGTCCGCTTCTTCTTGGCACTAACAAGAGAAGGGTCGAAAAACAAGGAAATTTCCTGTTTCTGAAACCTTTTTGAAAGGACTCACAATGAAAAGCTTTAGAAAGAACATCCGCCAATTGCTGATCTGAATCCACCCGCCGGCAATCAATCCCAGCGGCCGAGGGGCGATCTCGGTAAGACAGTACTTCGACTGCCAGTCTTCGCTCTTCCAATTGTAAGCCAGATGTTTCGATGCGCATAACTGAATCGTACATGTTTTTACTATCAGTAACAATCATGGGTTTCATCTTTTGTAAACAAGCATCCAAAACATTCAAAGATTTTTTCTCATTCAACAGATCCAACAATTATAGGACCGGATAACCCCACATGTTACCAACTTCTCTAGACTTAGACTGAGCAAAGAAAAGCAAGAAGGGAAGAGCATGTATAAGAGTGATGGAGGAAAGATGGTGGGTGATTTTTTGTGTATGTGTGTATGTATGTGCATGCACAGGTAAGTGAATGAGAATGTGAGTGAGTGATGTGAGTGAGTGAGGGAGTGAGTAGAGTGAGTGAGTGAGTGAGTGAGTGAGTGAGTGAGTGAGTGCGTGAGTGAGTGAGTGCGTGAGTGAGTGAGTGAGTGAGTGAGTCGTGAGTGAGTGAGTGGTGAGTGAGTTGAGTGAGTGGGTGGTGGGGGGTGGTGGGGTGGTGTGGGTGGGTGGTGAGTGAGTGAGTGAGTGAGTGAGTGGGTGAGTGAGTGAGTGGGTGAGTGAGTGAGTGAGTGAGTAAGTGAGTGAGTGAGTAAGTGAGTGAGTGAGTGAGTGCGTGAGTGAGTGAGTGAGTAGATTGGTGTGGAGTAAGTTGTGTGTAGAAGCTCCACCACACTCACAGCCGGTCCTTCACCCGACTAAGCGCCTGCAACGGCACGAGCGGATGCACTGCTGGGAGTCTCTCGCAAGGCACCTGCGGCAAGTTCTGCACCAGTACGTGCAAGCCCAGAGGTCCTTTCAGCCACAGGTGGTAGTGGAGGCGTGAAGTGGAATACTGCGCCTGCCACACAAAGTGAAGGTCGATGTCACCACGTATCACGCCTGCCACGCAAAGTGAAGGTGGACAATTTGCGTGTAAGCAATTTCGTGAGGACAAGTTGTGTGTGGACAAGTTGTGTGTGGACAAGTTGTGTGATGACAAGTTGTGTGAGGACAAGTTGTGTGTGAGCAAGGTGTGTGTGGACAAGTTCTGTGTGGACAAGTCGTGTGTGAGTAAGTGTGGGCAAGTTGTGTGTGGACAAGTTGTGTGTGAGCAAGGTCTGTGTGGACAAGTTGTGTGTGAGTAAGTGTGGACAAGTTGTGTGTGGACAAGTTGTGTGGGAGTAAGTGTTGACAAGTTGTGTGTGGACAAGTTGTGTGTGAGTAAGTGTGGAACAAGTTGTGTGTGAGTAAGTGTGGAACAAGTTGTGTGTGGACAAGTTACCAACTGTGGACAACTAACTTCTCTAGCCTTAGTTAGACTGAGCACAGAAAAGCAAGAAGGGAAGAAGTATAATAGTGATGGAGGGGTGATGGTGGGTGAGTTTGTGTGTGTGTATGTATATGCATGCACAGGTGAGTGAATTGTAGTGAATTGTAGTGAGTGAGTGAGTGAGTGAGTGAGTGGGTGAGTGAGTGAGTGAGTGAGTGAGCGAGCGAGCGAGTGAGTGACTGAGTGAGTGAGTGAGTGAGTGAGTGAGGGAGGGAGGGAGTGAGTGAGTGAGTGACTGAGTGAGTGAGTGAGTGAGTGAGTGAGTGAGTGCACATTGTCCCACGCCTGCCACGCAAAAGAAGCGGAGACCCAGGGACGCCAGCGGAACTCCGGGGCGTACATCCGACCCCTTGACAGCGCCTGCCACGCAAAAGAGGCGGAGAACCAGGGACGCCACCGGAACCCCGGGGCGTACATCCGACCCCTTGACAGTGCACATTGTCCCACGCCTGCCACGCAAAAGAGGCGGAGACCCAGGGACACCAGCGGAACCCCGGGGCGTACATCCGACCCCTTGACAGTGCACATTGTCCCACGCCTGCCACGCAAAAGAGGCGGAGACCCAGGGACGCCAGCGGAACCCCGGGGGCGTACATCCGACCCCTTGACAGTGCACATTGTCCCACGCCTGCCATGATGTGAGTGAGTGAGTGAGTGAGTGAATGAGTGAGGGAGTGAGTGAGTGAGTGAGTGAGTGAGTGGGTGAGTGAGTGAGTGAGTGAGTGATGAGTGAGTGAGTAAGTGAATGAGTGAGTGAGTGAGTGAGTGAGCGAGTGAATGAGTGAGTGAGTGAGTAAGTAAGTGAGTGAGTGAGTGAGTGAGTGAGTGAGCGAGTGAGTGAGGAGGACGGGAGGACGGGAGGACGGGAGGAGGAGGAGGAGGAGGAGGAGGACGGAGCGGATACAGAACTAAAAACAAAAACCCCACACGTCAATGTGGGGAAAAACTGCTTCAAAACCTCATGACCATCAACAGCAGTAGAATTCATCTGAATCTCTGCGGCCGTTGAAGATCGGCAGACCCTGGGAAGCCGTTTGGATTGCCAAGAAACCTGAGAAAAGCGACGCGCCTGACCCTTAAGAATGTTTTCGCTCGTAAGCGCTGTCACCATTCCACCCCGACTGGACAGATCCCGTCGGTTACTTAACCAACAGAGGTTTGTCAATTTGGGAAGAAAAGAAACAGGAGTGCTACTGTAGTGTCTCTGAGCTCTAAACAGTTTGTTGCTTTCCAGGGCATTTTCCCCAGTGGCAGTTTGGTAGCAGGCCTGTAGATACGACGTGCTTGCACAAAGCCAAGGAGCAGTTTGAGTCGACCTCCATGCAAGTGCTCCGAAAATGACCCTGAATTGTTTCTTTTCGGCCTCTGTCAGAAGAGCATCTTTGTTTTGTTTTCTCTCCCGTGCAAAATTGATTTCGGTAATGGAATCCGCATACTTTTCTTGGTTCAGCTCAATGAAAAATCTTTGTTCTGCTTCCAAAGAAAGTGATTGATTCTTGCATAGCTGATGTCCAAGCACCAAAAGGAAAAGACTGTTTGAGTTCATGAATCTTAGAACGAAAGTATTCATCATGACTAGAACCACAAACCAACAAATCATCAACATGACCTCCAATTAAACCACAGAGTTGAGAATTTTGGTACAGTTTCCAAACACGCGATTCAAGTCTGCAGCGGATCCAACCTTGGGAACACAAAACCGAAACAAGTTTTTGAAACCAAGCCCGCGGCGCATGTAAGAGCCCATATATTAATATATGGCCTTTAAAGCCCGAAACAGTTCATGTGGTCGCATGCCAAGCATCTCTTTAACCTCGTCAGGAGGTTCGGCGTAGATTTCTTTTTAATATCGCAAGTTTCGACTTCCCAGCGCCACATTGACGCCATGGAGAGAGTGGTATTTCGGGATTGGGTATTTAAGGCGGGACTATCTTTACGGAGATTCAAAATATCAGGATCTTGAAACCCTTTTATGATAAGTCGCGCCTTAGCTCGTTGTCCAATCTTCTGACCTTCTTTATTTATGTCACTTTTCCAAGTTAAAACCCATCTCATAGCCAAAATACGTTCTTGGGGTACCCGTGGAAACCGCTTTTTGTTCAAGATATGACCCTACCTCAGCTTGCATGGCTTGGAGAAAATCCAGTTTATCACCATCGCTCAAATGCCTATACTGGACCTCAGCTCGGCGTTTGGGTTTTTCATTCAGTTTCCATTCCTTAGTGCCGTTTCTATTAACTTGGTGAACGTCTCTACCAGTAACAGTCAGCATAATTTCACAACATGAAATCTGTTCGTCACAACATCGCTGAAAAAGGGCATGACTGACAGGCATCTCGGAAGTGTCTTTGCAAGAAGGTCGTGGTTTCGGAAGTTTTTCATTGTTTCTCTCTGGCCTCCAACTTGCTGTTCATGGCATGTTGAACTTTGGAAACGCAGCCTAAATTGAGATCCTCAACGCAATCCAACTCTTCAGCTCTTTTGGGTTTCCAACCCTTCGGTAACTGACAGTTTCCAACAGTGTCATCATCACCATCACCATCATTTTCATCAACATTCTCAGAGAAATCGATCTCAACACCATCCCGGAATTCCAAGCTGACTAGGCCTTCCCCCGGCATCCAAAACAGCTTGAGAAAGAGGAGAATCCCAAGGTGCACAAACCTCAACCAAATCCAGTTTCCTACCCAAGCTCCTATAAGCATGCATGACTTGGGTGCCATGGTCACGGGCCACCTCAGAAAACCACAACTGTTGACCATGGCTCAAAAGCTTACTGGAATCAACCGCATGGTGGCATTCTGAAGACCGCGGAACTGTACACGGATCGGGGCTGCTGGCTTGCAAGGTCTCTGAATTCAACGTACTTCGCTCCGGAAAGTCCGGTTGTCCATTCAAATCTTGCCCCAGCTGCAAAACTTGGTGGAGCTGTCCCTAGGGTGGCACAGCTTCCGGACGGTTCCCAGAAGCTTCGCAGTGCGACATGTGATCATCCCGGGAACAGCTACCATGGGACATGGAACCATTCAAATCAAAACCAGAGGAGGTCAAAGGAAGCAGCAAAGGATTAGTGCTAGCTCTGTCAAGTTGAATGGCCTCATCTCCAAGAAACCGGAAGTTGGCTAAGCCAGTCTTGAAATTGATCATTGCT
Source organism: Cladocopium goreaui (assembly GCA_947184155.2). NCBI lineage: Eukaryota > Dinophyceae > Suessiales > Symbiodiniaceae > Cladocopium > Cladocopium goreaui. The sequence goes on from CAMXCT020001073.1 coordinate 127,997, forward strand.
TCATGCTCTTCTAACCAGCGCGAACTCAGCAAAAACGGCGCCTGTCCTTCCACAACATGGACCGGAATCTTCATCCGATGACCCGCGATGTAAGCAGATACATGAGCAAACCCTAGAGCCAGGGACGTCTCATTGTTTCCAAACGCACAGGATTGTCTCTGATGTCTATCAACGGTAATCTCTTGATCTGGGTCCATGCCAAGTTCTGCGTACTTTTCATAGAGCACTTGCAAGGTGTGTGCTCCGATGATTGACTCACTGGCGCCACAGTCCAAGATGGACTTGGTCTGAGTCTGAATCTCATCTGTCAAGGCTGCATAGGTCGGCACAGGAAACGCGATCCCTCCATCGCCTTCACTCCAAGTCACTGTCTTTTTGGCAGATCTTACCTCAGCCGTAGTAAAGACATGTAAAGACAAATCCAAATCGCCCAGAGTCAGCGCCACCGCCAATTTGCCGGTGACCTATCTTTCCACACCGCATGCATCTTCCTTGGAATCCTTTCCCTGACGCTTCCTGTCCTTTCCCTTTTCCACCAGTTGGATAAAATCCTCTGGGGACACGATGCTTGTCCAGCGCCTTCCTAGCTTCCTTGTACAAAGTCTTACGGGGTTCCTGGAAGTTGGAATAGACCTGGTCATCACCGGGTCTGGCCGCCAGATCATCTGTGACTTGTTCAAATCAAGCTTGACTTTCTTCCAGGGCGTCTTCAACATCAGATTCATCATTGTGCTCAGCATCTTCATCCAGGCCGCCTCACTGCCCACATGCCCTGTCGAGGCACAAGTGGGCTCAAGCATGGCTGCAAAGGTCTTGGAATGGTTTCCCTGCTTCTTCGTTTCTGCATCTCGAAGACTCAAACGGTCTCCGCCCCGCATTTTTCGCATGGCAGGCATCACATCATCAAGCTTGTATGACTGAGCCTGGGCCTTTACCATAGCAACATCTGTGGAGTCCAGACGAAGAAGCTTGTTGATGGCGAACCATCCATAGATCTCAGTAGGAACTGTTGCCTTGCAGCCAATCTCTGCCATCGCCTTCCTGATGTCTCGAACAAAAACAGCACGTCTTTACTGGTAGACATTGAGGTTTTCACCCTCGCGACGAAAAGGATCTGCGGTTTGGAAGTATTGTTGCAAGGCATCTCCTATAACAGATCAACCTGCTGATTGCCTCTATCTCGCAGGAAGTCCAAGAGGTGAGTCACTCCGTCGGGCTTCTTCAAGGCTTCCCGATCGATATCCAGGCAGCATTCCCAGGCACGGCCTGTCAGGTTCCTCACTAAGCGAGGTGCTGATAGGGCTTTGTCTTCTTCCTTGCATCCATCAAGTTCCAGAAGGCAGGCAAAGCGGAAATCTGAGAAACTCTTCCAGTTCCCATCCCATGTCGGCAACTTTGGGTTCACATTGTCTCCACTTCCCATTGGGGCTGCCATGGAGAATCCCCACAAGATTCACTAGGTCGCGGACTGTTGTAGGCTCCGCTACCAGTGTCGGTTAGCACTGGTAGGGAGCAAGGGTTGACCAATGGCCGGACACGAAATCATGCCACAAAATGGAAAAAAGGGTTGGGGAATCACAACCACAAGCCGATGGCACATTTCGGGTTCACGCGGAACCGTCCCGGCCGTGCCTGTGTCGCACAGCGCTTGAAGCCAATCAGATTGGCAGGTCATTGACTGGTAAAATGCGATACAAGGTCACAAGGCAACAGCCTCAAATCAACACTTGGGGACCCCTGAAGCCGCCATACCTGCAAAAACACAATGATTCGCCCGCTTCGGTTGCTTTCCCAGATGACATGATGATGTGGCTGACATGATGATGTGGTTGACATGGTGGTGTGGTTGCCATGATGGTGTGGTTGCCACGATGGTGTGCTTGACATGATGGTGTGGTTGACACGCCGGCCATCTGCCGGTAAATCAAAAGTTTGCTGATTGAGTTGAATTGCTTACACTTACACATTGTCTACTACACACTGCTCATTTATATTTTGTCGCTCATACACCCCATTCAAATTGAGGAAACGTCTAAATGGGGTAGTAGGTGACCAGGTAGGTTTTGTTTTTTTTGGTCGCTGCAGCTGACGGTTCAGTCTGCACTGTGTTTCCGAACGAATGAGTTGGGTGGCATGATGCCGGTAGTTTCTGCTGAGTTTGGTGTAGATCTTCGTGGTATTTAGGTGTCATGCCCTTACCTGAAATCAACCTTAAAAACAAGGGGACAACAATTGTGCCCAGGTAGCCGATCGCACAGCGATCAGTTGCAAACACAATACTGACGTCTTGACATGAACAAAAATATGTGGTTCTGAACCTACTGAAAACATCTGAAAACAACTACGTGTGATATTGTGATAGCCGAGGTGGGATGGCCGACCTGCAGAGATCCGTCATGAATGCTTTTAAGCAGGCTGTACACATCCGTGATCATCGGCGCACCATATGTCTAGATTGTCTTGTTCTGGACCATTTGACACCATGCTGTAGTGTTTGCTTGCCGATTCGTGCCAATGCATATTGCGTCATGTTGCCTTCGACGAACGACTCCGATTCATGCGTTATTTACACCAAAAAACATTCGGACAAAATTCTGGAAATTACTTACTTTGCAATATTTCGTACTTTGCCACAGTCCATGGCAGGCCATTTTCCTAGAGATTGGCTCTGCCGCTCGATTCATGCGCTTGGAGAAGAAAGAACATATGACGCTTTGGAATGCAATCCTGAAGAGCGACTTGGACACCTTTTCCCAGGTGAAAGAGAAGTTGCCTTTCTGCACCAAGTTTCCTTGGACGTGTTTTCTTACTGCGGTTGCAGTCTCCAAACAAGAGAAATTATGAATGTTTCCCACCCGATGTGAACATGCCCAGAAAAAAAAACACAGTTGCTGGTCTTTTCAGCATAAAGAGTGCCAGTGATCTGATGCCCAATTTTGAATTGAGGCTGATGTGCACCAACTTGGTGGAGTGCAAAAGCGTAGCAGTGAGACTACACCTCTGGTCTGCGGATTCCACACATGGCTCCAACTGCGATGTCTTGTTGCACAGGGCACCACCTCTTGATGAAGATGGCACGGCCAACACGGTTCAAGATTTCTTGAACTTGGCAATGCCACCACTCCTCAAAGATGGCCAGTTGGCCGAAGGAGTGGAGATTCTCTTGCAGGGATTGCAAGTTCCACTTGACACGCCTCTATATTGGCTTTCTCTTCACGCCAGCTACTTGGATCACTTTGTTCATTTGGTTGCTCGTATGCCAGACACTTCCTTCGGTGATACCGTCAACCAGTAGGGTTGAAGTGTAAGGAAAGCAGAGAACAGATGTATTCCCAAAGAAGTACAGGAAAGGTTTTCGGAATACATTGCTTCGCTCAAGCTTCGTCCAGTTGACCATACTGAAGAAGCTCATCCTGCTGAGCAGGTTCATCTCTGGAGTCCGGAGAACTTAGAGGTATCCGATGGTATCCGAACCGTCCGAACCCTTCCAGATTCTGCACAAAGATGTTAGGGCCTCCAGAAAGTTAGCGGTTCCCACATGGCACTGCCTTGACAATGTGGAAAGGACGCGAGAGAAAAACTAGAAGCGGCAGAAGAAAAGCATCATTGGTCTTGGCTCAATCAGACTATAAGCAGACTAATGGCTGACTATGGCTACACAATCCTCAAATGATTTTGTGCCGGCATAAATCTGAGCTATTTTGCAACTTAGGAAGGCTTTCCCACATCTTCGAATCTAAGCATGGTTGAGATTGGCAGAGCACTTCAGGATCTTCAGAACCTTTTCTCTTTGCTGCTTCAGGGGTCGCCTTGCTTTTGCCGCGTCAGTCGGTTTCAGCTTCAAAGTGAGCTGCTAATTTGATGCGACAAAGCACGCATCAACATAAGACCAACATATCCTCGCTCAGTCACTCTTCTAGTTGATTCATTCTTTCCTTTCCTTTGTCGACGCAAGACAATTTCAGCAAAAGGAATCCAACCAAATCCTGCTCGAATTTCAGGACACAGTGTGACAATAGCCGGCATCAATACCTGTCACTTATTTTTTTGCGCATCTTTTCACATTCATCTCCAGTTTCATACCGGACTGTCTAGGATTCTCATGGTTTAAAGCCACACGGGGCCTTCCTGAATTCGCTGCACTTTTCACATGTCGCTTTTCCAGAGCAGCATGTTCGGATCTGCTGTGTTGGACTTAGTCAACCGTCTTCCCGTCGCAAAAGTATTGGGAGGAAAACCTATCTCATGCATTGCCATTGACATTGGGGCTTGGACTTGACACCAAAAGCTTTGCTCTGAACCAATGCACGCCCGTTGGAGAAGATCAAAACAGAAAAGGAAAAACATGAAAAAGAAAGCCTTGCTCACCGGTTGAAACCGACCTGGAGGAAGCTACAGACATGCAAGAGGAACCCTTGGCACAACCCTTGGAGCTCACCGCAGCTTGAGACAGGATCATGTGATCATGCACATGCCATACACAATATGACTGCCCATGAAGCATGATTCCTTGAAATGATCTGTCAAGGTTGAAACATTTGAAACTGATGAAGAAGCTCAAGCTCAACTTGGAGTCCGAAGTTCAGCTAGTTGATGCATTTGTTGTAACATCGTTGTTCAACACCTATTTTTGCTGTTTTTACTCAAGGAACTTGTTGAGGAAGATGATGTTGGCGCCTTAATGATTCCCCTTGAAGGCAAGAAGTTCAAGTGCCTTTGGAATGGTCGAGCCCAATCATCAGGAATAATCCGACAGCAATTCATGTGTCTAAACAGAACATGCCCATCCATGCGCTGTATTCTGCTCTGAGACAAGGTTCCGGTCAGCCGCCTCAGCAAGACGCCATTCGACGTGGAGAGGAGTTGCACAGCCCCTTGGCAATTATAGCCAGCGATGCAGCAAAGTCGCCAGCTTCACGCAAATAGCGTTGGCTATCAGAGGACTGGTGGTGTCTCATCATTGCTCTGGTCGCGACAATAGGACTCGCTAGAAAAGGGGCCGTGCTGCATGCAAGTTGACTTTCTAGTTGTTGGTTGTTTCTTGCAGACACACGCACACACACACACACACTCTATATCACACTCTAAGTCCCATGCACATCCATATCCGCATCCACATCCACACCCCTTGGACAAGAACAGACTTCTCTTTCCCATGTCGTTCAGAAACCATTTGCAAAACAGTGACAACCCACACAACGCAACCGATTATAATCTGATCCAACTATCTTAATGCGGGGCAATTAATATGATGCAAAGATGAGTCTCCGATTATTCTGCACCAAGAAGCGACGCGAGTTTGAACACTTACACAGTCAAAATATACATACAGTGTTTTCGTTGGCCTGTCAGCTATAGCATTCCCTGATGGCCTACTGCTGAAATACACGTGCCGGTAGTACTCATTGCTCATACAGCAATCATAAAAGATAGCGATGTCCCACAGTTCTATTTCATTTGTTCCGATGTTTCTTGCACACAACACCCAGGCACAATAGAAGATGCCCCTCCTTCACAGCGGCTTCACGCTCAGACACCACCTTTTGTGTGAATTTTGATGCCCGTACAAGATATAGATATATATATATATATAAAATGAATCAAAACGAAAAGAAAAAAGGCTACCAGCCTGGCTACCCCGAGATTTTTTTTGCAACCCATGCACCTTCACCAAATGCATTTCCACGCAGGCTTAAGAAGGCTAGAAGATGACAGGGATTCAGCCTGACAGTTTTTCCTTTGGACGAATTTTGCTGCAGAAACACTGTACAACGAAACACCAGACAAATAAATATCAGCCACACCCAAACAAAACCTGGTCTTGAGTATGGTCCTCCACAAAGACCCCCCTGTCCCGGCCAAAACCTGTGTATGTGTATATATAATTATATATATTTTATATATATATATAGGGATCGTTATAAGTTATATGCATGCGTTACCGTGCACTTGACATACTTGACGCATTTTGACACCTGTTCTGTTGCTTTTGGCATTTCCTGCTACTGATCGTGCCGTCACTGACCAGCTGCGTGGGCGGGCAGAGCCTCAATGCCATGTGGGTGTTGACCGATCATGATGTTAATGCGACTGGACTGAGCCGATTTCTGGTTTGCCTATGTTTGCCTTATGTCTGGTGTTTTTGTCGAATTCCACTTTGTTTGTGACATCCGTGAAACCTCAATCTATTTGTGTGTCAATGCAGGAGCAGTTTTCCTGTGTCACCACCTTCTCATCGGCTCAAATTTGGATGTGCTCGCTCACGGGTGCCCCAAATCTGCAGTTTTTGCCAAGCAGCCAGCAGTTTTTGTAATCATCTGCTCTTGATTAGGAGCTTCTTGGTTAATAGCGAGATGATGGATTGTGTATATTCATTGTTGATTTTGAAAGATATCCCATATGCCGTTCTTGTTCGTTGTTTCCACCACTTACTGCTCATGAGTTTCAGAGTTGTTCGACTCGCGCCCAGAAGTCACATAGTCTCAGATAGGCACAAGGGCCGTTTGGAACCGCATTGCTGACGCCCTGAAATTTCTTGTGGAAGGTACAGCTATCAGCAGTTGGTGTGTCCTAGCGAGGCTGCCTTTCTCGCAGCAGATGTAGTTGATGGATATTGATATTAATGATTTGCTTCTGGGATTTGGTGTGCCTTTAATGTTTGCCTTTCCAGAAGCACATTTGTTTTCAAGGCGAAAGATCCTTTACACCTTGGCCAGAAATCAAAGCCAAAATATGCCTTTTGGCGCCCTGGCAGCTTGCGGCACGCCGCATCATTGAAAGATCCCGTACATGCCCAATACAATAAATATTGACCACGCAAAAATATGCATAGGGGGCCAATCTACATGTTTCACGCATGTTTGACTCGCAGTCTTGTTTCTTTGACCTGACCGACTGTTTCTTGTGAACAAGAAAAATTAGGTTGCCTCTAAGATCAAGATTATGTTGCCGCTTACTGTATACGACTGGCTTTCAACAACGATGCCCATGATTGTTGCCTGTGCTGGTCGCACTTGTGCCCTTACTCCTTCACAGCTGTGGAAAGTTGTCAATACGTCATTCTCTCTCTCTCTCTCTCTTTCTCTCTCTCTCTCTAAAGCCACACACTAAACCGATGTGAAAATTCATTAAACTTATCCAACTTATCCAACTGCAGGCAATTGATTCCGAAAGTTAGACCTCTGCTAAAAGCTTAGGGGGATATTTTATTCCGAAAGTTAGACCTCTGCCAAAAGTGTACGGGGATTGGGGTCTGGCATCCAATGGCACAGAGACTGCTGTCACTTACCAACTCGAGGATCGCTACTTGTATGTAAATGTTCGAAATCAGCCTACAAGCCATTCTTTTGGAACAAAAAAAACTATCTGGGCCTGTCTTGAAATGTCTTGAATCTTGCTAGCAGAATCATCAACACTGCTAGGGTGGCCACAGTGGCTACCCAGCTACCCAGCTGAGTTGGTGGCTGCAATGCTTGCTGAGGTGCCTGAATGCTACACGCACAGGCTTGGTTTTGGACGAGCCGATATGCGTTGAGAAGTGCCCTATTTCTGCCAGAGGCCAAGATGGTACTTGTACAGACTCGTACACTACAAGATCTTCTGCCACAAGCATTTGCAACTTGTGAATACTTCTGAATGTGTGTGACATGCTGACATGCTTGTGACATGCTTGTGACATATTTATGACATATTTATGACATGTGGCAAGTGGTCTCCCTCTTCACAAGTGACCACGTGTCAACGTTTTCAACGTGCAGTTCTGCTATGTTCTGCTCGCCTAGGATTACACGTATCACCTTTGCCAACATGGCCAGGTTCAACGACAGGACATAACTGCATACTGCACATACTGCACAAGACAAGTGTAGCTGCGTAGCTCGCTGTATGTGAAATTGCTTGTGAAATCTACGTTCTTAATCGAAGCGTGCAATAGGCAATAGACCCAAATCTGATGAAGGCACGCTTTGGTCTTGTTTGCGTAGTTCGCTTGAAGAGCCCTCCTGGGGATATGTTTAAGCTCTGCGAACATATATATATAATGTAATATCATGATCACAATTTTTGTATATACATGCTAATACTATCCATTTGTTTATTTTTGTATCAATGTGCACGTATACGTGAGTGTGCCAAGATCACATGAACCTCATGTATGTAAAGATCTGCATAGAATTTCATTTATATAAATGGAAAGGATTATTTTTTACGTGTGCATATATAGTTATACAATCATATATAATTACATATGATATACGTACATAGCGTAAAGATAATCTTTGTTTTTACTAGGTTTCACTGGTTGTATTTACACTCATTACCATCGTGCATGGCTCAAGAAAAACAAGCGTCTATAGCTGACACTTTCAGGCTGTTAGTCCTGTAAAACAGGTTTTCAGCCGTAAGCGTAATTCTCCTTTCTAGGCTTAACCCAAATTCCACAACTATCACTTCTTTTCTTGGACAAGGATGCCTATCAGATGTACTAATCAGAGAGTCCCCTGTGAGACTCCCCCCAGCTGTATTTCAGCTGCCGTGCTCTCACCGCAGCTTCCAAAATGCCATCATGAAAAATGGCTGGCTCAAGGCATCTTCGTTTTGGATTTGCTATGTTTATAAAGTTTGGCCATTGTGGCCTTTGAAAACCCTTCCCACGCATTTCATGTTGAAAATTTGTTCATCTCCTTAGGAGATCCCTCCCTCATTGCAGCTGCGTGCTCTGAGCCCGACGCAGTAGACGAGGAAGGCCACGCCTCTGCAGCGCACGCCTCACCACCAACAGCAGCTGCAGATGCTGTGCCCGAGGCAATAGACTATGAAGCCAACGCCGACTTCGCAGCGCATGCATCACCACCAGCTGCCGCAGCGCGCCCAAGATCAGCGCCACCCGGAGACGCCGCTTGAGAGCCCGATCGTATGCTAATATTCAAAGAAGTAGAGCTCGAAGTGGGCATAGAGCCCCCATCGTGATGAATCTTCACAGAAGTCCCACCAACCGTCGCTGCTTGGTCTTGAAGATCAGAGCGCCTATCCTCATCTCGACAGCGCGGCAGCTCACGCAATCGTCTCAAGCAGCATCGCGCTTCCCTGCATAGATTGCACCCAGAGCCATGAGCACTGCTCCACAGGTCCAAATGACCTCAGACGTGGTGTCACCCGTGATCTCCTCCTCTGCATCAACTCCAGAAAGTAAAAGACCTCCTGCGATCATCGCCATCACAGCTGCACTTTGGCTGTGGGTTTCTTCACCTTCTTCATTTTCATGTTGTCTTGGCATCCCCAAGTCCCTCAGGAAGGCTGCAAATGCCTGGCCAAGAAGTGGCTTCGTCAAGCCGTCTGCCACCAGCTCTGACCCACGTAGGTGCAGTAAGCCCAGGCGCTCTTCCCTCAAGAGCTTCACGAAGATACGATGCTCGAATCTTCAGATGGCGCGTCCTCCACGACGAGCTGCTTGTTCCATGGGCCAGACCGATCGCAGCAACGTTGTCTCCATAGAGCACTCTTTCTATTTCGTTGCTCCCGGTCTGGATGCCCATCATTGAAGAAAGCATCGCCTCTGCAGACCGTCCAGCATTCAAAGAGTCGCAGTATGCCACCAGCTCACTCTCCGCCGTCGAATGCGTCACAAATGGCTGGATAGACGTCTGCCAGCTGATGATGCATCCACCAAAGTAAATGGCCATGCCTTGAACACTGCGTCCCCTGGAGCCCGTGCCATAGGCGATGTCCGAGAAGAAGACATCGAGGAGCTTGGCGTTTCGGGCAATCTTCAACTGTTGTCTTTCACCCCGGATTTCTTTGGGGACTCCTCGGGGATATCGAAGACCTCCAGGGTTTCCGTGGATGTAGGCCATCACAATCATCCCGACCTGAATCGATTTGGCTGGATTTTTTTGTAGCAAGTCTGCATACAGCAGACACTCCAACCGAAATGTCAGGCCTGGTGCGAGTGTTCAACCAAAGCAACGCACCAGCTATCGCCTGGGCTGTTTTGATCTGGCTCTGGTCAATGGGATCTGCAGGATCTTCATCGCTTTCGCTCAGCTTGAAGTTGGGGTACCCGATGGACTTGGTCACGTTCCACCGTTGAAGCATCTCCTGCTCATACTTTCTCTGCGTGAGAATGAATCCATCTTGATCCAAAGCCGCCTCAATCTCAAAGCCGCAGTACTTGACAGGTCGTTGAACCTCCGCCTTCTCAACCTCAGACATGGCCCAAACATCAGCAATGGCCTTGATGGCACTGTCAGCAGCTCCATCTTCAGCAGAGATCAAAAGATCATCCACGTACACTGACATCAGGCCAGTCCACAGCTTCTCCCCCGTTTTCTGGTTCACCTCCTCCAATCTCCAGACGTTGTCATCAGGAGTTCGGACAAAGTGTCTTTCAACTTCCAGCCCTTCACGATCCCTTCGCCAGGTCATAGTTGGAAGTGTTTCGTCTCTATAGAGACACCAGTCACGAGGTGAGCTTGTCAAGCCGTACACTGGATGATCCAGACATCTTCAGGGCCAGCAAGTCCAAGTTTGCGAAACACTGTTGGCACCTCCATTGCCGTGATCTTTGTTTCATCACGTTTTGACGCATTGAGAAAGGCCACTCTGATGTCAGTTCCGCAGATCGACCATCCTTTCAGTCCAGCAGGACGTACTTGAGCTCGAATTTGATTGCCATCGGCACCACCAGCATAGCGTTCATCGCCACCTGATTCTTGATAATTTCCACATACCACTGCGCGAGAGCGGTAAGCTCCTGAGCCAGCTTTTCTGGTATGCACCATTTTTCCAGGCAGAAGTTCAATCGGCAGGCGATGTAGTTCACCTTTGGATACCTGACGAACTGCCTGTTTTGTATTGACAAGCTGCTGGAACTCCGCCCTGATGGATGCCTCCCAGTCGTTCAGATGAGACCAAACTTCAGAGTTGCTGATGGTCTTTGTGACCAGGAACTCCTTCTCAAGGTTCTGAGTCGCCCGTTGACATTCCAGCTCTTGAGCTTCTTGCAGTTGGTGCCCAATCATCGCCTTCATTTTGATGGCGTCAGTCAATGCACCAATCCACATCGCCTGTTCGTCTGTTGCATCCAGCTTGGCAGACTCGCTCTCGATGTAGATGCTAATCCGTCCATACTTGAGGCCACCGGGTATGTGCCACCAGCCCGGTCGTTAGGCGCCTCCTCCTTCTCCCCACCTCCGTACTCAATCACATCGGACTGCATGGACGGTGTCCGATCTCGTGAGCTTGCCGAGGTCTCTTCTGAATCTGTTCTTAGAGACCAACTTTCTTCATCGCTACCCGTTACACTTTCCAACTCAAAATGATGTTGCAACCATTCAGGAACATTATAAAAGGAACCTGATTCAACCTGTGAAGAACCGTTTTTGGGTGTGTTTGACAACCCTGACCCTTGTCCTCCCCCTTGATGGACACCATCGAAATAGCTGGCGCTGTGGTTTTGCCCCACAGTCTGCGAGTAGGTGTGCCAGACCACATCGGTGGAGATGCTCGGTCACCACGTTCTTCGAGGTAGATCGCCTGTGGCTCTTCTGCAGGTTCCTGAGGAGCATCTGCAGCCGGTTGCACCACATCATCAGTGTAGAAGAACTTGCCAGTTGCGAGGGACTTCACATAGTAACTTGTTGTTGTCAATGGTGAGAACTTGTCAGGCCCCATGACTACCACCTCCTTTCTGGCATCTCTCCAGTCCGTGTAGTGTAGCGCTCTTGCCATGATTTGCGCAAGGCAAATGCTTTGCTGCCAAACCGCAGCATTGGAGATGCAGGCCATCCAGCTCCTTTCAGCTGATTGCAAAGCCGTCTTTCTCCAATGTGTCTGGCGGCCAACGGCCAGTGCTCTGAGGGACACAACCTTGCCGAGATGAGTGTCTTGACGCCACGCTTTGTAGCTCCCACCTCCGACCCCACACGGCGATCCTGATGTGAGGGTTGTGATGATCCCTCGATCCAAAGTCCAACGTCGGACAGGGGCAGCCACCAGCTCTCGAGCTCTGTCGCAATGGAGACGTAGAACTGGGAGTCCCAACGCCTGAAGCCGCGCATGTATGCGGGCCAGCGCAGGCATCACTTCGCCCACAGACCGTGAGCCCAGCAGCTCCACGAAGGTCAGATTCTTAACCCCAACGTCGGTGGCTTCTTCAATCATTCGATGCCACACCTCATCGGCCCCTCTCATAGCATGTTCTTGTGGTCCGTCAGGAGCAGAGTAGCGGAGCTTCTTCATGAAGAGGATCTTCTGGTTCAGGTAGATCTTTTGAGTCCTCCGGAGTTGGTGGCTGGTCACCCTCTTCATCCATCAAAACGTCATCATCATCAGGAGCTCCATGTGGATTTGCTGCCGCCTCCCCTCCGTGTAAGTCCATCGACGGCAGAGGATTTGCAGCTTGATCTTCCCCTCCGTGTAAATCCATCGACGGCAGAGGATGATCATGATCTTCTGGTGGAGCTCCAGGTGGCCGTATGAGAGGTCTGCCATCACCAGTCACTGGGAACGTGTAGCACGCCACCATCAGGTATTTGCATCGTTGATGCTCTTGGTCTTGGCCAGCTGTCATTCTTCCAGACAAATTCACTGACAGCGTGTAGGCCTCTGGGTGTGTCACCTCCCGGTGAGGTCTTGATCTGGCCTGAGCTCGAATGCAATGTGCACAGTCACGTCGAGCCGGCAAGTGGTCGTGCAAGAAGTGGTTCTTCCAAGCTTCAAGAGCCACCTGAGTCAAAGGTCTGAGGCTTGGCTGCTTGGGAGATTCATGGTCCTTCTCGAGCTTCTGGATGTAGTTGTTGACGGCTGTCGCGATTGCCATCTTCAGGCCAGGGTCCCAACTTGCCCAAGTCTTTGAAACTTGGCATCTCTGCTCCATAGGAAGTTGTTTGAACTCCTGAGCAGCTTGTTGAGCATCAGCTGGATCTCCACGAAGCTCTCGCAGTTGACCAAGTTCCTCCATCGTGGTGGCCAAAGTAGTGGGCTTCTTTTTGGTGTGCCCCATTGGATGTTGATCAAAGTGAACCATCCAGATCTTGTATAATAGTGGTCCTGGAAGTCACGCCACTCCTTGGTCCAAAACGCTGACATGTACATTGTGCTCCTCCACGTCCTCAAGTTTTCGATACCTCGCAGGATCTTCAGGTTGTTCAATCGCCAGTTGAGTTTGAGGTTCTTCAGGAGGTCGGACATCTTCCGCGAGCACATACAATGCCAACATCCCAAACCAAAGAATCACGTCTCTTACACCCATTACCATCGTGCATGGCTCAAGAAAAACAAGCGTCTATAGCTGACTCTTTCAGGCTGTTAGTCCTGTAAAACAATATTCATAGCATATATAATCATATACATGCGTACATTAAGTACATGACATGCATGACATTATATTTACATTTGCATTGTTACACTTACAATTACATTACATTGCAGACATACATACAAACACAAAGTGCATCTTTGCACCTGTGCATTACTGTATGCATTCTATATATATAAATATATTTATCAATAATAATAGATATATAGTCTAGTATTCTACCAGTAGTACCGCACAAGGCGGTGGCGGAAGTTTCAAAAATAGGAAACCTATAGGAGAGGTTGGTTGTTGTGAATCAGGGATGGCAGAGCGAAGCCACTGATGGACTGAAAGGTGCTTGATCTCTCTCTCTTTCTCTCTTTTTCTCTCTGTTTCTCTATCTTTCTCTGATTATCTACCTACCTACCTACCTACCTACTGATCAATCTGTTTATCTATCTATCTATCTATCGATCTATCTATCTCTCTCTCTCTCTCTCTCGCTATCTCTCTGTCTGTCTAACTGTCTATCGATCGATCGATCTCTCTCTCTCTCTCTCGCTCGCTATCTCTCATATTGTCTGTCTGTCTGTCTGCCTATCTATCTATCTCTCTCTCTCTCTCTCGCTCGCTACCTCTCTGTCTGTCTGTCTGTCTGTCTATCTGTCTATCTCTCTATGTATCTATCTACCTACCTACCTACCTATCTATCTATCTATCTGCAAGATCAAAAACGAGGAAATTCTGTGAGACTTCCTTCATGTTTGAACATAACAACGTCCAAAACGAAACAATTCTACGAGATGTCTTGATTTTTTGAACTTGACAACATCCGAAACGAAGCAATTCTGCGAGACTTCCTCATTTTTCGAAGTTCAAGACATCAAAAACAAAAGGATTCTGCGAGACTTCCTTCAAAAATGGAAAGTTGAGTGCAAAGCTGCCAGCCTCGTACCAATGCGTTTTGCGATTTTTCCAGTCCACCTGTCTAAAGTACTGCGCCTGCCACGGAAAATTGATGCCAGGTCATACGACGTGCCGCACCTGTCCCGCAAAATCATCTTAGCAAACCTGCACATCTGATACTCCAAACTGCAACCCCTCTCAGGAAATCAGCGCCCGAACCGCCTAACATCTCTCATCAACATGTCTTTTGTACTGCACCTGCCACGAAAAATGCAACTTTGCAGATCCTCTTCAAATGTCCCATGCCTGCCATTGTTTTTGGAAATGCTACAAAACCCGCACGTTTTGCTCACTTTTGAACAGGTGCAGAATCCCTTGCGCCTGCCACGCGAAACGACATCTAACCTCCAAAAATGGTCCGTACATGGTGTGCTTTGTACATTTTGACTTGGACATGTGCTTCGCGCCACAACGGCGTGTAATTTTTCATCTCTCATCTGGCCAGCTGGCTCTGCACCCGCCGCTTTAGCGAGCCTACTTTTCGACCCTCCGGAGCCCCAAATCATTGGAAAAACACAGTGTTTCGCGACTTTCCTACCTTTTCTCGCATCTGCATCTTCTTTCTTCTTACTCTTTCTCTTCTACTCTTCTTTCTTCTAATCTTTCTCTTCTCTCTACCTCTTCCCTGCTCTGCTTTTCATCTGTCCATATTGTCGGAAGTTTGACTTCTAAACTTCCTTCGATCAATACATCCCCAGATACAATACAAAGTGCAAAATTCTTGCCGGATAGCTTTGTCACAAGATTGCCAACACAGCGACATGGTTTGGCTGGCAAACTTGCAAACCTTGGACTGTAGAGTCTGTAGAGGTTTGTATCTTCAATTTTGAAGGACGGTTGCTAAAAGCCCTTGACCTAGATCATCATTAGTTTTTGAACGGACGGCCTTTGCAAAGCTTCACTTGCCGCACTGTATTGAAGTAAACTTGGACTTCAGCAAAAAGAAAATCTGACCATCTTATTGATTCTTCTTGTGAACAAATAACGATTGGAACTATTGGACCTTTCGAACCTTGTGGAAGTGAAACATAGTGAAACTGTGTCCGATTCCATCCGATTCCGCTGTGTCACGACAGCCGTCACAGGACTATGCCAGCGTCCAGTCAGGCTTTTATTGTTCGCCACTGGACGCCCAACTGCGGTCCGAGGCCTGGATGGCACACTTAGCAGACTTGGCGAAAGCGCCATGAAAAACGCTGTGTTTCCCTAAAGTGTCGCCATTAAACACCGATCAATTTAGATCAATTTAGCATCTTTAGCCCTGTAGCATCCTGTAGCATCCTGTAGCTGTAGCTGTAGCTGCAATCAACCTCTAAGATAGCCGCTTGTCGGTGTGTTCCGAAAAGAGAAGTGCGACTGTCAATCAGTCCAGGAACCGAGTCCTGACCACATTTTGCTCATGGTACGATCAACAACGATGGCAGCACATTTCCTGCAACTGCTGATATTATCTGATATTTAAATCCTCCTGCCAATTTCCACTACTAAATACTATGACCTAGGTCCCGGAAAGTGAACCAAAAATTTAGTGTGAAATTTCTAGAAACCATTTAGTTTCAAAAAAAATCAAGTAAACATCTCTAGACCCATGATCCACATTTAGTAGAGAGGTAAAAATGATATGTTAATCATATGATGTCAAATGTTGTTTTTTGGGTAAAACCATTTAGTAGAGATGTCAAAAAAATGTTGCAAAATCACAGGAACCATTTTGTAGAGGTTGCGAAGTAGAGTTCATAAAACGGTCACAATGAAATGAGACAAAACTGAAAAACCATTTAGTAGAGATTCCCATTCCGTTGCCCCCGATAACCGTTTGGCCAACCCACCGTGCTGCCTTGCCTTTTTTGGGGGCGATGCCAAATCCCTCGCTTGGGTGTTTCTTGCTCGTCGGGTGCTTACTAAATGGATGGTCATGGGATCAGTCTATCTAGAACTGTTTCACACAAAGCCCTGTTGCAAAAGCCCTGTTGCATCCTTGTGTGCCCTATTATCCCTTACGTGCTATGGAACACCATTTTGTAGTCCCAAAATGTCCAAAATCTATCAAGATTTCCCCTGCTTAGCCAAGTGCTGCCTCTACTAATGGATGGTCATAGGATCAGTCATATGTGTTTCATGTTGTTTTCTCTACCAAATGGACCCCGTGTATTTCTCTACTAAATGGCTTTGGGGTTTTGGTCGAGTGATGTTGGTCCCGCAACTTGTGCTCAAATGAGTACCTCTACTAAATGGAACAGGGTGTTTGGTCGAGTCATGTTGGTGTCTTAAGACACTCTGAAAATATATCCAAATTTTGCGCTTCAGCTGAACCAGGGGCCCACATTTAGTAGTGAAATTCGATCATGCATGCGCATCCATTTAGTAGAGCTTGAGGCTATGCAAGCCGTTTCTTCACTACAAAATGGTTGCGCAGCCCCACCCCTTAATTGACAGGGGGTTATATTTAATATATTTACGTTCGCGGTGTTTCCTGCATCTACTGCGTCAATTGTGTTTTTCTGCTGGCTGGTTCAAAAACCAAAACCATGCAAAACTGCATTTGGGCATCCAGTCAGTCCCAGTCCCACATTGGGACAGCATGGCTTGTGCTGCCCGCCATACCAAAAACAGTATTTAGAGATTTTAGAGAGCTAATGAAGCAAAAGGATGAAAGCTATTGGAAGCGTGTTTGGCCCCACCCTTTTGGATGTTGGATCCTGGCCTGGGAATTCAAGGGATTTGCTGGGAACTGTGGATATCGGTGGATCCTGGAAGGTTCAAAGGGCCTTTTCGAGCAGAAGAGGCAGACTCTTGAGGTGAAGTGCAACGGCTCAGGGTGGCTCCAAAAGGATTATGGGACTCTTACATTTTCCTTACTCAATTTACCTTAGATATGGGACTCAAAAAAGAGCACACACTCATACTATCATACGCTTTCATAGTTTTGCCCCACAGATTCTGCACGGCCTGCTTTTTTGGCCTTCGGACCAGCGATATTTGTTGTGCAGCGCTGCAAGCTCTGTTGTGTTTACAATGTTTGCTATTGATAGTCTAGTTGTTCATCGGCCAGCCACTTTTTTGATCCTGCGCGCTTCACGTGGCATAATCTTTCTTTCGGATGATCTCCGATGCTTTTCGGCAGTTCTTGAGTGAGTCTGGATGCTTGTGAGGCTGTTTGGCGTAGTGATCCGGGAATGGTTTCTCTTTGCAATGGGAGCTGTCATTGCCTGCATCATTGGGTGCGCCGCTGGGTGCATGAGAGTATCAACTTTGTCAATACTTGTGAAGCTTTGTGATTGCTTTGTGGTCTTTGGTCACGTTGTTTAAATTGAGCTGGAAGCTCAATGCCCCCGAAATTGAAGTGACCAACTTCGGGATTCTTTCAGGGATTGTGACTCAAGGAGCCACGCCAGCCTTTCACAACCATGTCTGTGACGATGATTCGCTGCTCCAACAATCAGCTGCAAAGGTACCTCTACATGATTGCTCTCTTTTTCGATGCCGAAACAGTCATACACCGAACTTTGACTTTGATCACTTTTCTTCCTCTTGGCCTGAACCCAAGCTTGCAAAGCGGGAAAGTGGTTAGATAAGTTCAAGTTGACCTTTTAGATTCTTTCACCACACTCTCGTATAAGTCCGACAAGAGCCCGGATACAAAGGGGCGGCAATTGCGCAAAGTAAGGTTGCAATGTCTCCGGATGAATATACAGCTGAGAATTCAGATAGTTAAGGAGCGTTCAAGAATCCCAGATAGGAGACAAAAGGTGGGCTTCGAATTGCATTTGCAAAAAAAACATGCCGCGAAAGCGTCCCGTTAACAGACCACGCTGCGAAAGCCTTGCGACATATGATTTTGTCGGGAAATGGAGTATACAACGAAATGGCAACTTTCATTGGTTTAAATGTATGAACGATGATAGTCAAGTGGAATTTAGGGCATCCCATGTTTGGACAAACCCATACTTGTATGGGCCATTATGGCCTTGATTGATTTGACGTATACTAATTAGTTCCTTCCAATACGGCAAAAGCCGTGCGAAAGTATGGTACAGTAATCCTCAAAACAATGACTGCACCAAAGCCAAGGGGTCGCGAAATCATGCCCAAATTATTTGGAAAAGCACCACATGAGTACGTACAATCAAATGACAGAGACTCTTGAACATCGGTGAACCAGCATATTATTATTCATGTTTTTCAATATATTTCAAATTATTTCAATATAGACTACCTATGACCACCTTATATCCTATGTGCATTTTGTAGGGCTGCTTGTATTCTGGTTGTGGGTGCTGGTATCAGATCACCAAAAATGCACGGAGCTGTGGTGGCCTCTGGGGCCGCTGGTGAGCCGGGAAATGTACTCGCTTTCGTCCCACGTTCCTCTTTACATGTTTTACTTATTTGCCACAAACGATTACAAGATTTACAAGATTTACACGCGGGTCTTTTGAAGGAACTGCTCACCTTTCGCTGCAGCAATCGTGCACTAGATGCCTTAAGCCCTGATATAGCAGCATTCATCTGTGCAATCAATTGGAATGTTGACATGTTCCGTTGCAGTCCATGCACCGCCACTTTATTGCATGGGTTACACATGTTGGCAGTCTAGGATGTGACTGAGGCTCTGGTTTGTACCTGCTGCTCACAGCTTTGGAGCCATTCGAAGGTTCCTCGCTGTCCTATTGTCTTCCGTTACCACCCAATGGATTTCAGATGAAAAGCAGGCACTGTGCATGATGAATGGTCATGTCAAGATAGGTACAGGATGCTACAGGGTTGTTCAAATACCCGCACTTTTCAAAAGAGCGCCGCATGAACTAGTAAGTATTTGCCACTGGTATGTATGTTCCACGAGCAGGGTGAGCAAACTAGATGTATCGCGGGGACATTATTTCTACCCTTCTGTAGGGTCGGTGCATCAAAGCTAACAAGGCAAATGTCGATACAATGGTCCAATCTTTTTCCCCAGATTTTACTGTTGGGATTCTCAAGTCTTTCTTAAGAGGTGTCCGGCTATTTCCAGGTGGTGTCCGGCTCTCCGGATGTCTCCAGTTCACTTGTCTCCCAGCCCGGCAATTCATTTGTCTCCCAGTCTGGCTGGTGGTGTCCCAAAAAGCTTACTATTGGGGTTCTCAATTCTCTCTTAAGAGGTTTCCACCTGTTTGCAGGTGTTGGTGTCCGCGTCTCCGGATGTCTTTCTTCACAAAAAAAGTCTCTCGTCATTTGTCTCCCAGCCTGGCTGGTGGTGTCCGGCTCTTTGGAAGTCTCTCTTCACTTCCTTCCCTCGATTTGTCTCCTAGTGGTGTCCGGCTCTCAGGATGTCCGTTTTTACTTGGTCTCCAGCTCTGCGGATGTCTCTCTGTACTTGTCTCCCTTCATTTGTCTCCGGATGTCCCTCTTTAAATGTTTCCCTTCATTTGTCTCCAGCTCTTTGGATGTTTCCTTGTCTCGATTTGTTTTCCCATGTGCCGAGTGGCGTCCGGCTCTCCAGATATCTCTTTTTGCTTTTCTCCTCCCATTGCTCTCCCAGTGTGCTATGTCCGGCTCTCCGGATGTCTCTCCTAACTTGTTTCCCTGAGTCTCTGGCTTTCCGGATGTCTCTCTTTACTTGTCTCCCTGCATTTGTCTCCCAGTGTTCTGGTGGTGTCCGGCTCTACGGATGTCTCTCTTCACTTTGTCTTCGGGTGTGCCTATAGGTGGTGTCAAGCTCTCTGGATCTCCCTCTTTAAATGACTTGTTTCCCTTTATTTGTGTGCCTAGTGGTGTCCGGCTCTCCAGATGTCTCTCTTCATTTTTCTCCTTTCACTTGTCTCCAAGTGTGCCTACTGGTGTCCGGCTCTCCGGATGGTTTTCTTCATTTCAGTTGTCTCCCTTCATTTGTCTCCCTTCTCTAATTCTTCCCCTTCATTTGTGTCGGCTCTCCGGATGAATCCCAGTGTGCCTAGTGATGCCTAGTGGTGCGCGGCTCTCCGGATGTCTCCCTTTACTTGTCCCAGTCCCCCTCTCTTTACTTGTCTCCCTTCATGTCTGGCCTAGTGGTGTCCCTCTCTCCGAGTGTCTCTCGTCACTTGTCCCCTTTCATTTGTTCCGCCGTGTACTTAGTGGTGTCCGGCTGTCTGGATGTCTGTACTCGTCTTCCTTTATCCGTTTTTCCAATCTGGCTACTGCTCTCCGTCTTCTCATCACTTTTCTCTCTTCGCTTGTCTCCTAATTCATTTGTCTCCCGCTCTGGCTAGTGGTGTCTCCCATGCTGGGTCGTGATGTCCGGCTTTCCAAATGTCTCTCTTTGCTTGGCTTCCGGGTGTCTCTCTTGACTTCTCTCCGTTCATTTGTCTCCCAGTCAGGCCAGTGACGTCCGGAGAGCACTTGTCCCCCTTCATTCTCAAGCAATTTACTTCCGCGCCATGTATTTGGCTTTGTCTCCCATACGTTGTTTTTCTAGTCTGGGCTTCGTTTCCCATCAGTGCCCGATTTCCTCGATTCTGTCCGATGTGCTTGCTTGGCCCCGCTTATTTTCCACTTGTCTTCCCATTTGTCTTTCCACGCGGCTGCCCTGGACTGACAGATTTCCACCTGTCTCCCACTTTTCTTCCTGTTTGATCTGTTTGTCTCCCCATTTGCGGCGGCCCTGGGCTGAAGGATTTCCACTTTTCTCCCACTGGCTTTCCCACCTCTTTTCCTACTTGTCTCCTTACTTTTTGGCTTTTCTGCGCTTGAAGGGTTCCCACCTGTGTCCCACTTCTCTAATTATCTGTATCCTTATTTGCGGCGGCCCTGGATGTGGTTCTCTCTGCTAAGCAGAAATTGCCTGACTTCTCCAGGCTAAAGCTTGGAAGGCATAGTTCAAGGGTTGAACTTAGTTATTAGTTGTCATGCGAATGTGGCCAGTGACAACTACAACCCATGACATTTGAATACCACCCTGACTTGCAAGCGTTGTGAATCGTTCATTGATGGATCGTTGATGTGAGTACGTCGAACGCCTCGGCTGTCGGCTTGGCACCGTTTTGTCCAGCTTTTCGTGGGCGACGCTGGGCTGAAGGATGTTCCACTATCGCCCACTGGTTTGCCACTACTTTTTCACCTGTTTTCCCATTTGTTTCCTTACTCGTGGACTCGTGGCCTCCTTGGGTTGTTGTGGCAGCCCTGCTGAAGGATTTCTAGCCGTTTCCCATCGTTTCCCATTTGTCGTCCACCTGTCTTGGATTTATCTCCAAGGCACGTCCTGTCGGCCAACATGTTGGCGTATACTGCTTGGGGTCTACGATGGTCTACGGTTGTTTTTTTAACAATCGCAGTAGGACTTGCAGAGGATGGGACAACCGTGCCGTAGACACCGTGAACTGGGCATTACCCAGCTGGGGAGTCTTGAAGAAGGAATTTCCGCAAAACCTTGCTGGGAAATAGATGAAAAAGGGTCAGAGTCGAAGTAAGGATTTTATTTATCATGTTCATCTAAATTTATTCATATTCATTATTTTTTGAGAGCGCTTACCATGGGGGGTGGAGTGGTGAAAGGTCTGATTTTACAAGGTTTTCCATCATTATGCATGAGTTGGTGTGGTTATGAGATGGTCATGCTACATTTCATCCTCCCTTCTGTATTTTTTTGGTTGAACACATAGTCACAAAAGCTAGCTTGCTAGCTGGAGCTGGGTTGGCTTTCGCAATGAATTGGGGCAGACTGGATACTCACCCTGAGTGTTGTGAATGTAATGTAATGCGACGCAATGCAGCGCAATGTAATGTTGACAAACACAGCAGTCAAATACATGCTGTCCATCCAGAAGCACCAATATGAACGCAATTTGACGCATAAAATGGTCATGGGTGATACCTTCACACCGCAAGATTTTTTGGGATGGAACGCATTCAAACATAACAGTCCAATAGACCCCGCGCATCCTGATGCATTGGGAAGAACGTCGTTGGAGACATCAAATTGCCATGGGTGATACCTTCACGCCGCAAGAGTTGGTGAAGGTATCAAACGAACTGGAACTCAGTCAAACATGGCACTCCAATACACGCCGTGCACCCCGAAGCACTGAGACAAATACCATTGGATAAAAATGATTGTCATGGATGATACCTGCCCGCAGGAGCATTTGGTGAAGGTATATAACAGGATAGAACTCAGCCAAACACAGCAGTCTAAATGTTATGCCATAAGGAAGCAGCAACATGAATGCCATAATCTAATCTGCAGTACTCTACTCCACCCTCCTCTAGTCTATATACTCTATAGAATCTAATCTAACCTAATCTAAACCTAATCTAGGCCAATCTAACCTAATCTATATAATCTAATGTACTGTGATGACATGTCATGTAATGCAATGTGATGAGAGAACAACCATGAACAACCACCCGGATCCTCGCACTCTTGCGCTCTTTGTCCTCAAGACGTTTGCATGCAAACGTGACCCAGTCTTGACGAGGAATGGAAGATGCGCATCTTGAGATTCCCAAGCATGTCTTGCTCGATGGATGTATGTACCTAAGTTACCAGATTCTAGGCCTGGGTTGTTTGTTTAGAGGAGAACGGATTTGGCACGACCTCTGCTCTCAATCTTTAATTCAAACATTGAAATTGAAACGGTCGCGCCACATATTCTCTCAATACACATCTCTCCTTGCCCAACTTGCTTTCGTCCCCTTCCCTGTGGCCGCAAGTTGAGTAGAAAGGGGATTTACTTTGAAGCATGGCCTGGTGTCTGCCTGCTTGCTGCCTCGGTGGGGCTAAGTTGAGGAAGAGACGTTTTACCTTGGCTTGATTTTTCTGCCTGCAGTTGCGCGGTGGTTCCCGTGCGGGTTGCAGACTGGTGTGGTGGTTCCCATCTGGGCTCTGGGATGGTGTGCGCTGGTTGATGTTACGCTCCTGAAAAAAGCCTGCTTTGAGAATTACTTCGAGTGATCCCCGTCAACTGATATTCTAGCTGACGCACATTTTGACATTCTAATGGGCATTCTAACTGGCATTCTATCTGGCATATATTCTGACATTCTATCTGGCTTTCTTTCTGGCATACACACCTGCATATATATAAAAAATATATATATAATATAATATATATATATATGATCTGACATTCCATCTGGCAATGTGTTTGGCGTTTGGTCTGGTAGATATACTCTGACACTCTATCTGGCATTTTATTGGACGTATATTTTGACATTCTATCTGGCATCCTTTGTGGCATTCTATCCGGCAGTGCCCACTGCACTGAGACCTGGTGCTCGCGGTGGAGGTCCTGCAGTGCCCACTGACATCTGGAGATTGCGGTTGGCAGTGCGTACTGAGAGCGCCACTGACATCTGGAGCTTGCGGTTGAGCCGGCAGTGCCCACTGAGATCCGGAGCTCGCAGTTGAGATCCGAGGCTGCCGGAGGAGAAGGAGAAGGAGGAGAAGGAGGAATGCAACTCTGATAAAATCTACAGACCATCACCTGGCAGGTGGGGAAAAATACCCCAAAATATTCCCACAATTTGTAGGGAATTGATTTGAAATAGTTCCACGATTTCGGGCCATGAATGAAACCGAGGAAACACAAATCGTTCAGCACCCTCTCAGCATGTGTCAAAAGGTCAATGTCACTCGGTGCCCAGGGACCTCGGTTGATGTCTACGCCTATGTTGACCTTTCGCCTCAAGAAGCTGAGCACCAAAAAATTATCGTAGGCTGGGGGTAACTTTGGCCTTGCTTCAAGCTGTGGCGGTGATAGTGAGAAGCGGCAAAACTATGATGCGCTAGTTTTCTCGAGATACATGTCACAAGCAGGCAAACCAACTTAGAGCCGAGGCTATTGTGAGAAGTACGGATTGATTTGTTTTGGCTCTCTCTCTCTCTCTCTCTCTCTTTCTCATGTTAACATCACACGTATATAACCTATAGCCTATATCTAATAATATGCCAGTAGCACCGCACAAGGCGGCGGCGGAAGTTTCAAAAATAGGAAACCTATAGGAGAGATTGGTTGTTGTGAGTCACGATTGCAGAGCGAAGCCGATAGA
>CAMXCT020001073.1:154758-182325 GCA_947184155.2 Cladocopium goreaui
TGTATGTGTATGTGTATGTGTATTCGTATATGCGTACATATGTATATATGTATATTTATGTATTTATGTAAATATGTATTTATGTGTTTCTGCATGTATGTATATTTGCATTTATGTATATATGCGCATTTAATTATTTATATATATATTGAAATTGTGTCTATGTATATCTAAGCGCTTACGCGCGACAGCCGGCCAGGGGCCCAACTATGTTGGCCATTGTTGGCCCATTTTGTGGCTATGTTGGCCTATGTTGGCGTATGTTGGCCTATCTTGCGGGCAATGTGGGCCCATCTTGTGGCTATGTTGGCCTATGTTGGCCTCATGTTGACCCATGTTGAGCCAAAAGATCTGAAAAATGGGAAGAGCCAGAAAAACACTGTAAAACGCAGGATATTTTGATGGTCGGCGGCCTATCTTGAGGCTATGTTGGCCTATCTTGGGGGCTATGTTGGCCCATCTTGGGGCTATGTTGGCCTATCTTGAGGGCAATGTGGGCCCATCTTGGGGCTATGTTGGCCCATCTTGGAGCTATGATGGCCCATCTTGGGGCTATCTTGGCCCATCTTGGGCGCTAGGTTGGCCCATCTTGGGGCTATGTTGGCCCATCTTGCGGCCTATGTTGGCCCATGTTGACCCATCTTGAGCCACAAGATCCGAAAAATGGGAAAAAGTGGGAAGAGCACAAAACACCGTAAAACGCGACAGTTTTTGGCGGGGGGGAGTCGCCTGCGGCAGGGGGCGGCGGCCCCTCTCTCCTACGGAGAGGAGAGAAACGCCTACGGCAATGCCACGGCCAGGGGGCCCCTGGCCGGATTTTTGTGACGCTCATCGTCGGCTCCGCCGGGCCACTCGGCCCTCCATTTCATCGCAGTGTGGGCGTGAAAGTTACTGAATGAGGACCTGCTTCAGAAATATATTCCTTAGGTTTTTTGGAACGTATTTGTTGGAATAGACGATTTTTTGGGGAGCAAGTGAGTTCCCGAAAGCTCCTGCGAAGGGTTTTTCCTAAAGAACTGCTGCCGATTTCAACTTGTTACTTCGTGTAAAGGCGCCTCTGTGCAAAGACTTCTCTGTGTAAAAGCTTTTGTGTGTAAGAGTTTCTGTGTGTAAAAACCACTTTGTGTAAAGGCTTTTTTGTGTAAAAGCTTCTCTGTGTGAAAGCACGTCTTTGTAAAGATTTCTCTGTGTGTAAAAGCTTCCGTGTATAAAAACTCTCTGTGTAAAGGCTACTTCTCTGTGTAAAAGTTTCTGTGTGTAAACGCGTCTGTGTGTTAAAGCTCTCTGTGTAAAGACTTCTTTGTGTAACAGCTTTTGTGTGTAAAAGCTCCAAGACGTTTGTGTGAAAAAGCTCCTCAGAGGAAAGACTTCTCTGTGTAAAACCTTCTGTGTGTAAAAAGCTACTCTGTGTAAATGTGTAAAAGCCCCTGCGTGTGTAAAAGCTTGCTGTGTGTAAACGCTTTGGTGTGTAAACGCTCCTCTGTGTAAAGGCTTCTCTGTGTAAAAGCTTCTGTGTGCAAACGCGTCTGTGTGCAAAAAGCCCTCTGTGTAAAGACTTCTTCGTGTAAAACTTCTGTGAGTTAAAGCTCCTAGACGTTTGTCTGCAAAAGCACCTTAGAGTAAAGACTTCTCTGTGTAAAACCTTCTGTATGTAAAAAGCTCCTTTGTGTAAAGACTTCTCTGTGTAAAAGCCCCTGTGTGTGTGGGTAAAAGCTTCTGTGCGTCTCCTCCCTCCAGCTTTCTTTCGGGTCACGCTGTCGTCCAGTTTCAATCTGCTACGTTGATTCTTGTGCAAAATAATGCAAAGAACATGTGAAAGCATCGCGCGTTTAAAAATTGAACATAAACAGCGCACAAAGTGCTGTAATTTACAGCATATTGCGCTGTCAGCTGGCAAGAACCCGCGTAAATACCACAGTTTTAGTCCCCCAAAGTGGCTAAAACACTGTTATTTACAGGGTTTCGTTCACGTCACGATCTTCGATTTTTTGGGAAACGCGTAAATACCAGCGTTTTTTGCGTTCATCAAGGCAAAACATCGGTTCAAAAAGTGCAAAAAATGCTGTAATTTACAGGGGTTTGGCGCCGTCACGGGCAAAAAACCGTGTAAATACCAACGTTTCAGCGCCCAAAAGTGGCTAAAACACTGCTATTTACAGTGTTTCGTGCCTTCCACGTTTTCTTGAAATTGCAAAAACAGTGTAAATACCAGCATTTTTTGCGATCAACTTGCCAAAAATGCTGTAATTTACAGTGTTTTTTTTGCTTGGCTTTCAAAAACACTGGTATTTGCGGTGTTTTGTGCATCTCCGGTCTAAAAAGTATTGGTATTTACAGCATTTTCTGCTTTTTTTCATTGCTCCCGCAAAAGACGTCAAAACGCAAAAATGCTGTAATTTACAGCATTTTGTGACTTTCGAAAAGCGAAAAATCGTCCGAAAAATGTGTCAAAACGGCGCTTTTTTCCGATTTTAGGTACCCTCAAAACGGGGGGGGGGGGAATGCTCTTGGAGACGCTTATGAGCGACCCGGATCCCGGCCAAAAAGCTCTCCCCCACCCTCCTGAAGGATTTTTGGTGTTTTTCGGGGCCCGGCGTCGGAGGGTCGGCGGTTGGGGGCGCGCCTCACCTTAGAGCTCTAAGTCGCTCTGGGACGCTCGTAGGGCAAGCCACTCGTGGGGAGCCGGCGGAGCCGAATTTTTGGGCTGACGCCCCTCGTCGGCTCCGCCGGACCACTCGGCCCTTCATTTCATCGCAGTGTGGGCGTGAAAGTTACTGAATGAGGACCTGCTTCAGAAATATATTCCTTAGGTTTTTTGGAACATATTTGTTGGAATAGACGATTTTTTGGGGAGCAAGTGAGTTCCCGAAAGCTCCTGCGAAGGGTTTTTCCTAAAGAACTGCTGCCGATTTCAACTTGTTACTTCGTGTAAAGGCGCCTCTGTGCAAAGACTTCTCTGTGTAAAAGCTTTTGTGTGTAAAAGTTTCTGTGTGTAAAAACCACTTTGTGTAAAGACTTTTTTGTGTAAACGCTTCTCTGTGTGAAAGCACGTCTTTGTAAAGATTTCTCTCTGTGTAAAAGCTTCCGAGTGTGTAAAAACTCTCTGTGTAAAGGCTTCTCTGTGTAAAAGTTTCTGTGTGTAAACGCGTCTGTGTGTTAAAGCTCTCTGTGTAAAGACTTCTTTGTGTAACAGCTTTTGTGTGTAAAAGCTCCAAGATGTTTGTGTGAAAAAGCTCCTCAGAGGAAAGACTTCTCTGTGTAAAACCTTCTGTGTGTAAAAAGCTACTCTGTGTAAATGTGTAAAAGCCCCTGCGTGTGTAAAAGCTTGCTGTGTGTAAACGCTTTGGTGTGTAAACGCTCCTCTGTGTAAAAGCTTCTCTGTGTAAAAGCTTCTGTGTGCAAACGCGTCTGTGTGTAAAAAGCCCTCTGTGTAAAGACTTCTTCGTGTAAAAACTTCTGTGAGTTAAAGCTCCTAGACGTTTGCCTGCAAAAGCACCTTAGAGTAAAGACTTCTCTGTGTAAAACCTTCTGTATGTAAAAAGCTCCTTTGTGTAAAGACTTCTCTGTGTAAAAGCCCCTGTGTGTGTGGGTAAAAGCTTCTGTGCGTCTCCTCCCTCCAGCTTTCTTTCGGGTCACGCTGTCGTCCAGTTTCAATCTGCAACGTTGTTTCTTGTGGAAGAGTGCAAAATAATGCAAAGAACATGTGAAAGCATCGCACGTTTAAAAATTGAACATAAACAGCGCACAAAGTGCTGTAATTTACAGCATTTTGCGCTGTCAGATGGCAAGAACCCGTGTAAATACCACAGTTTTAGTCCCCCAAAGTGGCTAAAACACTGTTATTTACAGGGTTTCGTTCACGTCACGATCTTCGATTTTTTGGGAAACGCGTAAATACCAGCTTTTTTGTGTTCATCAAGGCAAAAAATCGGTTCAAAAAGTGCAAAAAATGCTGTAATTTACAGGGGTTTGGCGCCGTCACGGGCAAAAAACTGTGTAAATACCAGCGTTTCAGCGTCCAAAAGTGGCTAAAACACCGCTATTTACAGTGTTTCGTGCCTTCCACGTTTTCTTGAAATTGCAAAAACAGTGTAAATACCAGCATTTTTTGCGATCAACTTGCCAAAAATGCTGTAATTTACACTGTTTTTTTGCTTTGCTTTCAAAAACACTGGTATTTGCAGTGTTTTGTGCATCTCCGGTCTAAAAAGTATTGGTATTTATAGCATTTTCTGCTTTTTTTCATTGCTCCCGCAAAAGACGTCAAAACGCAAAAATGCTGCAATTTACAGCATTTTGTGACTTTCGAAAAGCGAAAAATCGTCCGAAAAATGTGTCAAAACGGCGCTTTTTTCCGATTTTAGGTACCCTCAAAACGGGGGGGGGGAATGCTCTTGGAGACGCTTATGAGCGACCCGGATTCCGGCCAAAAAGCTCTCCCCCACCCTCCTGAAGGATTTTTGGTGGTTTTCGGGGCCCGGCGTCGGAGGGTCGGCGGTTGGGGGCGCGCCTCACCTTAGAGCTCTAGTCGCTCTGGGACGCTCGTAGGGCAAGCCACTCGTGGGGAGCCGGCGGAGCCGAATTTTAAGGGCTGACGCCCCTCGTCGGCTCCGCCGGATTTCTCGACCCTCCATTTCATCGCAGTGTGGGCTTGAAAGCTTTTGGATGGGGACCTGCTTCAGAAATATAGTCCTTATGTTTTTGAAAAAAGTTCATCGAATAGGAACTTTGTTGGAAATAGACGGCTTTTTTGGGGAGCAAGTGAGTTCCCGAAAGCTCCTGCCAAGGGTTTTTCCCGAAGAACTGCTGCCAATTTCAACTTGTTACTTCGTGTAAAGGCGCCTCTGTGCAAAGACTTCTCTGTGTAAAAGCTTTTGTGTGTAAAAGTTTCTGTGTGTAAAAAACCACTTTGTGTAAAGACTTCTTTGTGTAAAAGCTTCTGTGTGTGAAAGCTTCTCTGTGTGAAACGTCTGTGTAAAGATTTCACTGTGTGTAAAAGCTTCCGTGTGTAAAAACTTTCTGTGTAAAGTGTAAAGGCTTCTCTGTGTAAAAGCTTCTGCGTGTAAACGCGTCTGTGTGTGAAAGCTATATATCTGTGTAGAGACTTCTTTGTGTAACAGCTTCTGTGTGTAAAGGCTCCTAGATGTTTGTGCAGTCGGATCTTTTACCGGCCCACAAATTCGACATGTTTGGTACATATCATCTTAAACCTCTTGGGGTGGGGGTTGGGTGGGGTGGGGTGGGGCATGTTAACGTTCGCTTGCACTTGCGTCATGAAGTTGATGCTACGTTGCGGATGGGGTTGGGGCCGGGGTTGGGTGGGGTGGGGTGGGGCATGTTGAGGTTCGCTTGCACTTGCGTCATGAAGTTGATGCTACGTTACGGATGGGGTTGGGGTTGGGTGGGGTGGGGTGGGGCATGTTAACGTTCGCTTGCACTTGCGTCATGAAGTTGATGCTACGTTACGGATGGGGTTGGGGTTGGGTGAGGTGGGGTGGGGCATGTTAACGTTCGCTTGCACTTGCGTCATGAAGTTGATGCTACGTCACGCATGGGGTTGGGGTTGGGTGGGGTGGGGTGGGGCATGTCAAGGTTCGCTTGCACTTGCGTCATGAAGTTGATGCTACTTGGTGAAAGCCCTAAGTTGTCTCAGGCAGCACTTTGTTGTCTCATCTCGGTGTGCCATGCGAAAGATCTGACACAACCATTGGAATGGAGTTGTCATTTGGTATGATCTTTACAGCACAACGCATAGGCACGCAAGGATTCTTAACATTGCAAACATTAGTTATATCCATTTGCCTCCCTAACAATCCCTGGGTTACTTTTATGGAGTTTAGCGGTGCCTTTTGGCTTTTGGTGGAATGATATATTGTTACAAAATGAGGTTTAGACAAGCTCATTTCAATCTGCAAAGATCAGCAGATGCGCGAATGATTGGGCACTTTGGCCCAAGATTGCTTTGATTGGTGTTTCAATGGCAATGGAACCCCCCCGCAAGAAGCGATCTCGCAATGATGGGGTAAGCCCTTTCTTGTCTCAGATAGCACTTTGTTGTCTCATCTCGGTGTGCCATGCGGAAGAAGTGACACAACCACTGGAATGAATTACTACATGATTTGTTATTTGGTATGATCTTTACAGCACAACGCACAGGCACGCAGGGATTCTTAACATGGCAAACATTAGTTGTATCAAGTTATATCCATTTGCCCCCTAACAATCCCTGGAGCAACGTGAGTTTCCCACACAGTGTGTACACACTCAGGGGTCTTGTGATCGGTCCTCTTCCTCCTCCTTTTCCTCCTCCTCCTCCTCCTCCTCCTCCTCCTCAGTATCATCATCTTCCTCCTCCTCCTCCACATCATCATTCTCAGCATCATCCTCCACATCATCATCCTCCACCTCATCTTCCGCAACATTATCCTCCTCCACCTCATCTTCCCGACCTTATTGCTTGGATTTTTCGGACCTATCCACATCGTTTTTACTATTTACAGTCTTTGATCTGACGTGGGGATATGTGGGGTGGGTTCTGGCTGGGATGGCAAAATGTAATTCCGGTACCTCGTCCGGTATCTCGTCCGGTACCTCGTCCAAAAACCTTTCCAGAGTCATGATTCTGGTATTACATCCATATTCCATATGTCTCGGATTCCGTTACAGCAGGGCAGGGTGTGATTTCAATGTGATTAATTTCAAACTTTGTTTGTGAAAGTCTTCCACTCTCCTGCAAATGTGCCATTGGGATTTTAGTTTTTTTCAGAATGGACACCCTTTAATTTTTTTTGAAAATACCAGAACGCAAGCTGGTGATGCTGTTTCAATGCTTGGCTAAGCTTTTGACCTGGAATTGCTTTTGGCGGTGTGCCATTGAGATTTGACTCCAAGTTGACAGGTCGTACCTTCCCATATTCTGATTCCGGGCATAGCGAAATGCAAGCTAGGAACATGATTCAAAGTTTGCAACGACTTCGTGAAAGTCTTCCACTCTCCTGCAAGTGTGCCATTGGGATTTTAGTTTTTTTTTGAGAATGGACACCCTTTATTTTGTTTCTTTTGGAAATACCAGAACGCAAGCTCGCGATGCTGTTTCAATGCTTGGCTAAGCTTTTGACCTGGAATTGCTTTTCGCGGTGTGCCATTGGGATTTGACTCCAGGTTGACAGGTCGCACCTTCCCATTTTCTGATTCCTAGCATAGCTAAGTGCAACTAGGGACATGATTCAAAGTTTGCAACGACTTCGTGAAAGTCTTCCACTCTCCTGCAAGTGTGCCATTGGGATTTTAATTGTTTTTTGAGAATGGACACCCTTTATTTTGTTTTTTGGGAAATACCAGAACGCAAGCTGGTGATGCTGTTTCAATGCTTGGCTAAGCTTTTGACCTGGAATTGCTTTTGGCGGTGTGCCATTGGGATTTGACTCCAGGTTGACAGGTCGCACCTTCCCATTTTCTGATTCCTAGCATAGCTAAATGCAACTAGGGACATGATTCAAAGTCTGCAACGACTTCGTGAAAGTGTTCCACTCTCCTGCAAGTGTGCCATTGGGATTTTAGTTTTTTTTGAGAATGGACACCCTTTAATTTGTTTCTTTTGAAAATACCAGAGCGCAAGCTGGTGATGCTGTTTCAATGCTTGGCTAAGCTTTTGACCTGGAATTGCTTTTGGCGGTGTGCCATTGA
Source organism: Cladocopium goreaui (assembly GCA_947184155.2). Lineage (NCBI taxonomy): Eukaryota > Dinophyceae > Suessiales > Symbiodiniaceae > Cladocopium > Cladocopium goreaui. Next base: position 162,445 of record CAMXCT020001073.1, read on the forward strand.
GATTTGACTCCAAGTTGACAGGTCACACCTTCCCATATTCTGATTCCGGGCATAGCTAGATGCAACTAGGGACATGGTTCAAAGTCTGCAACGACTTCGTGAAAGTCTTCCACTCTCCTGCAAGTGTGCCATTGGGATTTTAGTTTTTTTCAGAATGGACACCCTTTAATTTGTTTTTTTGGAAAATACCAGAACGCAAGCTGGTGATGCTGTTTCAATGCTTGGCTAAGCTTTTGACCTGGAATTGCTTTTGGCGGTGTGCCATTGAGATTTGACTCCAAGTTGACAGGTCGCACATTCCCATATTCTGATTCCGGGCATAGCTAAATGCAACCTAATAACATGATTCAAAGTTTGCAACGACTTCAAAACATGATGCATCTGAGCCGCTGTGCCTTGGGGATTTGACACCTGGGGTAACTACTGTCTGCCCTGGGGTAACTCGGAGTGCCTTGCGGTTGGGGTAACTAATGGGTAAATGGGGTAACCTAGGGCGTCTGCTAGTACGTCACGCATGGGGTTGGGGTTGGGTGGGGTGGGGTGGGGTGGGGCATGTTAACGTTCGCTTGCACTTGCGTCATGAAGTTGATGCTACGTTGCGGATGGGGTTGGGGCCGGGGTTGGGTGGGGTGGGGTGGGGCATGTTAACGTTCGCTTGCACTTTGCGTCATGAAGTTGATGCTACTTTACGCATGGTGTTGGGGTTGGGTGGGGTGGGGCATGTCAACAGCTGTTGGACCATTCTGAAAGCTGGTGTGCCAGATAAGATAGCTTCAAAGTGTAGATCCAAACCCAATCCCTTGCTGTGGAAGTACATCCGCAGCGCACAATGGCGCTGGGAGATGAACTCTGCAGACCTGCTGGCCAAAATGGGCCTCTACCTGGCAAAGCTGTGAGCTGAAAAAAGGAAAACCGAACTCGGAACGTTTTTGACCACAAAATGCTGGAAGGGTTGACGAAAGCATCTTGCGATGAACTTTTTAAAGAAACTTTTTTGGACCCAGAATGTGCGTTTTGCTAGCACGAGAACGACGTTTTTGAGAAATCATGGGACGGTGAAAGATCCGTCGGGATGTTTGTGCTCCTTAGAGTAAAGACTTCTCTGTGTAAAACCTTCTGCGTGTAAAAAGCTCCTTTGTGTAAAGACTTCTCTGTGTAAAAGCCCCTGTGTGTGTAAATGCTTTTGTGTGTAAAAGCTCCCCTGTGTAAAGGCTTCTCTGTGTAAAAGCTTCTGTGTGCAAACGCGTCTGTGTGTAAAAACTCTCCCTGTCAGGCCTTCTTCGTGTGAAAAGTTCTGTGTGAAAAAGCTCCTAGACGTTTGTGTGCAAAAGCTCCTTGGAGTAAAGACTTCTCTGTGTAAAACCTTCTGTGTGTAATAAGCTCCTTTGTGTAAGGACTTCTCTGTGTAAAAGCCCCTGTGTGTGTGTGTAAAAGCTTGCTGTGTGTAAATGCTTTTGTGTGTAAAAGCTCCTCTGGGTGAAGGCTTCTCTGTGTAAAAGCTTCTGTGTGCAAACGCGTCTGTGTGTAAAAACTCTCTCTGTCAGGCCTTCTTCGTGTAAAAAGTTCTGTGTGAAAAAGCTCCTAGACGTTTGTGTGCAAAAGCTCCTTAGAGTAAAGACTTCTCTGTGTAAAACTTTCTGTGTGTAAAAAGCTCCCTTGTGTAAAGGCTTCTCTGTGTAAAAGCCCCTGTGTGTGTAAAAGCTTGCTGTGTGCAAATGCTTTTGTGTGTAAAAGCTCCTCTGTGTAAAGGCTTCTCTGTGTAAAAGCTTCTATGTGCAAACGCGTCTGTGTGTAAAAACTCTCTCTGTCAGGCCTTTTTCGTGTAAAAAGTTCTGTGTGAAAAAGCTCCTAGACGTTTGTGTGCAAAAGAACCTTAGAGTAAAGACTTCTCTGTGTAAAACCTTCTGTGTGTAAAAAGCTCCTTTGTGTAAGGACTTCTCTGTGTAAAAGCCCCTGTGTGTGTAAAAGCTTGCTGTGTGTAAATGCTTTTGCGTGTAAAAGCTCCTTTGTGTGAAGGCTTCTCTGTGTAAAAGCTTCTGTGTGCAAACGCGTCTGTGTGTAAAAAGCCTTCTGTGTAAAGACTTCTTTGTGCAACAGCTTCTGTGTGTAAAGGCTCCTAGATGTTTGTGTGCAAAAGCTCCTTAGAGTAAAGACTTCTCTGTGTAAAACCTTCTGTGTGTAAAAAGCTCCTTTGTGTAAAGACTTCTCTGTGTAAAAGCCCCCTGTATGTGTAAAAGCTTCTGTGCGACTCCTCCATCCAGCTTTCTTTCGGGTCACGCTGTCGTCCAGTTTCAATCTGCAACATTGTTTCTTGTGGAAGAATGCAAAGAACAGGTGAAAGCATCGCGGGTTAAAAAATTGAACATAAACAGCGCACCAAGTGTTGTAATTTACAGCATTTTGCGCTGTCAGATGGCAAGAACCCGCGTAAATACCACAGTTTTAGTCCCCGAAAGTGGCTAAAACACTGTTATTTGCAGGGTTTCGTTCACGTCACGATCTTCGATTTTTTGAAAAACGCGTAAATACCAGCCTTTTTTTGCGTTCATCAAGGCAAAAAATCGGTTCAGAAAGGGAAGAAAATGCTGTAATTTACAGGGGTTTGGCGCCGCCACGGGCAAAAAACTGCGTAAATACCAGCGTTTCGGCGTCCAAAAGTGGCCAAAACACCGCTATTTACAGTGTTTCGTGCCTTCCACGTTTTCTTGAAATTGCAAAAACATTGTGAATACCAGCAGTTTTTGCGATCAACCCGCCAAAAATGCTGTAATTTACAGTGTTTTTTTGCTTGGCTTTCAAAAACACTGGTATTTGCGGTGTTTTGTGCATCTTGGGTCCAAAAAGTATTGGTATTTACAGCATTTTCTGCGTTTTTGCATGGCTCCCGCAAAAGACGTTAAAACGCAAAAATGTTGTAATTTACAGCATTTTGTGACTTTCGAAAAGCGAAAAATCGTCCGAAAAATGTGTCAAAACGGCACTTTTTTCCGATTTTAGGTACCCTCCAAACGGGGGGGGGCCTTTTGCTCTTGGAGACGCTTATGAGCGACCCGGATTCCGGCCAAAAAGCTCTCCCCCACCCTCCTGAAGGATTTTTGGTGTTTTTCGGGGCCCGGCGTCGGAGGGTCGGCGGTTTGGGGCGCGCCTCACCATAGAGCTCTAGTCGCTCTGGGACGCTCGTGACGCATTTGTCAGCGTACTCGTGGGGAGCCGGCGGAGCCGAATTTAAGCGCTTACGCGCGACAGCCGGCCAGGGGCCCAACTATGTTGGCCCATTTTGTGGCTATGTTGGCCTATGTTGGCCTATGTTGGCCTATCTTGCGGGCAATGTGGGCCCATCTTGTGGCTATGTTGGCCTCATGTTGATTCATGTTGAGCCAAAAGATCCTAAAAATGGGAACAGCAAAAAAACACTGTAAAACGCAGGATATTTTGATGGTCGGTGGCCTATCTTGGGGCTATGTTGGCCCATCTTGGGGCTATGTTGGTCTATCTTGAGGGCAATGTGGGCCCATCTTGGGGCTATGTTGGCCCATCTTGGGGCGATGTTGGCCCATCTTGGAGCTATGTTGGCCCATCTTGGGGCTATGTTGGCCCATCTTGAGGCTATGTTGGCCCATCTTGAGGCCTATGTTGGCCCAGCTTGAGGCCTATGTTGGCCCATGTTGACCCATCTTGAGCCACAAGATCCGAAAAATGGAAAAAAGTGGGAAGAGCACAAAACACCGTAAAACGCGACAGTTTTTGGCGGGGGGGAGTGGTCGGCGGCTGGGGCGGCGGCCCCTCTCTCCTACGGAGAGGAGAGAAACGCCGTACGGCTATGCCACGGCCAGGGGGCCCCTGGCCGGATTATGAGGCTTACGCCTGACAGCCGGGCGCCGGCCAAAGCAGACCCGTGGAAGGTATGCGTTGGGTGTAATCCATGTCCATGTTCTGGTGTTGTTGTTGTTGTTGTTGTTGCTGTTGTTGTTGTTGTCGTCGTCGTCGTCGTTGTTTTTTGTTGTTGTTTTTGTTGTTGTTGTTGTTGATGTTGTTGTTGTTGTTGTTGTTGTTGTTGGCCGATGTTGGCCCTATTTGGGCGCAGGTTTGCCCCTGTCTTGGCCCTAGGTTGTTGTTGTTGTTGTGGTTGTGGTTGTGGTTGTTGTTGTGGTTGTCGTTGTCGTTGTCGTTGTTGTTGTGGTTGTTGTGGTTGTTGTTGTTGTTGTTGGCCGATGTTGGCCCTATTTGGGCGCAGGTTTGCCCCTGTCTTGGCCCTAGGTTGTTGTTGTTGTTGTGGTTGTTGTTGTTGTTGTTGTGGTTGTTGTGGTTGTGGTTGTCGTTGTCGTTGTCGTCGTCGTTGTTGTTGTTGTTGTTGTTGTGGTTGTTGTTGTTGTTGTTGTTGTTGTTGTTGTTGTTGTTGTTGTTGTCGTCGTCGTCGATGATGATGTTGTTGGTGATGTTGTTGTTGATGTTGTTGTTGATGTTGTTGACGTCGTTGATGTTGTCGATGTGGTTGATGTGGTTGATGTTGTTGTCTTTTGCATCAAGTTGGAGCTAAGTTGGGCCATCTTGGAGCTATGTTGAGCCATCTTGGGGTCATGTTGGGCGATCTTGGGGCCATGTTGGGCCTATGTTGGGCCATCTTGGGGCCATGTTGGGCCCATTTTGGGCCATCTTGGGGCCATCTTGGGCCTATGTTGGGCCGTCTTGGGCCATCTTGGAGCCATGTTGGGCCTATGTTGGGCCATCTTGGGGCCATCTTGGGCCTATGTTGGCCCTATGTTGGCGCAGGCTTGCCCCTATCTTAGCCTTATGTTGACCCATGTAGCCCACATCTTGGCCGATGTTGGCCCTATGTTGGCACCAAGGCCGTCAAGAACATCTGCAGAGACAAATTTTTGCGATTTTTTCCGCCCCTCAAAGCAAAAACTATGGAAAAACCGACATTTTTTAACATCGCCAAGGTGCAATTCTGCGCCGCCGAGGGGCCCGAAACCCTGTAAAAAACGATGTTTTTTGAACACCACACGCAGAATACACTGTAAATTACAACGATAATCGTGGGTCGGGGGTGAACCGGAATCGACACGGGGTCGACCCGAGGTGGTCGGCGGCAGGGGGCGCAGCCGTATATAACCTTCGGTTACCACCGAAGGCCTCCGGCGAGGACACGGGCGCGGGGCCGGCGCCCGGATTTAAGGGCTGCCGCCCCTGCCGCCGACCCCGGAAAAAGAGAGAGCGAACAATAGTTTTCGACCAGTTTTCACTGGTTGTACAATGAGTCACGCAACAGCAGGGCTAAATTGTTCAATGCATAGCCGGAGCCTTTCATTCCAGGCAACTCTTGCAACACCTTCCACTGCTTTCTCTCTTCTGCCACCTTCGAACTTGTAGCTAGCGCTTCGAATGTCTCAAAAACCTTTCTGATCGACGGCAAGTTCTGCTTCGCTAACCTGCACAAGCAAGCGTGCCGCAGAGCTTGCGCAGCAGCAGCAGCTGGTCCAGGAAAGGGTCTGATGTTCTCCGCGTTGGCAATCTCGTCTTCGCTTTCCGGCTCTTGATCCAACAGCATTGCATCCGATCTGCTTGCGAGATGCCATGTGTTCGCATGAATCTTCTGAGGCGAATATCTTTTGTGAAACGGCTGCGTTGGAATCTGCAAAGCATCCCCGAAAATTGTCGCAAGGTTCTTCGTCGAGCCAGATGCTAATAGATCCAACTTTATTGTTGCAGCCTTCTCCTGAAGCCATCTCAGCATGCCGTCGGATCCAGTGAAGAAGACAAATAGAGTGACGGCGAGCAAGATCACGCCACTAGGCACATCTTTGGCCGCAGCACTTCCCATATCAGCAAGGTTCTTGATATACTGCACGCGCCGCTGATGCCACGCCGAGTTGTTGCAAACCGGCTCCATGGCGCGGTCCCCGCTGCGTTGTTGTTGTTGTTGTTGTTGTTGTTGTTGTTGCTGTTGTTGTTGTTGTTGTCGTTGTCGTTGTCGTTGTCGTTGTCGTTGTTGTTGTTGTTGTTGTTGTTGTGTTTGTGTTTGTTGTGTTTGTGTTTGTGTTTGTGTTTGTTGTTGTGTCTGTTGTTGTGTTTGTTGTTGTGTTTGTTGCTGTGGTTGTTGTTGTTGTTGTTGGTGGTGGTGGTGGTGTTGGTGTTGGTGTTGTTGTTGTTGTTGTTGTTGTTGCTGTGTTTGTTGTTGTTGTGGTTGTGGTTGTTGTTGTTGTTGGTGGTGGTGGTGGTGTTGGTGTTGTTGTTGTTGTTGTTGTTGTTGTTGGTGTTGGTGTTGGTGTTGTTGTTGTTGCTGTGGTTGTGGTTGTGGTTGTGGTTGTTGTTGTTGTTGCTGTGGTTGTGGTTGTGGTTGTGGTTGTGGTTGTGGTTGTTGTTGTTGTTGTTGTTGTTGTTGTTGGTGTTGGTGTTGGTGTTGGTGTTGGTGTTGGTGTTGTTGTTGTTGTTGTTGGTGGTGGTGGTGTTGGTGTTGGTGTTGGTGTTGGTGTTGGTGTTGGTGTTGGTGTTGGTGTTGTTGTGCAGCAACGGGAGTTCCAGAAGGGCGTGCGAAAGCAATGGAGAAGTACCATTCGGCACCTGCTGCGTTCACCGCCGGCGCGGCAAGCTGCAAAGAAATACTGCCCGCAAGGGAGGCCGCAGACAGCACGGGCTGGCATGGAACGGCGCCGGGAAGCCGGGTGTTGGGGGGCCGCCTTAAAACCTGGTGGATGCTTGCGTAACAGCATAAACAGTGCAAACCGTATTCCAAAGCATCCTGTGTGTGAAAATGGTGTGTTGTGTTTGATGTGTCGTAAGCGCGCGTACGCAAATTCAGCCGTAGGCGACAAACTGCATCTTGCACGATTGTTGGAATGGGCCACTCCGTTCACAAGAGCTACTCCTTTGAATGAACTTATATCTGTTGTGTTTGTAAACTGTGGGGACGAGATAAGCCAGTTTGTCGGTAAGGCAGCAGGTGCGATGAAACAGTATGTGCGTCTTGAGCTAGACATGAAACCTGTGCTTTCCAGTCAATGCAGTTGTAGCCGTAGCAATAGACACAGAGGCTGTGAGGCGGGATTTGTAGCAGAATGTGAAGTGAACAATTGCCTTGCCCAGGTGTCAAGGGGAACACACGATCCTTTCTGGAGGGGTGGGGTTGCTGTAAGAAGGGGTAGCGTAGAGCTTGACACAAACCCAATTAGCAGTGATATTTGTACATGCGACCTCTTTTTTGGAGGCTTGAAAGCAGAGAGATTACATGATTCAACGTGTGAAAATTATTATCGACGACCCTTCGGGAGGTACTTTCAAAAACGTGTGATGCATAAGCGTAAAAAGATGTGCGCCAAAACTTGTTTGAGAGGGGGGAGGTTGACGCAAAGGTTGACGCAGGATGGGAACTGCAGGAAGAAAGTAATGAGAAGGCTTTGGCAAGTAGCTGTCCCATGCCGTAGGGTAGGACGTCGACGCATAAGTCAGCCGAGGTGTAACCAACGAAGGCAGATAACACCAAAATGGGAGAGAAGGCAAAAGAAAAGATATGCAAGCCTCCGATGTGGGTCTTGTGTGCCAAAATTGAAAGCAATAAGTGTAGCCACAACAGATGATAGCAGCAACGCGTTTCCTCATGCACTGAGGTCGGCGGATAAGATACAAGCAAACTCAAAAAAGGGCAATGCAAGCCTCGGATGTCAGTTGATACGGCGAAAAGTGCATGCTAGTGTAAGCACAAGGGATGAAGACACCCACGCGCTTCCTCATACAACGAGGTTGGCGGATAAGATACAAGCAAGGCCAACAAAGCACAATGCAAGCCTCAGATGTCGCTTGTTGAGGCGAAGCGTGTATGCAAATGTAGCCACAACAGATGAAGACACCCACGCGCTCCCTTATGCAGTGAGGTCGGCGGATAAGATACAAGCAAGGCTAACAAAACACAATGCAAGCCTGAGATTTCGGTTGTTGAGGCGACAAGTGTATGCAAATGTACCCACAACAGATGACGACACCCACGCGCTTCCTTATGCAGTGATGTCGGCGGATAAGATACAAGCAAGGCCAACAAAACACAATGCAAGGCTCGGATGTCGGTTGTTGAGGCTGCAGACAAAATTGGGCGCCGCATCAACTAAAAACAGTGATGCTAGAGTCGATGTTCCAGCAGCAAAATGCAGTTGCTCCGACAGAATAACGGAAGACAACTGCAATCAAACTGCAGCATGCCAACCCAGCTTGTGTGAGGAATATCGGTTTGTTGGCGGTGGGCTGGCTCCAGCTTCTACTTCTCCTTCCCAACCAACTGATTCAAATTCTGTAAGCTTGCGGGTTTGTATTTTATGTTTGCGTGATGCACCTGACTATGTACCATTTGGGTTTCAAACAACGTATACGGCAAAGTGCTCAAGTTGCAAGCGAACAAACTGCAATCAATGCGGAAGCTGGGAGGGCGCAAAGTTTTTTTGCAAGTGGTGCTTTGACGAAGGCATAACGCCATCTGTAGAAGCCATGCAATCATGGAAAGCTGCGCAACAAACATGTAAAACCATGCGACAGCAAGCAGAAACGGCAAATTGGGACGACATACTCTTCTTTGTGTTGCAACAAACCCACACGCCTGCTGCAAACTGTACTAGCGATTTGTACTTTGACCCGAAAGAAGTTGTGACTGCAATATGCTTATCGCACTTTCACGATGGCAATTTCGTGGAAGAACTTCTAGCGCAAGAGTGGGTAAACACATGGTCTGGTTGGGCAGAGATTGCTGACGATGCGTCAAATGCAGTTTTGGAGGCTTTAGCTGAACGCTTCATGAGACTTGCCATGGAGCACATGCCATCAAGCCAGAAAACTAACGCACAAAGAGTGCGAGAACTGCAGGAACAAGGCTTGCAGTTGAAACGTGCCTCTGCGCATGGAGTGAATAATTGCCTCATTGATGCACTCTTGCTAGGATTGCTGGATGCTGGTCTCGTGCCAGAAACCATGTCTCTTTCGCAGAAGCAACGCCGTCACTTGTGTGCTGCCTGCCGCTTCTTCTTGTACAGTGAGCATGGCACACCACCAAGAATTTACTTGGATGCGCACCGCGATGGGCCACGCGTTTTGGACTTCTTTTTGCGGAAGAAATGGCCACAGGATGTTGCTGTGCGCGTTTGGCTCTACAATCGCTTTGATCACCTTGACAATGGTCTAGGCGCAGACGATGCCTTGCGGTGGATCGACTTTGAATGTGCTACAGGTGCCGCGGTAACACGTTATGCACTCCACGTCTACAACCAGACAGACGCAAATGAACGCGGCTATCATTTTGACGCGTTGTTGGCGCGACGCCAGTCAATGCACCAAAACGGTTCGTCGGCAAGCAGCGGGGGCAGCAATGACAAAACAGCTCCAACAAACATAAGGCATGCTGCGCCTGAGACATCTGAGGACGAGCAGCGTTTGCCTAAAAGAGCAAGGCTGCTTCATCCTAATACCGTTGTTGCTCTGCGTGTCTTACGCCAACATGGCTGGCAGTTGCATCCTTGCAGCTGGCCGACAGCTCAAAATTCCCTCGTAGAAGCCATGCTGCTGGCATTAAGTTTCCATGAATGGATTTCGCATGCGGATGGACAACTCACGTACGCAGCTGAAAGGCGAAAGGTTTGCAAAGGTTGTCCTCTCGGGGAGCATAGAACCCTCCTGCTGTTCCTGTTGCTGCTGCTCTTCCTCCCGAAGCTGAAAACGCACCCTGCCGGACAGGGAAACACAGTGGCCCTGAAGGACGGAACAGCGCCAAAATCGAGCCCAAAAACTCCCTAACGTCCCTTCTGAAACCCTAGAAAAACAATAGTTTTCGATCAGTTTTTATACCACTGGTTGTACAATGAAACATATGAGACATAGAACCCTCCTGCTGCTCCTGTTGCTGCTGCTGCTCTTCCTCCCGAAGCTGAAAACGCACCCTGCCGGACAGGGAAACACAGTGGCCCTGAAGGACGGAACGGCGCCAGAAACGAGCCCAAAAACTCCCTAACGTCCCTTCTGAAACCCTAGAAAAACAATAGTTTTCGACCAGTTTTTATACCATTGGTTGTACAATGAGACATATGAGACATAGAACCCTCCTCCTGTTCCTGTTGCTGCTGCTGCTCTTCCTCCCGAAGCTGAAAACGCACCCTGCCGGACAGGGAAACACAGTGGCCCTGAAGGACGGAACAGCGCCAAAATCGAGCCCATAAACTCCCTAACGTCCCTTCTGAAACCCTAGAAAAACAATAGTTTTCGACCAGTTTTTATACCACTGGTTGTACAATGAAACATATGAGACATAGAACCCTCCTGCTGCTCCTGTTGCTGCTGCTGCTCTTCCTCCCGAAGCTGAGAACGCACCCTGCCGGACAGGGAAACACAGTGGCTCTGAAGGACGGAACAGCGCCAAAATCGAGCCCAAAAGTCCCTAACGTCCCTTCTGAAACCCTAGAAAAACAATAGTTTTCGACCAGTTTTTATACCACTGGTTGTACAATGAAACATATGAGACATAGAACCCTCCTGCTGTTCCTGTTGCTGCTCCTACTCTTCCTCCCGAAGCTGAAAACGCACCCTGCCGGACAGGGAAACACAGTGGCTCTGAAGGACGGAACAGCGCCAAAATCGAACCCAAAAAGTCCCTAACGTCCCTTCTGAAACCCTAGAAAAACAATAGTTTTCGACCAGTTTTTATACCACTGGTTGTACAATGAAACATATGAGACATAGAACCCTCCTGCTGCTCCTGTTGCTGCTGCTGCTCTTCCTCCCGAAGCTGAAAACGCACCCTGCCGGACAGGGAAACACAGTGGCCCTGAAGGACGGAACAGCGCCAAAATCGAGCCCAAAAACTCCCTAACGTCCCTTCTGAAACCCTAGAAAAACAATAGTTTTCGACCAGTTTTTATACCACAGTTTTTATACCACTGGTTGTACAATGAGACATAGAACCCTCCTGCTGCTCCTGTTGCTGCTGCTGCTCTTCCTCCCGAAGCTGAAAACGCACCCTGCCGGACAGGGAAACACAGTGGCCCTGAAGGACGGAACGGCGCCAAAACGAGCCCAAAAACTGCCTAACGTCCCTTCTGAAACCCTAGAAAAACAATAGTTTTCGACCAGTTTTTATACCACTGGTTGTACAATGAGACATATGAGACATAGAACCCTCCTGCTGCTCCTGTTGCTGCTGCTGCTCTTCCTCCCGAAGCTGAAAACGCACCCTGCCGGACAGGGAAACACAGTGGCCCTGAAGGACGGAACAGCGCCAAAATCGAGCCCAAAAACTCCCTAACGTCCCTTCTGAAACCCTAGAAAAACAATAGTTTTCGACCAGTTTTTATACAACTGGTTGTACAATGAGACATATGAGACATAGAACCCTTCTGCTGTTCCTGTTGCTGCTCCTGCTCTTCCTCCCGAAGCTGAAAACGCACCCTGCCGGACAGGGAAACACAGTGTCTCTGAAGGACGGAACAGCGCCAAAATCGAGCCCAAAAACTCCCTAACGTCCCTTCTGAAACCCTAGAAAAACAATAGTTTTCGACGGAGGGCTAATTATTTTAGGAATTTTTTTTGATCAGGTTTAGGAATTATTTTTGGATTCCTGCTTCTCTGCTTTTCCTGCTTTTCCTGCTTCTCTGCTTTCCTGCTTTTCCTGCTTTTCCTGCTTTTCCTGCTTTTGCTGCTTTTCCTGCTTTTCCTGCTTCTCTGCTTTTCTGCTTTTTTGCTTTTCTGCTTCTCCTGCTTCTCGCCTTTTCTGCTTTTTTGCTTTTCTGCTTCTCCTGCTTCTCTGCTTCTCTGCTTTTCTGCTTTTTTGCTTTTCTGTTTTTCCTGTTTCTTTGCTTCTCTGCTTTTCCTGCTTTTCCTGCTTCTCTGCTTTTCTGCTTTTCCTGCTTCTTTGCCTTTCTGCTGTTTTGCTTTTGTGCGTTTCCTGTTTCTTTGCTTCTCTGCTTTTTTGCTTCCCTGCTTTTTTTTTTGCTTTGCCTGCTTTAAATACTTGATTTCCATGTAAGATGCATTTTGCACAGTATTTACATCCCTGAGTATCACATGACCAACCTTCTCTTGAAAACTTGCAACGTAACATGTGAGAAGAGGTGCTTGCATTCTGCTTTGGGGGGAGGCGCTGCGCCCTTCCCCCAATCCCCCCCTCCCGCTTTTTTTTTAATTTAAACTTAAACCCAAGTTACATTAGTTGGTTTTTGCGAACTAACCTTCTCTGGAAAGCTGACAGGATTACATGTGATAGATAGATAGATAGATAGATAGATAGATAGATAGATAGATAGATAGATAGCTGGATAGATAGATAGCTTGGTAGATAGATAGCTAGATAGATAGATAGCTAGATACCTCGATAGATAAATGGCTAGATAGATAGCTAGATAGATAGATGGCTAGATGGATAGCTAGATAGATAGCTAGATAGATAGATGGCTAGATAGATAGCTAGATAGATAGATAGCTAGCTAGATAGATAAAGAGGTAGCTAGATAGATAGCAAGATAGATAGATAGCTAAATAGATAGGTAGATAGTTAGCTAGATAGATAGATAGCTAGATAGATAGCTCGATAGCTAGATAGCTGGATAGACAGCTGGATGGCTAGATAGATAGATAGATAGCTAGATACCTCGATAGATAGATGGCTAGATAGATAGCTAGATAGATAGATGGCTAGATAGATAGCTAGATAGATAGCTAGATAGATGGATGGCTAGATAGATAGATAGATAGATAGATAGCTAGCTAGATAGATAAAGAGGTAGCTAGGTAGATAGCTAGATAGATAGATAGATAGCTAAATAGATAGGTAGATAGTTAGCTAGATAGATAGATAGCTAGATAGATAGCTCGATAGCTAGATAGCTAGATAGATAGATAGCCAGCTAGAAAGATAGGTAGATAGATAGCTAGCAAGGTAGATAGATAGATAGATAGATAGATAGCTGGATAGATAGATAGCTTGGTAGATAGATAGCTAGATAGATAGATAGCTAGATACCTCGATAGATAAATGGCTAGATAGATAGCTAGATAGATAGATGGCTAGATAGATAGCTAGATAGATGGCTAGATAGATAGCTAGATAGATAGATAGCTAGCTAGCTAGATAGATAAAGAGGTAGCTAGATAGATAGCAAGATAGATAGATAGCTAAATAGATAGGTAGATAGTTAGCTAGATAGATAGATAGCTAGATAGATAGCTCGATGGCTAGATAGCTGGATAGACAGCTGGATGGCTAGATAGATAGATAGCTAGACGCCTCGATAGATAGATGGCTAGATAGATAGCTAGATAGATAGATAGCTAGATAGATAGCTAGATAGACAGATGGCTAGATAGATAGATAGATAGCTAGATAGATAAAGAGGTAGCTAGATAGATAGCTAGATAGATAGATAGATAGATAGCTAAATAGATAGGTAGATAGTTAGCTAGATAGATAGCTAGATAGATAGCTCGATAGCTAGATAGCTAGATAGATAGATAGCCAGCTAGATAGATAGGTAGATAGATAGCTAGCAAGATAGCTAGCTAGATAGGTAGATAGATAGATAGCTAGATAGATAGATAGCTTGCTAGATAGATAGCTAGCTTGCTAGATAGATAGCTAGATAGCTAGATAGCTAGCTAGCTGGGTAGATAGCTAGCGCCCTCCCTCAATCCCCCCCATCCGCTTTTTATCTAATCCCAAGCTTCCGCATCTGTAAATATTTGGGTGAACATGCTCACATGTAGAACATCCCATGCAAAATGGAAGGTGAACATGCCAAAATGTGGCAAATACCATACAAAATGGAAGGTGAACATGCCCACGTGTAGGAAATCCCTTGCAAAATGGAAGGTGGACATGCCAAAATGTGGCAAATACCATACAAAATGGAAGGTGAACATGCCCACATGTAGTAAATCCCATGCAAAATGGAAGGTGAACATGCCCAAATGTGGCAAATACCATGCAAAATGACAAATTCAAGTTCCAAACCGTTGCAAACACTAGGCAAATGGTACCAGCCAAGAAATCAAAAATAAAACCAAACCTGCTAAAAAAAAAATCCTAAAACTATTTCACACCCGTTTTCGACCAGTTTTTATACCACTGGTTGTACAATGAAACATATGAGACATAGAACCCTCCTGCTGCTCCTGTTGCTGCTGCTGCTCTTCCTCCCGAAGCTGAAAACGCACCCTGGCGGACAGGGAAACACAGTGGCCCTGAAGGACGGAACGGCGCCAGAAACGAGCCCAAAAACTCCCTAACGTCCCTTCTGAAACCCTAGAAAAACAATAGTTTTCGACCAGTTTTTATACCATTGGTTGTACAATGAGACATATGAGACATAGAACCCTCCTGCTGTTCCTGTTGCTGCTGCTGCTCTTCCTCCCAAAGCTGAAAACGCACCCTGCCGGACAGGGAAACACAGTGGCCCTGAAGGACGGAATCCCTAACGTCCCTTCTGAAACCCTAGAAAAACAATAGTTTTCGACCAGTTTTTATACCACTGGTTGTACAATGGAAACACGTTTTTATACTACTGTTTGTACAATGAGACACAGAACCCTCCTGCTGCTCCTGTTGCTGCTGCTGCAGGGAAACACAGTGGCTCTGAAGGACGGAACAGCGCCAAAATCGAGCCCAAAAAGTCCCTAACGTCCCTTCTGAAACCCTAGAAAAACAATAGTCTTGGACAAGGTTTTATGGTTTTCGACCAATTTTTATACCACTGTTTGTACAATGAGACATACAACCCTCCTGTTGTTCCTGTTGCTGCTGCTGCTCTTCCTCCCGAGGCTGAAAACGCATCCTCCCGGACAGGGAAACACAGTGGCCCTGAAGGACGGAACAGCGCCAAAATCGAGCCCAAAAACTCCCTAACGTCCCTTCTGAAACCCTAGAAAAACAATAGTTTTCGACCAGTTTTTATACCACTGGTTGTACAATGGAAAATATGAGACATAGAACCCTCCTGCTGCTCCTGTTGCTGCTGCTGCTCTTCCTCCCGAAGCTGAAAACGCACCCTGCCGGACAGGGAAGCACAGTGGCCCTGAAGGACGGAACAACGCCAAAATCCAGCCCAAAAAGTGTCTAACGCGTCGTCTGAAACCCTAGAAAAACAATAGTTTTCGACCAGTTTTTGTACTATTGTTTGTACAATGAAACATATGAGACATAGAACCCTCCTGCTGCTCCTCTCCTGCTCTTCCTCCCGAAGCTCAAAACGCACCCTGCCGGACAGGGAAACACAGTGGCCCTAAAGGACGGAACAACGCCAAAATCGAGCCCAAAAAGTGTCTAACGTGTCGTCTAAAACCGTAGAAGAACTGTGTCAAACATCGCCTTCCTGCTGCTGTGCTGTGCTGATGCTGCATGGTGTACTGGTGCTTGGCTGCTGTTGATGCTGCTGCCTAGTGCTGCTAATGCTGCAAAGGCAGCCCTCCCGGACAGGGAAACGCAGTGGCAGTGAAGGACGGAACAGCGACAAAATGTAGCCCAAAAACTGCCTAACGTGTCGTCCATGTCGTCTGAAACCGTAGAAAAACTGTGTCAAACATGGCCTTCCTGCTGCTGGGCTGTGCTGATGCTGCATGGGGTACTAGTGCTCGGCTGCTGTTGATGCTGCTGCCTAGTGCTGCTAATGCTGCAAAGGCAGCCAAATGTATTATTCCCTGGCGCGCTCCCCCTTGCGTCTGCCGGGGTCGGCGGAAAATAGAATCCTGCTGCCTGCTGCCTGCTGCCTGCTGCTGCCTGCTGCTCCTGCCTGCTGCTGCCTGCTCCTGCCTGCTGCTGGCTGTTGCTGGCTGCTGCTGGCTGCTGCTGGCTGCCTAACGCCGGCTGCTGCTGGTTGCTGCTGACAACAACAACAACAACAACAACAACAAACTCCAATGTCACCAATTGCACAGAAGGGTCCACCAAAAACCGCTGTGAGCCGCTACCAGTACACGTGTCCATTCTGTTCAGTTGCTGTGGCCAGCACAGTGCCTACTCCTACTTGTGGACCGCACAAGCAACAAAAGCACCTGCCAACAGCTGGCTGCTCTGCTACTGCTACTTGTGAGCGAAATCATTCGCAATAACAAGCTGCCCGCTGCTGCTGCTGCTGCTGCTGCTGCGGCTGCTGCTGCGGGGCCGGCGCAAAATCGCAGCAAAAAATGCTTGCTGGCTGCCTGCTGCTGGCTTCGTACCTCCTGACTGGCGGCTGCTGCCTACTGGCTGCTGGCTCCTGGCTGCCGACTAGTGGGCTATCTTACTGCTAGTGCTGGACTCGCTGCTGCCGCTGCTACATGCTGCTGCTGCCACTGCCGCTGCTCTTGCTGCTGGTGCGGCTAAAACTTGCTTGTCTTATTCCCTGGCGCGCTCCCCCTTGCGTCTGCCGGGGTCGGCGGATATATTGGAATAACATTGAAACTAACAATTATTACAATATTGATTGATATTGATTGGATGTTCATTGTAATATTATATACAGTCATTGGCTTGCATTGTCACAAATGTTGTCTTGTTGGCAAGGAAAGCTGCGTGAAGATCAAAATGCAAAGGACAAAGGGCACACAGACATGTCGCTGATGAAGCGGAAAGGCCCAGAGACTGAACATGAAAAGTCCAACAAGAAAGCAAAGATAAAGACTGATAAATATACGTAGAACAAAAGATAGGCCACTATGAACAACTATGAAACAATGGTTAAAGACTTGGGAATGATTTGGAATGTAACTATAACATATTACAAAAAAATAATTCCCTGGAATGTAGTTAGAACATGTTATAAATGTATATTGTCCATACCTAAGTTTCTTAAGTCGTTCATTAAGTCATTCGTCAACCAGCGACAGGAGCAAGCACAGCGTGAGGTGGAACAAAGACAGGCCGAAGAGGCTGAGGCGACCGGGGCAGCCCGCTGAACAATTCATGATACAATTATGATTGCATACAATCAATGATACAACGTTAATATATAGAATATATATAGAATATATATTATAAATTACTATTATAATGTGTTGAAGGCGATAGTAAGAAATGATATGTACATTTACCATCATTTACCAAGTTTTACCATTGTTTGGGTATTAAGACCCTGAGACCCATACCCCAAAAATACCCAAAAACGAGGGTATCAAATGATATCAAACATGTGGGTGCCATGACATAGACGCGGATCCTTCGACATAGATGCAGTCAACGTAGATGCTAAGCCTCGTGGCTTGTTTGAGACGAGTTTTGGGGCTGGTTGGAGAGGAGTCTTAGGCTGCCAATTTGCCAGTTTAGTTTCTGCCTTGATTTCGTCAAATTGAGTTTTTTTTTTTGCATTTTTAGTTTTTGCCGCTAATTTTCAGCAAAATATTTATATATAGTGACACGTACGCACACAAGCAACATGACAGACATGTAAATGCATAGAAGAACATAGAAACTAAGAGCATATCAGGTACAGAGCAAAATAACTCAGGTAAAGAGCAAAAACCATTGTACAATTTCTGGCTGCAAATCAGATAAACAAACGCAACTGAAAAAATGCAACGACTTGCAACGACATGTCTAGATGAAGCACATATGAAGCAAGCAGTTGATTTTGCCAGGCCGAAGTGGCGAGGGGGTGTCATCTTACAGTGTTACATGGGCACGGCCTTGGAAACTAGGAATCCCTTAGCGATGCAGGCAATGAAGGTAAAGGAAGTATAAGGATGTAATATGATGTAATGCAATGTGAGAAATTTGCAACCTTCAGCTCGGGAGAGGCAAAAAAGCAGGCTGAGCGAGCTGCACGGCGCCTCTTGGTTGCAGTCTGTGGGTGATGGTTTGGATCGGAAAACACTCACATCCTTTAAATAGCATGTTCGTCTACGAGTGACAGGGAAGATGTTTCGTCAGCAGCATCGCTGGTCTCCATGCTGAAACATTTCTGGTGCTGCCCCTAAGCAATGGTGGATATCTGATGAGATTGTTTCATGTGCCCCTGTTGTGGCAAGGAAAGGCCGAAAAGGAGAAGGCAGACAAGGCTTGGACGGTCGCGAGATTGGATTGACATGGATTGACTAATCTTCGTACATCAAGAAACGTGAGCAGATATTTCAACAGAGACATTTGGAGAGAGGGTGACTTCTCAACTGTTGGCGAATTCCAACAGAACGTCTTTTGCTGTGGCAGAATATCGCGTGGCGTATTGTTCCACGCGGCCAGGACATTTTCCAAATATCGCTTGACCCCTCTCTTGTGCGTTTGTCTCTCAAGAAGTTGCGGGGGTCGCGCAAAATCTTTTCAAGTGTAGATACTGTCTCACGAAAGCCCGCTGGTTTCTAGATGTTTTGAGTTACTGTAATTATTTCATTCCCAGACCTATTACCCTTGTTTGATGCTTTGTACATGCGTTCGACTTGTGCAGTAACAGGAGGATGCTTTGCGTCTTCAGCGTCAAAAGGATGCGGAAGAGGATGCCATGCTTCGAGAAGAACGACGAAAACGGCGACAGCAGGAGGCTTTACACGTTGGATGCATCAAAAATCCCAAGGAATTTCATTGGATCCATTGATTCATGCCCTGCATGATGTTGCATGATGTTGCATGATGTGAAAAGGTCTGTGATGAAGACATCCAAGGAAGTGGTCACAGTAAGAATTACTTTTGGATACTTTTGGATTTTTGGATACGGATGTGTCCAGCATTGGTCCAGCATTCTCCAGCTGTAGCTGTTTTGGTCTTTTTTTCCACCAACCCCGATCACCCGACCCTGTTAGGAAGCTGCAAGGAAGCAGCGAGAAGCTCTGAGGCGCCAGGAAGACGAGCAGAGACGGTTGCTGGTCTGAGAGAACTGTCATGAGACACACCTGGAAATGTCAAACAGAGAGGGTTTAAGGACTTAAGGATGTTTAAGGATGTTTAAGGACTTAGGTATAACATGGTATAACTAAGAAATACAAAAGGCCTCCCTATTGGCAGCTCGTAAGATCGATATGTTGACAGGTTTACAGTTCAGGATCCGTGTGGAATTGAGGATTTAAGCTGAATCATGGCCTTTTGCACTTAGTGACTTAGTGCTCATCCATTCCGAATTGATCCCATTCCAGTCATTCAAGCATGTTAAGATTGATTGCTTGTATCAGATTGAGACCTTCACATTAAAACTCAGCTAGTACGAAGCCCAGGCAAGAGAGGGAGCGTCAGGAGAAAAAACGCAGAGCAGAGGAGGAGGCCAGAAGACCCAGTTATTCCATGTTATTCCCAAGTTTTTCAAGATAATGCCAAGATTCAAATGCCAAGATTCATGACATCCTGATTTGCCGGTGTGTGGTGGGGCTGAATCGTTCTCGAAAAGTCTTGAGACCTTTGCAGGCAAAGCGCGCAGAAGAGGAACGACAACGAGAGGAGTTGCGATTGGCTGAGGAGTTGCGTTTGGCTGAGGAGCTTCGGCGTTTCTTGGCGGCTGTGCGGATGTTTTAGGGGAATCCTTGAGAATCGCCATAGAATTGCCAAGAAGCAAGACATCATAAGACATCATAAGACATCTTGATGATTTCATAATCATATGAATATATGATCCACGAATTTGTGGGACCTTTATTTTTGCGACCAGGCAACCCATATTCGCCATGAATGGAGCTGCATGTACGGGGTTCAGTAGACTGTCCCAGAGAATAAGGAAGGGAAGAATGCACAGACAAGCGAGTTCTCAGCAGGGGTCTTTGGCGCTTGTCTGGCAAAACTCAGGCAGGCTTGAAGCAAGAGTAGAAACAGAGGAGTGGGGCGCGCTGTGTTCTTTGGGATGCAGGTATTGTATGACTTTGTATGCGAAACTGTTCAATCATGACTGAACGATACTGAATGACAATGAATATTGTGGGACATGTTGAGGACGTGCCGTACCAGTCGGGTGAGGATTAAGTTGCATCACTACT
>CAMXCT020001074.1:0-10000 GCA_947184155.2 Cladocopium goreaui
AGCTACAAAAACTACAAAAGCCGAAAAAACACAAAAACCACAAAAGCAATTGCAGCACACTTTATGAGTCATAAAAACCAAAAGCCACTAAAGCCAAGAGACCAAATCAGAAAAACCACACAAACCAAGAAATCAGGCTGAAAAACAAAACAAAAAATACCCCTCTATATTTGTTCTTTATCAAACAGCATAGCTTTCATAGCTATGGTTTAGTTCTTCCTGCTTTGATATATGACTTGTTCTAATGTGATTGCAGTCTACCTAACACGTTTCTCATTCCAAACTGGAATGCTCCGCAGTCACTCGTGTAAATTCCAATGTAATTATCTTATGTAAATGTCACTAGAAAAATCACACTTGATATAATACCTCATGTAAATCCCAATGTAGGTTCCCTTAAATAGTTGTTTTTTTTACTTGAGTGGTCACTTGCTAAGATTCTGGCCTTCTTTTTGCATCGAGCTTACACGTAATACAGTTTAGCAAAAACCATGTGTTTTTGACAGAGGCTTACTTGTGAACATCCCCAACAAACAGCATCTACTAAATCTGTAAAAATATGTTAGCAGATTCTTCCCCATGTATCAGATGCATGGCAACTATATAGATAGAACAACAACGACGACGACAACGACAACAACAACAACAACAACAGGCATGTTTGATGCACCTTGATGCACTTTTCATTGTTCACACAATCTACGAATATTGGATGATTTGGCCAAAAAATAATCGCAGTCTCCTCCCGATTAGTAAGTTTACTAAATCAGTAAAGTTACTAGGTTTGCAGACTTAGGGCAACGCATGCAAAATCACAGCAAAATTTGATGATTATGTAACAATACCACATGCAAAATGCTAACAAAACCAAACAATTTTAAGTAAAAATGCAACATCCAAAAAAATAGGTCGATAAGTAAATTAATTTAGGCCGATTAATAAATAAATTTAGGTCGTAACCTAAATTGGAATTTTTATTTAGGTGGAAAAAAACAAATTAGTTCTTTTTTTTAACCTAAACAGCTCCAAAATAAGTAAATTTAGCTCGACCTAAATTTACTAATTCCGGAGACTCAGGGTGTATTCATCTTTTATGAAATACAGCTCCAAGGACATGGTTCGTCTTGGTTTTCATTTTGTTCTTGTTGGTTCTGGTTTCCACAACATAGCTGTTGTTGTTGGTCCTGGTTTCCAGGACATTGTTGCTGTTCTTGTTGTTGGTGGTCCTGTTTTACAGGGTAGTCTCACTACTGGTCCTGGTTTCCAGGACATGGTTGTTGCTGTTGGTCCTGGTTTCCAGGACATGGTTGTTGTTGGTCCTGGTTTCCACGACATGGTTGTTAGTTAGTGTTGTTGGTGGTGGTCCTGTTTTGCCGGATAATCTCACTATTGGTTCTTGTTTCCAGGACATGGTTGTTGGTTTTCATGTTGTTCTTGTTGGTCCTGGTTTCCAGGACATTGTTGTTGTTGTTGCTGTTGTTGTTGTTGTCGTCGATGTTGTTGGTCCTGGACCAACTTGTTAGTTATTGTTGCTGGTGGTGGTCCTGTTTTATAGGATAGTCTCACTATGGGTCCTGGTTTCCAGGACATGGTTGTTGGTTTTCATGTTGTTCTTGTCGGTCCTGGTTTCCAGGATATTTGTTGTTGTTGTTGTTGTACATGAAAAATAAAACACGCATGAACACATATATCTACACAACATAACATCAATAGAAATGTAACATACCGTTTAACCACAAAACATCATAGTTATGGAGTCATGGACCTTCCCTGGAAACCTGACATTAGGAAACTCTTGAACTAGCAAGCAGGTTGTGTATACTAATAAATATAAATATATATGTGTGGATTCTGGAAATCAAGGAGCTAATTTTTAAAACATCTAAGTCAGACTTGAATATGTTGGTGGGTTTTGCATTTGTTTTGTGAGATACCCAGGGTAAATGGGGAATGCCAAGATGATGGGAAAATACCCTACCCTCCCCAAGGACCCCCTTACAATTTATGTCCATATGAAAAAAGAACGATTTGCTATGCAAACATCCTGGATTCCAGGATTCACCCATTGCCATGTCAAGGACATGCAAAATTGCATTAAAACCCTTGGAAACCTCATACAGTGTATTAGCAGGTTAATTTTATTTTGGTAAATTACTTCCTGTAGCAATAGGAAAACAAATCCTGGTTTGGCAAATAGTCTCAATAGAAACGATGTTTTTCTTTTAGACTGTTGGACTCACTCTGACAACTTCAAGCCTCACTATCTCCTTCTACCTCACTATCTCCTCCGCCCGGGCCTCACTATTCCTTTCACCTCACTATCTCCTAGGTCATTATCCTCTCCGGCCCCATTCTGCACATGGGCCTCACTACCCCTCCCACCTCATTATCTCTGACAACTTCAAGCCTCACTATCTCCTTCTATCTCACTATCTCCTCCACCTGGGCCTCACTATCTCCTTCCACCTCACTATCTCCTACTAGCTCACTATCTCCTAGCTCATTATCCCCTAGTCACTATCTTCTCCAGCCTCACTATCTCCTTATCAGGCCTCATTATCTCCTCTCAACCTCATTATAGGCATCCCTCAGAGATAATGCAATGGTAGAATTGGCTCCTATGCTACCAAAGCTCGTTAAGATAGTGAGTCTCAACCAATTGGCTTCATTATTGTCTCCCTGCCAGCCTCATTATCTCCTCTCAACCTCATTATAGGCATCCCTCAGAGATAATGCAATGGTAGAATTGGCTCCTATGCTACCAAAGCTCGTTAAGATAGTGAGTCTCAACCCATTGGCTTCATTATTGTCTCCCTGCCAGCCTCATTATCTCCTCTCAACCTCATTATAAAGGCATCCTTCAGAGATAATGCAATGGCAGAATTGGCTCCTATGCTACCAGACTTCGTTAAGATAGTGAGTTGTTATGCTTTCAGGCCTTGTTTTGTCACTCATGTGTCTTAGTAGCTTCCTGTATCAATCTGTATTTTTGCAATGATTTAGTTCATATTAGTTTGTATTAGATAATTTGCTTATGTTAGGGCACTGAAATGTTTTTTAGTAAAAAATGAATAAATAAAAACATGAACCTCCCGAATCTTATCGGCCAAGATCTGTCTTGAATGCATCCTAACCTTATCGCGCACAAATCAACCAGAACATGGGGAACCATTTCAAGAGTGTATCTCTGGTAGATAGGGGTCCCCTATCTACCAGACTGTGCTTTTTCTAGAGGGTACTAACAATGGAAGCTACTTGAACTGATGCAACTTACATTGTTAGGGGGTCGAATCTGATCAGACCTTTGGTACCTAGGGGGCCCCTTTCTACCAAGGTAACCTTCAGTCAAAATTCACTTTGAGTTTGGCACATGTTTTTATTTATTCATTTTTTTACTAAAAAACATTTCAGTGCCCTAACATAAGCAAATTATCTAATACAAACTAATATGAACTAAATCATTGCAAAAATACAGATTGATACAGGAAGCTACTAAGACACATGAGTGACAAAACAAGGCCTGAAAGCATAACAACTCACTATCTTAACGAAGTCTGGTAGCATAGGAGCCAATTCTGCCATTGCATTATCTCTGAAGGATGCCTTTATAATGAGGTTGAGAGGAGATAATGAGGCTGGCAGGGAGACAATAATGAAGCCAATGGGTTGGGACTCACTATCTTAACGAGCTTTGGTAGCATAGGAGCCAATTCTACCATTGCATTATCTCTGAGGGATGCCTATAATGAGGTTGAGAGGAGATAATGAGGCTGGCAGGGGGACAATAATGAAGCCAATTGGTTGAGACTCACTATCTTAACGAGCTTTGGTAGCATAGGAGCCAATTCTGCCATTGCATTATCTCTGAGGGATGCCTTTATAATGAGGTTGAGAGGAGATAATGAGGCCTGATAAGGAGATAGTGAGGCTGGAGAAGATAGTGACTAGGAGATAATGAGCTAGGAGATAGTGAGCTAGTAGGAGATAGTGAGGTGGAAGGAGATAGTGAGGCCCAGGTGGATGAGATAGTGAGATAGAAGGAGATAGTGAGGCTTGAAGTTGTCAGAGATAATGAGGTGGGAGGGGTAGTGAGGCCCATGTGCAGAATGGGGCCGGAGAAGATAATGACCTAGGAGATAGTGAGGTGAAAGGAATAGTGAGGCCCAGGCGGAGGAGATAGTGAGGTAGAAGGAGATAGTGAAGCTTGAAGTTGTCAGAGTGAGTCCAACAGTCTAAAAGAAAAACATAGTTTTCATAAAGACTATTTGCCAAACCAGGATTTGTTTTACTATTGTTACAGGAAGTAGTTTACCAAAATAAAATTAACCTGCTAATACACTGCATGAGGTTTCCAAGGTTTTTTTTAAATGCAATTTTGCATGTCCTTGACATGGCAATGGGTGAATTCTGGAATCCAGGATTTTTGCATAGCAAATCGTTCTTTTTTTCATGTGGACATAAATTGTAAGGGGGTCCTTGGGGAGGGTAGAGTATTTTCCCATCATCTCGGCATTCCCCATTTACCCTGGGTATCTCACAAAACAAATGCAAAACCCACCAACATATTCAAGTCTGACTTAGTTGTTTTAAACATTAGCTGTTTGATTTCCAGAATCCACACACACACATATATATATATATATTTATATTTATTAGTATACACAACCTGCTTGCTAGTTCAAGAGTTTCCTAATGTCAGGTTTCCAGGGAAGGTCCAGGACTCCATAACTATGATGTTTTGTGGTTTAACGGTATGCTACATTTCTATTGATGTTATGTTGTGTAGATATATGTGTTCATGCGTGTTTTATTTTTCATGTACAACAACAACAACAACAACAACAACAACAACAAATGTCCTGGAAACCAGGACCGACAAGAACAACATGAAAACCAACAACCATGTCCTGGAAACCAGGACCCATAGTGAGACTATCCTGTAAAACAGGACCACCACCAGCAACAATAACTAACAAGTTGGTCCAGGACCAACAACAACGACGACAACAACAACAACAACAGCAACAACAACAACAACAACAACAATGTCCTGGAAACCAGGACCGACAAGAACAACATGAAAACCAACAACCATGTCCTGGAAACAAGAACCAATAGTGAGATTATCCGGTAAAACAGGACCACCACCAACAACACTAACTAACAACCATGTCGTGGAAACCAGGACCAACAACAACCATGTCCTGGAAACCAGGACCAACAGCAACAACCATGTCCTGGAAACCAGGACCAGTAGTGAGACTACCCTGTAAAACAGGACCACCAACAACAAGAACAACAACAATGTCCTGGAAACCAGGACCAACAACAACCATGTTGTGGAAACCAGGACCAGCAAGAACAACATGAAAACCAACAACCATGTCCTTGGAGCTGTATTTCATAAAAGATGAATACACCCTGAGTCTCCGGAATTAGTAAATTTAGGTCGAGCTAAATTTACTTATTTTGGAGCTGTTTAGGTTAAAACAACTAATTTGTTTTTTTCCACCTAAATAAAAATTCCAATTTAGGTTACGACCTAAATTTATTTACTAATCGGCCTAAATTAATTTACTTATCGACCTATGTTTTTGGATGTTGCATTTTTACTTAAAATTATTTGGTTTTGTTAGCATTTTGCATGTGGTATTGTTACATAATCATCAAATTTTGCTGTGATTTTGCATGCGTTGCCATAAGTCTGCAAACCTGGTAACTTTACTAATTTAGTAAACTTACTAATCGGGAGGAGACTGCGATTCTTTTTTGGCCAAGTCATCCAATATTAGTAGATTGTGTGAACAATGAAAAATGCACCAAAGGTGCATCAAACATGCCTGTTGTTGTTGTTGTTGTTGTTGTCGTTGTCGTCGTCGTTGTTGTTCTATCTATATAGTTGCCATGCATCTGATACATGGGGAAGAATCTGCTAACATATTTTTACAGATTTAGTAGATGCTGTTTGTTGGGGATGTTCACAAGTAAGCCTCTGTCAAAAACACATGGTTTTTGCTAAACTGTATGACGTGTAAGCTAGATGCAAAAAGAAGGCCAGAATCTAAGCAAGTGACCACTCAAGTAAAAAAAACAACTATTTAGGGGAACCTACATTGGGATTTACATGAGGTATTATATCAAGTGTGATTTTTCTAGTGACATTTACATAAGATAATTACATTGGAATTTACACGAGTGACTGCAGAGCATTCCATTTTTGAATGAGAAGCATGTTAGGTAGATTGCAATCACATTAAAACAAGTCATATATCAAAGCAGGAAGAACTAAACAGCATAGCTATGAAAGCTATGCTGTTTGATAAAGAACAAATATAGAGGGGTATTTTTCGTTTTGTTTTTCAGCCTGATTTCTTGGTTTGTGTGGTTTTTCTGATTTGGTCTCTTGGCTTTAGTGGCTTTTGGTTTTTATGACTCATAAAGTGTGCTGCAATTGCTTTTGTGGTTTTTGTGTTTTTTCGGCTTTTGTAGTTTTTGTAGCTGTTGTGGTTTTTATGGTGTGTGGCTCTTGTGGCTCTTGGTTTCTTCGCCCTTTGGGGTTGTTCTGGTTCGTTGGCTTTTGCGGTTTCTTGGTTTTTGTGTTTTTCCCCCTCTGAGTTTATATGCATGACACATGTTTTCAACAAGTGTCCTAACTCGCCCTTTTCCAAGTTCTGAAAACAGTATTTCAGGACACTTGTTGAAATTTATTGTCCAACTATTTCTACTTGATTTGGGTTTCACAACAAATAATCTGTGGGGAAAAAGGGGTGCTCAGTTCTTTATGTGAACTTACATGGGACCAATAGGAAAACCAAAACAAATGAACGGTATTTCAGAAGAGGTTCAATTTCACAGTGCCTTCATTTGGGTTTACTTGAGTTAGCATTCAGTTTACATGGCATGAGTGTTTGCACAGTGGAATCTATTTATTTGAGACTGATTTTAGGGACCCTGCAATCACTTGACTTTACTTCAGACTGCGCTGGTGGTTGCACTTGGACTTTATACTTGAGAACAATTCCAATAAATTTTATTTGAAAACAACACCAATGAACTTTACCCGAGAAAAAAAAACAGTGAACTTTACTTGGGAACAACTACAATGAACTTTACATATATATCTGAAAAAATGAACTTTACCTGAGAACATGTTTTAAGACTGCTCAAGATGATATTGGGGTCACGTCCAGTTAACTTGGTTTGAAGCCATTTCCCTTGAACTTTTGATCAATCCTATCTTACAGAAACAGTTTTCTTTTTAGATTCAACACGCCACCTGAATCTTCATGAGATGCCTCATCTCATCATCAAATGCAGTCAGCTTGTCATCTTGTCTACATGTTTCTTTTGGAATTCGATGTCATTACTTGTGAAAAACATTAGAACTATACAAGGTTACTTGCGACTTTCATTCTTAAGACTCATGTATTCCAACGCAGTTCAAATTGCAAAAACATATGAAGAACTATTTGGAGTTATCTTGAAAACAGGGTTTGATGCATTTTGATATTTACGTTGTGGTCTCACGTATAGACTCTTGTTTTTTTTTTTGGGGGGGGGTCACAACACATTTTTCTTGTACACCAGGCCTTCAGGAAATCCCTTTTGAATTTCTTATCAACTTCTTGTGAATTTTTATGATATTCTTTTGTATTGTTTTAAAGAGATCTTTATGCAAGTCTTATGCATTTCTTATGCAGTTCTTATGCATGTTTGATGCAATTCTTATGCATTTCTTATGTAATTTTTATGCATTTCTTATGCAATTCTTATGAGCTTCTTATGCAGTTCTTATGCAGTTTTAAAGCTTCATACACTTTTGCCAAAAACGTATGAAGCTGTAAAAACTGCATAAGAATTGCATAAGAAAATCATACATAAGAAACGCATAAGAAATTCATAAGAAATTCCTAAAATTTTCTCAGAAACGCATAAAAACTGCAAAAAATGCAAAAGAAGCAAAAGGAATTCAGAAGAATTTCAATGGACATGCAAAAGGAATGCATCAGAATTTCAGAAGAAATTCACAAGAAAATGTTGCCATTGTGTCCAAAACAAAAAAATGATGGAAAAATGGCATGCCTCATGAATTTCTTTTGAAATTATGCTGCTGTTCCTTTGCACTGTTCATGCAGTTTCTACCGCATAGAATTTTTCTCCAAAATTGATTCAAACCTCATCAAACAGCGAAAACGTTCATCACATGTTTATCATTTTTTCTCCAACCAGCTCCCTTCTTTTGCACAACACTGACTTCAACTGAATCTGAATTTGCCAAAGCAGATTCCAGGATATTTTGACCCAGCTGCTCAAGTAAAACCAAACCCAACCCATGTAAACCCTTCAAGGTCTTATATAAGTATGCAACAAATAAATGCGATTATATTTACAATATGTTACTATAGCTTTAGGCCTCCCCACCTTAAACCCTAATGCTCAAACAACATCAAGACAAAACCCAAGCAAAATGAACAGGTTTGAAACGCAATATCTACCTTTTATGATCACAAATAAATCTTAAGTAAATTCATGTAAACCTTCAGGTGGGGATGTCTCAACATGAGGTGTCCTTTTTTCTTCTTTAAAGTGACATTTTAGGGGCTAAAAAGGACACCTTATTTTTTTGATGAATTTTCTTTAGAGTTAACGTGTTTAGCTTTCAATTTTACCAGAAGCGTGGTCACTTGCTAGGATCCGGGTTTTACTTTAACATATAGATTAAGCGTCCAGATTACAGAAAAAATGCCGTGCGGTCTACAAAACGGAAGGAGACAGCCTGAGAATGTTTTTTTGTTTTATACACCTGCAATGGATTAATTTGTTCTTTGCAGTCTCGCCTTTGCATCTTCTTTCCTTTTTGCAGCATACAACACCCCAAAAAGAACAAAAACAAACAAACAAGAAACCCAGAAACCCCACCAAAAAAGAACACCAACCCAAGAAACCAAAAAACAAAGAAACAAAACAAATTGCACACCCAAAACGGGGAAAGATGCAGAGAATTGGGCCCCGTCATATTTTTGTTTTATTGTTCTGTTTGTTTTTTTGGTTTCTTGTCTTTTTGGTTCCTTGTTTCTTCTGAAGGGCTGGCAGAACAAAAAAGTGGCAGGACCTAACCTTCTGCTACTTCTCCCAGCTTAGGGTTTGCAAATTTGTTTTTTGTTATTGTTTGCTGTGGGTCTGTGGTTTTATGACAAAACTACGACAAAACCACAGAAATGTAGGTATCATCGTGGGAACTTTGTGGGTTTGGGACATGGATTGGGCAATTTTATGTCTGATTCAGTTTTGAAAATATGCCAAAAGATTATGCAAAACATAGGCAGCCAATCAATTTGTAGGATTGACTTTGATATTGGCATTGTTCAGTCAAAACCTTAGGGCAACAACACCTGAAATTAGTCCATTAAATATGAAAGAACTAATTGCAGTCTTTGACCTACCCATGGAACACTTTAAAAAATGTTCAACTCAATATAAGAAATTTCAACATCCAATACATACAACAAATTTCCAAAACATGTAAATATCAAAGCAGATGCATACAAAACACATATATGGAACACTTTAAAAAATGTTCAACTCAATATAAGAAATTTCAACATCCAATACATACAACAAATTTCCAAACCATGTAAATATCAAAGCAGATGCATACAAAACACATATACACAATCACAGTTTCTCATCAGAAATTACATTTTTTTTAAATATTCCAACATAAACACGTTAGTAAGTGTTTTTCTAGCATAAGTGACTTGAGGCCGGGGGTGGATGACGAAAGCTAGCGGGGTAGGAGAAAGAAGGAAGGGAAGAGGTGAGTTGCGGAGGGACTGTCATCATCGTGTCGCGGCAGTGTTCGTCCCAACGAGGATGCAACAATGATATATTGATATATGATATATACCAATGATATATATGGGGGAGGGGGCAGGGGGGGGCCCTTTCGCGGGAAAAATCACGTGATGTCCTTGGGGAGCCCCGGAATACGTGCTAAAGC
>CAMXCT020001074.1:15000-18936 GCA_947184155.2 Cladocopium goreaui
CTCAACTGTCACTTCCTCATGAACAAACTGTCACTTCCAATGGCTGTGGATTTAGGCAGCTTTGCGCCGCCTTTTTTCCGCCTTCTCCATCCTTCATTGCCATGGTGTTTCCCCGTCCGGGGGCTGTGGTTTTGCGCGATCTTTCCTCGCCCAAGAACCGCGCTTTGGAGCGGGACAAGTAGCTCAGAAATCTTCATTTTCTATCGGTTTCAGAAGTTACGTTAGGGAGTTTTTCGCCGCCATTTTTGCGCCTTCTCCGTCCTTCACTGCCATGGTGTTTCCCCGTCCGGGGGCTGTGGTTTTGCGCGGTCTTTCCTCGCCCAAGAACCGCGTTTTGGCGCGGGACAAGTAGCTCAGACATCCTCATTTTCTATGGGTTTCAGAAGTTACGTTAGGGAGTTTTTCGCCGCCTTTTTTGCGCCTTCTCCGTCCTTCACTGCCATGGTGTTTCCCCGTCCGGGGGCTGTGGTTCTGCGCGGTCTTTCCTCGCCCAAGAACCGCGTTTTGGCGCGGGACAAGTAGCTCAGAAAGCCTCATTTTCTTTGGGTTTCAGAAGTTACGTTAGGCAGTTTTTCGCCGCCTTTTTTGCGCCTTCTCCGTCCTTCACTGCCATGGTGTTTCCCTGTCCGGGGGCTATGGTTTTGTGCGGTCTTCCCTCGCCCAAGAACCGCGTTTTGGAGCGGGACAAGTAGCTCAGAAATCTTCATTTTCTATGGGTTTCAGAAGTTACGTTAGGCAGTTTTTCGCCGCCTTTTTTGCGTCTTCTCCGTCCTTCACTGCCATGGTGTTTCCCTGTCCGGGGGCTGTGGTTTTGCGCGGTCTTTCCTCGCGCACGAACCACGTTTTGGCTGTGTTTTCGCGCGATGTTTCCTTGCCTAAGAGCCGCGTTTTGGAGCGGGACACGTAGCTAAGAAATCTTTATTTTCTATGGGTTTCAGAATCGTTCGGCAGTTTTTCGCCGCTTTTTTACGCCTTCTGTCCTTCACTGCCATGGTGTTTCCCCGTCCAGAAGAAAACGTTTCTGACAAAAGGTTGCGACAGACGGGTTCACTCCGAACTAAGTTGCCATTCTGTTCGAGGGCACGTGCGACCTTTTGCTTGCTTGTGCTTGCTTCGGATGCGTCCTGATTTTTTGGTGCTGTGAATGCAAGATCCACACGTCGGGCAAGTGTGCACATAGCGCTGTGTGGGGCGAACGAAACCATTTTCGACACGGAACTGTTTCCCACAAATGCGACGATGGTTAATCTGTCCAGTAGCAACAAACGATGTCACAACGCCTTTGCAGAAAGGACAGGTGTATACGTACTCCGCTTGGGTTGTTGCAGGTGCTCGCGGGGTGGTTGTTTTTTTTTCCACTGCTGGAGGACAGAAGACGCCAGGTCAGCAGCACGCATGTCGAAAGGATTGGACTGATCACGTGTGCGTGCGTTTTTGTTTGCGGCGATTGCTTCCCATGTCTCCCGGATAATTCCCCTGTGGCGAAATCTTTTCCGAAGGGGCTCTAGGCGGGCTGCACTGGAAGCAGCAGCGCGCTTACGGACTGCATGCTGCAATTTCGCAGCATGGCATGTGTCGCATATCTGCGTTCCATCCTCACCAGAGGGCCGCGTGGAAATAAAATTGGCAAATTGGGACCGCGACCGTCGCTGGTGGCAGACCGCGCATTTCCAGGTGCCGCGGGTCTTGGCCTGGCATTGCAGGCACAATCGACGTTTGGGATCTCTCGTTTGCCAAGCTGCGTGGCTGAAGTATTCTTTCGTCTGCTTTGCCTGGCAAAAAAAACATTGCTTTTTGGCATCGCACGACAGACAAACGCGATACATGCTCCACCGCGGGTTTTGGTGCTTTGACGCAAAGTGTGCCGCAGCGTGCCACAGACCGCACTGGGTGCATCGGTAAGGTGCATGTTCCTGCCTCGCGCTTCTGCGCTGTGCATTCTTTGCAGACACGATAGGTCTCTTGCTTCCACTGCGCTTTGGTGAATGCGTCTTTGCGTTTCATTTCCCCACATTCTTGGCAAGGTCTTTCGTCCAAGTATTTCTTGCGCAACGCGTCCCAGTCCACCGGCTCCTGCTTCCACACGTCCAGAAGAAGTTGCCGTCCGAGCGGAAGGCCTTCTTGAAAAGGCGCCAGCGGAAATGGCCGGTAGATCAAGATCTTGCGCCGTGTGCGGCAGCGTGTCATCCCAATGTACGCCGCTATAGGGTCAGCACCGATCATGTCGACGATCACGCCCGGCTCTATTGTACTTCTCCTTGCGCGCCGTAGAACGTGTCGGCGAAGTCGGGCGCGATTGGAAACTGGTAACGAGTCACTTTCAATTGTGGGTTGGCGCGGCCCGCGTCCAAAAACCACATTCCACTTTGCACGCTGACCGGGAAGACGTTCTCTTGATCGATTCCTGGAATTGTCCACTGTGTGCGTGTTTCAAAACGCACAAAGATATACTCGGGAAGTTTGTTCCAAATTAGTGCTCCATCTGCCGACGCTGTTTCTGTTTCAACGCGAGACCACCCGCAGACTGCCACCAAGGGCTGAGAGTCCACATAGTAGGTACTATAAGGCACTTGGCCACATAGACCCCCAGCTGGCCACATAGTACCCACAGATTGGCGCAGAGCATGCCAAGTATAAGCTGGCATGATCTATTTCAGATCTCTGATCAGTGCAAGCACACTGCCAAAATAGCAACACGCAGCTCTATCTGACCTACTATATCCCTACTATCATGTATATCCCCCCAATATACCCAGCACTCAAACCTACCAGAGCGCAACACTGCTCCATGGGCCAACATAGGCCTCAAGATGGGCCAACATAGGCCCAAGATGGGCCAACATAGCCCCCAAGATGGGCCAACATAGCCCCAAGATGGGCCAACATAGCCCCAAGATGGGCCAACATAGCCCCAAGATGGGCCAACATAGCCCCAAGATGGGCCCACATTGCCCTCAAGATAGGCCAACGTAGCCCCAAGATGGGCCAACATAGCCCCAAGATAGGCCGCCGACCATCAAAATATCCTGCGTTTTACAGTGTTTTTTTTGCTGTTCCCATTTTTCGGATCTTCAACATAGGCCAGCGTAGCCACAAAATGAGCCTACATAGTCGGGCCCCTGGCCGGCTGTCGCGCGTAAGCGCTTAAATCCGGGCGCCGGCCCCGCGCCCGTGGCATTGCCGGAGGCCTTCGGTGGTAACCGAAGGTTATATACGGCTGCCGCCCCTGCCGCCGACCCACCCCGTGTCCACGATTATCGTTGTAATTTACAGTGTATTCTGCGTGTGGTGTTCAAAAAACATCGTTTTTTACAGGGTTTTGTGGCCTTCGCCGTCTCCGGGTTTCCTCTCGGCGACGTTAAAAAACCATGGGTTTTTCAGGGTTTTGGGTCTTAGGAAGGGGTCCGGAACGGAAAACTGGACATCTGGACGGCCTTGGTGTCAACATAGGGCCAACATCGGCCAAGATGTGGGCTACATGGGGCAACATAAGGCTAAGATAGGGGCAAGCCTGCGCCAACATAGGGCCAACATCGGCCAAGATGTGGGCTACATGGGCCGACATAAGGGCTACATGGGTCAACATAAGGCTCAGATAGGGGCAAGCCTGCGCCAACATAGGGCCAACATCGGCCAAGATGTGGGCTACATGGGCCGACATAAGGCCAAGATAGGGACTACATAGGCCAAGATAGGGCCAACATCGGCCAAGATGTGGGCTACCTGGGTCGACATTACGCCAAGATGTGGGCTACATGGGCCAACCTAGGGCCACGACAGGGGCAAAACTGCGCCCAAATACGGCCAACATCGGCCAACATCGGCCAACATCGGCCAACATCGGCCAACATCGGCCAACAACAACAACAACAACAACAACAACAACCACAACCACAACAACAACAACGACGACGACGACGACAACGACAACGACAA
>CAMXCT020001074.1:19036-48120 GCA_947184155.2 Cladocopium goreaui
GAACAAAACCAACAACAACAACAACAACAACAACCACAACAACAACAACAACAACAGCAACCTCGGGCCGAGACAGGGGCAAACCTGCGCCCAAATAGGGCCACCATCGGTGCACAACAACAACCACAACAACAACGACAACAACACGAACAACGACGACAACAACAACAACAACAACGACAACAAACAACAAGGACGACAACGACAGCAACAACAACAACAACCACAACAACAACAACAACAGCAGCAACCTCGGGCCAAGACAGGGGCAAACCTGCGCCCAAATAGGGCCACCATCGGTGCACAACAACAACCACAACAACAACAACAACAACAACAACAACAACCCAAATAGGGCCAACATCGGCCAACAACAACAACACCAACAACAACCACAACAACAACAACCACCACAACCTAGGGCCAAGACAGGGGCAAACCTGCGCCCAACTACAACACCAACACCAACACCAACACCAACACCAACAACAACAACAACAACAACAACAACAACAACAACAACCACGACGACGACGACGACGACGACAAAAAACAAGGCCGACAACGACAACAACAACAACAACACCAACGCCCACTCGGGCTGACGGGTCTGCTTTTGCCTGCGCCCGGCTGTCAGGCGTAAGCCTCATAAATTCGGCTCCGCCGGCTCCACACGAGTGGCTTGCCCTACGAGCGTCCCAGAGCGACTAGAGCTCTATGGTGAGGCGCGCCCCAAGCCGCCGACCCTCCGACGCCGGGCCCCAAAAAATACCAAAAATCCTTCAGGAGGGTGGGGGAGAGCTTTTTAGACGGAATCCGGGTCGCTCATAAGCGTCTCCAAGAGCAAAATCCCGCCCCCCCCCCTGTTTGGAGGGTACCTAAAATCGGAAAAAAGCGCCGTTTTGACACATTTTTCGGACGATTTTCCGCTTTTCGAAAGTCACAAAATGCTGTAAATTACAGCATTTTTGCGTTTTAACGTCTTTTGCGGGAGCCATGCAAAAACGCAGAAAATGCTGTAAATACCAATACTTTTTGGACCCGAGATGCACAAAACACTGCAAATACCAGTGTTTTTGAAAGCCAAGAAAAAAAACACCGTAAACTACAGCATTTTTGGCAGGATGATCGCAAAAAATGCTGGTATTCACAGTGTTTTTGCAATTTCAAGAAAACGTGGAAGGCACGAAACACTGTAAATAGCGGTGTTTTGGCCACTTTTGGACGCCGAAACGCTGGTATTTACGCAGTTTTTTGCCCGTGGCGGCGCCAAACCCCTGTAAATTACAACATTTTCTTCCCTTTTTGAACCGATTTTTTGCGTTGATGAACGCAAAAAACGCTGGTATTTACGCGGTTTTCAAAAAATCGAAGATCGCGACGTGAACGAAACCGTGTAAATAACAGTGTTTTAGCCACTTTCGGGGACTAAAACTGTGGTATTTACGCGGGTTCTTGCCATCTGACAGCGCAAAATGTTGTAAATTACAGCACTTTGTGCGCTGTTTATGTTCAATTGTTTAACCTGCGATGCTTTCACCTGTTCTTTGCATTCTTCCACAAGAAACAATGTTGCAGATTGAAACACAGAAGCTTTTACACATACAGGGGCTTTTACACAGAGAAGTCTTTACACAAAGGAGCTTTTTTCACACAGAAGGTTTTACACAGAGAAGTCTTTACTCTAAGGAGCTTTTGCACACAAACGTCTAGGAGCTTTTTCACACAGAACTTTTTACACGAAGAAGGCCTGACAGAGAGAGTTTTTACACACAGACGCGTTTGC
Source organism: Cladocopium goreaui (assembly GCA_947184155.2). Lineage (NCBI taxonomy): Eukaryota > Dinophyceae > Suessiales > Symbiodiniaceae > Cladocopium > Cladocopium goreaui. The sequence continues at coordinate 20,823 of CAMXCT020001074.1, forward strand.
ACACAGAAGCTTTTACACAGAGAAGCCTTCACACAAAGGAGCTTTTACACACAAAAGCATTTACACACAGCAAGCTTTTACACACACAGGGGCTTTTACACAGAGAAGTCCTTACACAAAAGAGCTTTTTACACACAGAAGGTTTTACACAGAGAAGTCTTTACTCTAAGGAGCTTTTGCACACAAACGTCTAGGAGCTTTTTCACACAGAACTTTTTACACGAAGAAGGCCTGACAGAGAGAGTTTTTAAAAAACAGACGCGTTTGCACACAGAAGCTTTTACACAGAGAAGCCTTTACACAGAGGAGCTTTTACACACAAAAGCATTTACACACAGCAAGCTTTTACACACACAGGGGCTTTTACACGGAGAAGTCCTTACACAAAGGGGCTTTTTACACACAGAAGGTTTTACACAGAGAAGTCTTTACTCCAAGGAGCTTTTGCACACAAACGTCTAGGAGCTTTTTCACACAGAACTTTTTACACGAAGAAGGCCTGACAGAGAGAGTTTTTAAAAAACAGACGTGTTTGCACACAGAAGCTTTTACACAGAGAAGCCTTTACACAGAGGAGCTTTTACACACAAAAGCATTTACACACAGCAAGCTTTTACACACACAGGGGCTTTTACACGGAGAAGTCCTTACACAAAGGAGCTTTTTACACACAGAAGGTTTTACACAGAGAAGTCTTTACTCTAAGGAGCTTTTGCACACAAACGTCTAGGAGCTTTTTCACACAGACGTTTTTACACGAAGAAGGCCTGACAGAGAGAGTTTTTACACACAGACGCGTTTGCACACAGAAGCTTTTACACAGAGAAGCCTTTACGCAGAGGAGCTTTTACACACAAAAGCATTTGCACACAGCAAGCTTTTACACACACAGGGGCTTTTACACAGAGAAGCCTTTACACAAAGGAGCTTTTTACACACAGAAAGTTTTACACAGAGAAGTCTTTACTCTAAGGAGCTTTTGCACACAAACGTCTAGGAGCCTTTACACACAGAAGCTGTTACACAAAGAAGTCTTTACACAGATACATAGCTTTCACACACAGACGCGTTTACACACAGAAGCTTTTACACAAAGAAGTCTTTACACAAAGTGGTTTTTACACACAGAAACTTTTACACACAAAAGCTTTTACACAGAGAAGTCTTTGCACAGAGGCGCCTTTACACGAAGTAACAAGTTGAAATTGGCAGCAGTTCTTCGGGAAAAACCCTTGGCAGGAGCTTTCGGGAACTCACTTGCTCCCCAAAAAAGCCGTCTATTTCCAACAGAGTTCCTATTCGATGAACTTTTTTCAAAAAACATAAGGACTATATTTCTGAAGCAGGTCCCCATCCAAAAGCTTTCAAGCCCACACTGCGATGAAATGGAGGGTCGAGAAATCCGGCGGAGCCGACGAGGGGCGTCAGCCCTTAAAATCCGGCCAGGGGCCCCCTGGCCGTGTCCTTGCCGTACGGCAGTTCTCTCCTCCCCGTAGGAGAGAGGGGCCGCCGCCCCAGCCGCAGACCACCTCGTACCGCCAAAAACTGTCGCGTTTTACGGTGTTTTGTGCTCTTCGCATTTTTTCGCCGTTTCCGGAGCTTGTGGCTCAAGATGGGTCAACCTGGGCCAACATAGGCGTCAAGAAGGGCGAACATAGCCCCAAGATGGGCCAACATAGCCCCCAAGAGGGACCAACATAGCCCCAAGATGGGCCAACATAGCTCCAAGATGGGCCCACATAACCTCAAGCCGGTCCAACATAGCCCCCAAGCTGGGCCCACATTGCCCTCAAGATAGGCCAAGATAGCCCCAAGATGGGCCAACATAGCCCCAAGACAGGCCGCCGACCATCAAAATCTCCCGTGTTTTACAGTGTTTTTTTTGCTGTTCCCATTTTTCGGATCTTTTGGCTCAACATGAATCAACCTGAGGCCAACATAGGCCAACCTAGCCACAAGATGGGCCCATATTGCCCGCAAGATAGACCAACATAGGCCAACATAGCCACAAAATGGGCCCACATACTTGGGCCCCTGGCCGGCTGTCGCGCGTAAGCGCTTAAATCCGGCCAGGGGCCCCCTGGCCGTGGCATTGCCGAAGGCGTTTCTCTCCTCTCCGTAGGAGAGAGGGGCCGCCGCCCCAGCCGCCGACCCACTCCCCCCCACCACGTGTCGCCAAAAACCCCCGCGTTTTACGTTGTTTTGTGCTCTTCCCGTTTTTTCCACTTGTTCGGCCTTTGTGGCTCAAGATGGGTCAACATGGGCCAACATAGGCCTTAAGATGGGCCAACATAGGCCTCAAGATGGGCCAACATAGCCCCAAGATGGGCCAACATAGGCCTCAAGATGGGCCAACATAGGCCCCAAGATGGGCCAACATAGCCCCAAGATGGGCCAACATAGCCCCAAGATGGGCCCACATTGCCCTCAAGATAGGCCAACATAGCCCCAAGATGGGCCCACATAGCCCCAAGATAGGCCGCCGACCATCAAGATATCCTGCGTTTTACAGTGTTTTTTTTGCTGTTCCCATTTTTCGGATCTTTTGGCTCAACATGGGTCAACATGAGGCCAACATAGCCACAAGATGGGCCCACATTGCCCGCAAGATAGGCCAACATACGCCAACATAGGCCAACATAGCCACACAATGGGCCTACATAGTTGGGCCCCTGGCCGGCTGTCGCGCGTAAGCGCTTAAATCCGGCCAGGGGCCCCCTGGCCGTGGCATAGCCGAAGGCGGTTCTCTCCTCTCCGTAGGAGAGAGGGGCCGCGCCCCCTGCCGCAGGAGAGTCGGTAGGGCCAAAAAACGTCCTGTTTTACGGTGTTTTGTGCTCTTCCCACTTTTTCCCATTTTTCGGATCTTGTGGTTTAAGATGGGTCAACATGGGCCAACATAGGCCTCAAGATGGGCCAACATAGCCCCAAGATGGGCCAACATAGCCCCCAAGATGGGCCAACATAGCCCCAAGATGGGCCAACATAGCCCCAAGATGGGCCAACATAGCCCCAAGATCGGCCAACATAGCCCCCAAGATGGGCCAAGATAGCCCCAAGATGGGCCCACATAGCCCCAAGATAGGCCCACATAGCCCCAAGATGGGCCAAGATAGGCCGCCGACCATCAAAATATCATGCGTTTTACAGTGATTTTTTGCTGTTCCCATTTTTCGGCGCTTTTGGCTCAACATGGGTCAACATAGGCCTCAAGATCGGCCCACATAGCTTTCAAGATAGGCCAACATAGCCCCAAGATGGGCCCACATTGCCCTCAAGATAGGCCAACATAGCCCCAAGATGCCACAAAATGGGCCAACATAGTTGGGCCCCTGGCCGGCTGTCGCGCGTAAGCGCTTAAATCCGGGCGCCGGCCCCGCGCCCGTGTCCTCGCCGGAGGCCTTCGGTGGTAACCGAAGGTTATATACGCTCGCCGCCCCTGCCGCCGACCCACCTCGTACTTACCTCGTGTCGATTCCGGTCCACGATTACCGTTGTAATTTACAGTGTATTCTGCGTGTGGTGTTCAAAAAACATCGTTTTTTACAGGGTTTTGTGGCCTTCGCCGTCTCCAGGTTTCATCTTGGCGACGTTAAAAAACTAAGGGATTTTCAGGGTTTTGGGTCTTAGGAAGGGGTCCGGAACGGAAAACTGGACATCTTGACGGCCTTGGTGTCAACATAGGGCCAACATCGGCCAAGATGTGGGCTACATGGGTCAACATACGGCTAAGATAGGGGCAAGCCTGCGCCAACATAGGGCCAACATCGGCCAAGCTGTGGGCTACATGGGCCAAGATGTGGGCTACATGGGTCAACATAAGGCTAAGATAGGGGCAAGCGTGCGCCAACATAGGGCCAACATCGGCCAAGATGTGGGCTACATGGGCCGACATAAGGGCTAGATGGGTCAACATACGGCTAAGATAGGGGCCAGCCTGCGCCAACATAGGGCCAACATCGGCCAAGATGTGGGCTACATGGGCCGACATAAGGCCAAGATAGGGACTACATAGGCCAAGATAGGGCCAACATCGGCCAAGATGTGGGCTACCTGGGTCGACATTACGCCAAGATGTGGGCTACATGGGCCAACCTAGGGCCAAGACAGGGGCAAAACTGCGCCCAAATAGGGCCAACATCGGCCAACAACAACAACAACAACACCAACAACAACCACAACAACAACAACAACCACCACAACCTAGGGCCAAGACAGGGGCGAACCTGCGCCCAAATACAACAACAACAACGGCAACGACAACGACAACGACAACGACAACGACAACGACAACGACAACGACAACGACAACAACAACAACAACAAACAACAAACAACAAACAACAAACAACAAACAACAAACAACAAACAACAAACAACAACAACAACAGCAACAACAACAACAACAACACCAACGCCCGCTCGGGCTGACGGGTCTGCTTTTGCCGGCGCCCGGCTGTCAGGCGTAAGCCTCATAAATCCGGCGATGCCTCGCCGTGTAGTGGTGGCAGCTAAGCATAGCTTTAGCTACCCGGGGCGCGCCCGTGGCATGGAAAAACAGGGTCTATTTGGGCACGTCCCTGCGGCGGGCTTTTTCAGCCATGCTGACGATCAAAAACCTGCATAACATATTCATTGTAGGTAGACAAGATGATGAGCCAAAGTTTACTTGAAACAACCTTCCCTCTCTTTCACTTATTGTGAGTTTTTTGTTTTTATCTCCTTCTTGTTTCCCGGGTAGAAAAGTTTCCCTCTAAACAAGTTTTGCCGACAAGCAACCTTTCTCGCGTACATGTCCTGCCTTGCTCTTTTAGGGACTACAGTATGAGGCAACGCTTCTTACAAGTAGCCTAGATGATGGGGCCAAGGTTATTTGAAACAACTTACCGTCTTTTGTTGTTTTTAATTGTAACTCCTTTTTCTTACTGGGCTGGAAGGGTTTGCTCTCTACGCAAGGTTCGGCCGAGAATCAGTACTCAATTTCCTTTTTTCTCTTTTATGTTTCTTGTCTTGTTTTCAGTTGCTGTTGCTGGGGTGGAAATTCTTTTGAAAGGGGCCAGCTTCTCTCAACTGTGCCGTCTTTCCTTTGCATTCCTTTTCATGTCCTGGCTTGTTGTTGCTGGGGGTGGACAGGTTGCCGTCGTTACGGGCCATGAGGCAAAACTTCTTTGACCTAGCCACGCTCTAGACGATGGGGAAAAGGTTACTTGAAACAACGTTCCCTCTTTTGCACCTCTTGTCTATTGTATCTCCTTATTGTTTTTAAGGAAGAAATCATTATCTACTTGCTGTTGCTGGGCCAGCTTCTTCTTGCGGTTGTTTGCTGTTTCTGAGGTGGACAGGTTGCTCTTTGAGGTTTTCACTTCCACCTTTCTTGTTTTGTTTGTTATTGCTGTTACTGGCGTGAAAGGGCTTTCGAAGGGGATGGGGTCAGCTTCTCTCAGCTCTGGCGTCTTTCTTTTGCATTCCTCCTCTTGTACTTGTTTGTTGTTGCTGGGGTTGACAGGTTGCCGTCTTTAGGGACAACTCTAGATGATGGGGCAAAGGTTACTTGAAACAACCTCACCTCTATTGCACCTCTTGTGTATCGTTACTCCTTTTTGTTTCTGGGGTGGAACGGTTTCTCTCTAAACAAGCCTTGTGATTCTCTACTTGCTGTTGCTGGGACAGCTTCTCAACTGGTGCCTTTGCATTGCAGTCCTCTTCTTGTGGTTGTTTGTTGTTTCTGGGGTGGACAGGGTGCTCTTTTAGGGACTACAGTATGAGGCAACGCTTCTTACAAGTAGCCTAGATGATGGGGCCAAGGTTATTTGAAACAACTTACCGTCTTTTGTTGTTTTTAATTGTAACTCCTTTTTCTTACTGGGCTGGAAGGGTTTTGCTGTTGCTGGGGTGGAAATTCTTTTGAAAGGGGCCAGCTTCTCTCAACTGTGTCGTCTTTCCTTTTCATTACTTTTCGTGTCCTGGCTTGTTGTTGCTGGGGGTGGACAGGTTGCCGTCGTTACGGGCCATGAGGCAAAACTTCTTTGACCTAGCCACGCTCTAGACGATTGGGAAAAGGTTACTTGAAACAACGTTCCCTCTTTTGCACCTCTTGTCTGTTGTATCTCCTTATTGTTTTTGAGGAAGAAATCATTATCTACTTGCTGTTGCTGGGCCAGCTTCTCAACTGTTCTCTTTGCCTTGTATTTCTTTTATTGTGGTTCTTTGCTGTTTCTGAGGTGGACAGGTTGCTCTTTGAGGTTTTCACTTCCACCTTTCTTGTCTTGTTTGTTGTTACTGTTGCTCGTGTGAAAGGGATTTCGAAGGGGGTGGGGTCAGCTTCTCTCAGCTGTGTCGTCTTTCCTTTTCATTCCTCCTCCTGTACTTGTTTGTTGTTGCGGGGGTTGGCAGGTTGCCGTCTTTAGGGACAACTCTAGATGATGGGGCAAAGGTTACTTGAAACAACCTCCCCTCTATTGCACCTCTTGTGTATCGTTACTCCTTTTCGTTTCTGCGGTGGAACGGTTTCTCTCTAAACATGCTTTGGCCGATAATCAACTATCACCTTCTTCTTCCACGTTTACATTTGATGTCTTGTGACTATCTACTTGCCGTTGCTAGGCCACCTTCTCAACGGCTGCCTTTGCTTTGCAGTCCTCTTCTTGTGGTTGTTTGTCCTTGTTTGTTGTTTCTGGGGTGGACTGGCTGCTCTTTTAGGGACTACAGTATGAGGCAACGCTTCTTCCAAGTAGCCTAGATGATGGGGCAAAAGTTACTTTAAAAAAACTTACCGTCATTTTTGTATTTTTTCGGGAATTGTCAACGAATTGTATATAGTTCCTTTCAATTACTGGGCTGGAAGGGTTTGCTCTCTGCGCAAGGTTCGGCCGAGGATCGGTACTCCAATTTCCTTTTTTCTCTTTTATGTTTCTTGTCTTGTTTCCAGTTGCTGTTGCTGGGGTGGAAATTCTTTTGAAAGGGGCCAGCTTCTCTCAACTGTGTCGTCTTTCCTTTTCATTACTTTTCGTGTCCTTGCTTGTTGTTGCTGGGGGTGGACAGGTTGCCGTCGTTACGGGCCATGAGGCAAAACTTCTTTGACCTAGCCACGCTCTAGACGATGGGGAAAAGATTACTTGAAACAACGTTCCCTCTTTTGCACCTCTTGTCTATTGTATCTCCTTATTGTTGCTGGGTAGAAAAGTTTCTCTCTAAACATGCTTTGGCCGATTATCAATTGTCACTTCCTTCTTTTACGTTTACATTTGATGTCTTGTGATTATCTACTTGCTGTTGCTGGGCCACCTTCTCAACTGCCGCCTTTGCTTTGCAGTCCTCTTCTTGTGGTTGTTTGTTGTTTCTGGGGTGGACAGGCTGCTCTTTTAGGAACTACAGTATGAGGCAACGCTTCTTCTACGTAGCCAAGATGATTGGGCAAAGGTTTCTTGAAACAACTTCTCCTCTGTTGTACCTCTTGTGTGTTGATGTGTGTTGTATCTCCTTCTTGTTTCTGGGGTGGAAGGGTTTCTCTCCAAACAAATTTAAGATGATAATCAATTATCAATCTTTGGCGTTTACATTCCTTGTCTTGTATCTAGTTGCTGTTGCTGCAGTGGAAGGGCTCTTGAGGGGAGGCGGGCCAGCTTCTCTCAACTGTTGTATTTCGTTGGCGTTCCTTTTCTTGTATTTGCACATTGCTACTGGGATGGACAGGGGGGGCTATTTAATTCCTCTTGACATGAAATAGCTTTGGTTGTGGGGCAAGGGCTGGTTGAAACCATCTTCTATCCTTTGCGTCTTTTGTCAGGTTCTTTTTTTAATTGCTGCTCAGGTGGAAAGGTTAGCTCACGAGACAAATTTTGGGCCGATTTGGGCCGATATGGGCCGACAAAATGTCTTTGCTCCCCGTCTCATTTTTTGTTGTCTGTTTTAGTTGCTGCACTGGCATGGTTGTCTTTAGAAAAGGCTGGGCCAGGTTCTCTCACTGTCTTGTCTTAGCATTCCTTGTCTTGTCTTCGTGTGCTCTTTCTGGACTGGGCACATTGCCACCTCTAGGGACAGTGAAGCAAATCTTTGAAAAAATATCCTGTCCTCTGCATCTTACTGTAATCCACAGACCATCTCCTTGGCTTGGTGGTAGAAGGATGGGCTATCTAGACAAGGCGGAGCCAAAAACCATTCTTCAACTCCATGCCTGCCTACGCCTCTTTACTTTTGTCTTGTAAGTACCTGAGTGCTGTTGCCGCATTGGAAAACTGTGTTCTTCAGGGCAGGTTTGGCCAGCTTTGGTCAACTGTTGCCTTTTCTTTGCATTTCTCTTCTTGTCTTCGCGTGTTAGTATAATCGGTTTCTTGCCACTAGAAAAAATGCGTATGGATTTTGGGCCGTTGTGGTCCATACATATTGACCTTCTAGCAGGCAGAAAATTGCATGTTTTTCGTTCATGCATATGCAATTGAAATGACCCAAAAGCTCTGGTTAGGCTAAATTCTATCTATTAGGTTATATCATGTTATATCTGGTTTTCTGACTATTAGTTAAATTTTGTTTTTACCTATTAGGTAAAACAACTGTTTTACCGAATAGTCAGAATGATCAAATAACCTTTTTTCTTTAGGTGATTTATATGAATATGTTTTTTCTTATAGGTTATTTATATGAATAACTTGTTTTGGTACCTTTTTTTTGGATCAACTTCGTTTTCTCTATATATAAATATATCTATCTATATTGTAATCTCCAATGAAACACTTTTTGGTTTGATACATTTTTTCCGATAAAATGATGCTGAAAAACTACATACAAAAGAAAACCAGAAAACATATATTTTGGATGGGACAAACCAACACAGGATAAATAAAACACCTGTTTGTATATACATGGATATGTCTGTCCTTTTTTGGTTCCAAAAAGGGTTCTTTGAGAGGAAAAAAGGACACCTCATTTTGAGGCAGCCCCCCCCACACACACAAACACACATATATATATATATATATACGTATTATACTGTATATAAAAATACATAACATTACATATATATATATTTATATTTGAATAAATAAATGAATGACTATATACATATATATTAATCAAAAATCATGTTTTGCAAAAATCGGCAAGGATTTTTTGGGGCACGAAGCCACCACAGGACAAAACAAAAAAACATAAAACATAAAAATAGAAATAGTGTTCAGTTCAAGAAAAAACAATCAAATCAAAAACTCGCCTCGCATAGCCAACAACCCAAAACAAAAACTCAAAAACTGTGGTGAGACAGATGGTTCAACAAGTAATTTGCCAGCTGCATTGTATTTGGAAAACACGAGTTCATGTGAGTTCATGGGTGCTCATGCGCGCTCGAGTGCTCATGGGCGTCCATGGATGTTCATGGTTGTTCATGCGTGTGTATGGGTGTTCATGTGTTTTTGCTTGTTTGTCGTTTTGTTTTGCTTCCATCCACTTTCTTTGAACTTAAAAGAATGAACTTGAGATGGAGGTCCCAGCCCTGGGCTGATTTCTTTCTTGAATTATCGGCAATCCAAGGGTTTGAAGGGGCCTTTTTTGAAATCAGTTCGGGCAGCAATAGTTTTATAAAGACAAACTGTCAACACTGGATGGCCTTTCATTTGTCAAAAGCAGTGGTCGGCAAGAAAATTGAAGAAAGTCCTGGTGAGGATTAGTTGTATTCAAGTTTTTTTTGCAAAAACTAAACGGCCAATCCAGCCCAGACTTGATCAATCACTAAAGGGCCTCCAGCCCTCGATATTATAAAACCAACACAAAGATTAACAATAACCTGGGGCTCTCCATCCTTGACATTTATGCCAAAGAAAAATGCGATTAAAAAAACAATGACTTGGGGTGTTCAGCATTCATATTTTCTATGCAGTTAAACCTGGAAGCTGCGTTTAAATTTTGGGTTTTGCAGTTTTCAGGTGCATGTTTACAAAAAGAAGGAAAAAGGTTGTCAATCCCAGAGCCCATCCATTACTACGTGTTTTTTTTCTTCTTCAAACCTATTTTCAAGAAAATGCAATCCAACCCAGAGTTAATCAATCACTTGGGCATTTCCATGCCAATCCATTTCCTAAAAATTAATCCAAATGTTTTGCAATGACTTGGGGCCCTCCAGTCATCAAATTCATTCACATCTGCATGGGAAAATCTCTCCGAGAATGTGTGTGGTTGATTTTGTTTTTCATGGAATAAGTGACTGATCAATTTTTTTTTGAAAAAATACATGTAAAAAAATGATTTTTTGAATAAAATCATTGTTTTTGAATAAAAATGATTTTTTAAACTAAAAACCAAGTTGTTTGAATAAAACCAAGATTTTTGTGAATAAATCCAAGATGCCTTGAAGGTTTTCAAGGAAATTGCATCAAACTTAGACTTTTGAGGTGTAAATTTACATCAAACTTGCACTAAACTTACACATCAAGAGTGTAAGTTTACACCAAACTTACATATCACAAGTATAAGTTTACATCAAACTTGCACATACAAGTGCAAACCTACACTTCTCAGTGTAAGTTTGATGTAAACTTACACCTCAAAAGTGTAAGTTTGATGCAAACTTACATCAAACTTGCACCTCATTTCCTCGAACATCTTCAAAAAATATTGGAATTTTTCAAAAAAATATCGGTTTTATTCCAAAAAATCTTGGTTTTTAGTCAAACAAATGATGTTTATTCAGCAAAAATCTTGATTTTATTTAAACAAATCTTGTTTTCTTTAAATGTTTTTTGTCAAAAACATGTTTGGTCAATCACTTTTTTCCATCAACAAATCTTCAACCATACACTTTATGGGAGAATTTTTCCCATGCAGATGTGAATGAATTTGATGACTGGAGGGCCCCAAGTCATTGCAAAACATTTGGATTAATTTTTAGGAAATGGATTGGCATGGAAATGCCCAAGTGATTGATTAACTCTGGGTTGGATTGCATTTGTTGCAAATAGGTTTGAGAAAAAAACGTAGTAATGGATGGGCTCTGGGATTGACAACCCTTCTCTTTATTTTGGGTATATTCTGGGTTTACTTGCCTCAAAGACATGAATGCTGATCACCTCAAGTCATTTGCATTGTTTGGTGGTTTCGTTGGTTTTCTCAATGAGGAGAAAGGCCAAGGATGGAGAGCCCCAGGTGATTGCAAATCTTTGGGCAGGTGTTTTGATGTAAAAAGGTTTGAGGGATGGAGACCCCCTTAGTGATTGATCAAGTCTTGGCTGGATTGCTCCGTTTAGTTTTTGCAAAAACAACTTGAATACAACCAATCCTCACCAAGCAATTCTTCAAACATTTTGTGCTTGCCACTACTTTCTTACAAGTGAAAAACCTTCCAGTCTTGACAGCTTTTGTTTATGAATGTGTTACTGGCCAACGTTCAAGTTGATTTCAAAAAATGCCCTTCAAGGCCAGGGTTTGCCAATGATTTGGGGTTCTCTAGCCCCAAATTTATCTTAAAAATAACAATCGAGTCCAAGCTGACCAAGAACTCAGGCCATCTGGTCACCAAGACAAAGGTATTGCAGCCAAATAGCAGCGCATGAGACAAAACCACCAACCAAATCAGCAAGTGTCTAAACTTGTTTTCTTGGTTGGGTTCGCGCGCCGGGGGGCAGCCATTTTATACCCAAAAATCGCGCGCGAACCTCACGAAAACTTACTTTGATTTTTCTTTTTGAGCACGGAAACCCACTGAGTAAGCTAAATGGGTGGCAGCCGAAAAAATGAAAAACACAGATGAACACCCATGAGCAATGAGCACCCGCGGATTCACGTGAACTCCTCTGAGTTTCATAAACGATGCAGCTGACAAGTTAGGTTTTGGACAATTGTTTTCACATTTTTTGATTTATTACTTTGTGCTGTTGTTTTTGCATTTGTTGGTTTCATTTTTCTTCTTGTTTTTGGTTTTTCATCCTGTGCTGGCTTGGCGCTCCCAAAAACTATCCATTGCCATTGTTGCAAAACATGTTTTTTTCTTGCTTAGGTATGTCTGAAAATGAGGTGACCTTTTTTCCCTTTAAAGTAACCGTTTTGGGGTCAAAAAAGGACACCTCATTTTGAGACACCCATTTGCCCATATATTGTTTTGATTTGTTTTGGATATGTGTTTTTGTTGCTTCCATGCTGTGTTGGCTTGCCCCATCTAAAACATATCCGACTGAAATTTATCGATTTACTTTAGCACAAAAGGCTTCACTTTAGCACAAAAAATCACTTCAGATCCGCATATATGAAAAGAAAACGACATACATCACAACGAAGAAACATTTGAAAAACTATTTGCCAAAAAGAACATGTAATTCAAAAATCCCGAAGGAAACACATATGGAAAAAGACTGTGTCTTTAGTTTAAACTGTTGAAAATAGAGTTTAGTGAAAGAAAAACCAAGTCTCAAACAAGACAGTTTTTAGGTTAAATACACTATTTAGGCAAAAAGCAAATAACCTAAAAGACAGAACCTAATAGATCGAATTTGACCTTAAAAACTAAAATAACCTAATGGGCAGGAATTAGCCTAACCAGAGCTTTTGGGGAGTCTTCAGACTTGCGATGTTGTGTGCATACAGGCAGGTAAAACCAGATCAAACTAAACAAATCAAAAATAGAAAAGGTCAAATCAGACATGGAACATGTGTTTACATATAAGGGCTGCTGCCCCCGCGGCCGACCCCGGAAAAAAGGGAAGATGATGGATGAGCGTTCTTATCTTCAAGCAGCTCGGCGAGGTCAGCGATACATAATATACACATCCTCGCATAAAACTATTTAAGGAGCATAATCATCCATAATATCTTGGGTAAATATATGTATATATATATATATATGCAGGCGGTACAGTAAGCAAAAACACCATTTAATCATAACTAACCACCATTTATATATATATAATGTTAAGTGATCCCCATTTATATCATAACTAACCCCATTATACTCCCATTATTGCAGACATAGTCCCATTTACATTGCCTCATACCCAACCAACTCTTATGGGAACACTCCCAAAAATATTTCATACCCTTTTCTTATGGGGACACTCCCAACAATGTGTCATATATTTTTTCTTTATGCACCCCCCTGTTAGGTGACAAGAAGCGCTGATGCACACCCCCAATGGGGGTCGATGGATTAGCAAGGTCACAATTAATCAAACAAGATTCATATATATATATATACATTTTTTCAGTGCTTCGCACTTTCAGGCCTTCCATCCTTTTTCAAGACATACATATATTTATGACATTTATTTGATAGATATTTTCCTGACATATATTTGATAAATAACTATGATATAGACTCAAGAAATAGTAAGAACCCCACCTGCACACACACACACACACCACCCACCAAACCTCTTTACCCCCCTGTCAGCAGTTCCTCGGTGAGTTCAACGAGAGTTTGGGCCTGGGGCCTTTCAGAATTAATCAAACAAATATAAAATAAACCCTCCCATTTACACACCTTTTGTTTTATTATTCACCTATTATTTGCTACTATATAATCATGTATGCATATGTACATATATATATATATATATTACCTACCGCTTCATTTGCATTATAAGGATCCTTATGATGCAGTCTTTCCGAAAACCTTTGCGTTGCATCTGCAGTTGTAGATTTGTGAGATTACTTATGTATTGTATATATGTTTTGAGAAGTTTGGGTTTCACATGTAAGTGGGTTTCACCCGCAAGCTGATGTGGGAAAATACGATGGCCAAGCACGTCCGGCCATCGTATTTTCCCACATCGTTGTTGACACCAACAATCCCACGAACTAACCGTTAATTAGCTGACGCTATCGAAACTACATTGCGTAGGGTCTCTCAAGCAAATGTTGTAAATACAAATTTATATAGACATAGATCTCAGGTAAACTCTCTCAAGTAAAGTAACCATATGCAACTGTTTTCGCAAAAAAACAAACTGAAGTAAAAAAAACAGCTTCACAAGTACATATGTGTGTGCACTAGTTGCCTCAAAAACAGATTGTGTCACTAATTATCCTCAGTATCGTTAGGATACTTACCAAAATTCTGGGGATCAGCATTCCGGGAAACCTTTTGGAAGGCTAATTGTCCACACTATCTTAATTATTGGTAACATCCCAGGCTCCAGACCTTTTGGTTCCCAACTATTCTAGTTCTCCTAATCAATGAAGATAATTAGGAACATTAGCAATCCAGATACCCTTTTGGAAAGCTAATTCTCCTTATTGAATTGAAATCATTGCTGAAGCCCACGGGCTCCACACCTCTTGGTTTGATAATTGATAATTATCTGAATTATCTTATTAGTTTATTAGTTAGGATAATCAGGATAATTAGCCTTCCGAAGAGCCTTCGAAAGGCTACTTATCCGAATTATTCTAATTAATTAAGAAAATTAAGATAACTAGCAGTCCGAAGAGCCTTTGGAAGGCTAATTATCCTAACTATCCTGAATATAGGTAAAGCCTCCAGGCTCTGAAACTTCAGGTTTGCTAATTACCCCAGCTATGGCAATTTTCCCCATTGTCTTGGAAAGCTTTTGGAAGGCAAATTATCCTAATTATCCTGATTATTGGCAGAGCCCCGAGGCTACAGACCTCTTGGTTTGCTAATTATCCTAATTATTCTAATTATCCTGTTTAATTAGGACAATTAGATATAATTAGGATAATTAGCCTTCTGGAGAGCCTTTGGAAAGCTAATTATCCCGTTTATCCTAATTAATTAGGATCATATTGAAAATTAGCCTTCTGGAGAGCCTTTGGGAAGCTAATTATCTTAATTATTTTGATTATTGCTAAAGTCTTGAGGTTTCAGACCCTTCAGTTTGCTAATTATCCTTATTATCCTAATTATCCTAATTAATTAGGATAATTAGGATAATTAGCCTCCCAGAGAGCCTTTGGAAAAATAATTATCTTAATTATCCTAATTAATTAGGATAATTAGGATAATTAGCCTCCCAAAGAGCATTTGGAAGGCTAATTATCCTAATTATCCTAATTATTGCTAAAGCCTCCAGGGTCCAGACCTTTGATTTTGTTAATTATCCTAATTATCCTAATTATCCTAATTAATTAGGATAATTAGGATAATTAGCCTCCCAAGAGCCTTTGGAAGCCTAATTATCCTAATTATCCTAATTATTGCTAATTAGCCTCCAGGGTCCAGACCTTTGATTTTGTTAATTAGCCTAATTATCCTAATTATCCTAATTAATTAGGATAATTAAGATAATTAGCCTCCCGGAGAGCCCTTTGGAAGGCTAATTATCCTAATTATCCTAATTAATTAGGATATTAGGATAATTAGCCTCCCAAAGAGCATTTGGAAGGCTAATTATCCTAATTATCCTAATTATTGCTAAAGCCTCCAGGGTGCAGACCTTTGATTTTGTAATTATCCTAATTATCCTAATTATCCTAATTAATCCTAATTATCCTAATTAATTAGGATAATTAGGATAATTAGCCTCCCGGAGAGCCTTTGGAAGCCTAATTATCCTAATTATCCTAATTAATTAGGATAATTAGGATAATTAGCCTCCCAGAGAGCCTTTGGAAGGCTAATTATCCTAATTACCTAATTATTGCTAAAGCCTCCAGGTCCAGACCTTTGATTGTAATTATCCTTAATTATCCTAATTATCCTAATTATCCTAATTAATTAGGATAATTAAGATAATTAGCCTCCCGGAGAGCCTTTGGAAGCCTAAATCCTAATTATCCTAATTAATTAGGATAATTAGATAATTAGCCTCCCGGAGAGCCTTTGGAAGCCTAATTATCCTAATTAATTAGGATAATTAGGATAATTAGCCTCCCACAGAGATTGGAAGGCTAATTATCCTAATTATCCTAATTATTGCTAAAGCCTCCAGGGTCCAGACCTTTGATTTTGTTAATTATCCTAATTATCCTAATTATCCTAATTATCCTAATTAGGATTAATTAGGATAATTAAGATAATTAGCCTCCCGGAGAACCTTTGGAAGCCTAATTATCCTAATTATCCTAATTAATTAGGATAATTAGGATAATTAGCCTCCCAAAGAGCATTTGGAAGGCTAATTATCCTAATTATCCTAATTATGCTAAAGCCTCCAGGGTGCAGACCTTTGATTTTGTTAATTATCCTAATATCCTAATTATCCTAATTATCCTAATTAATTAGGATAATTAAGATAATTAGCCTCCCGGAGAGCCTTTGGAAGCCTAATTATCCTAATTATCCTAATTAATTAGGATAATTAGGATAATTAGCCTCCCAAAGAGCCTTTGGAAGCCTAATTATCCTAATTATCCTAAATAATTAGGATAATTAAGATAATTAGCCTCCCAGAAAGCCTTTGGAAGGCTAATTATCCTAATTATCCTAATTATAGCTAAAGCCTCCAGGGTCCGGACCCTTGATTTTGCTAATTATCATAATTATCCTAATTATCCTAATTATCCTAATTATCCTAATTAATTAGGATAATTAGGATAATTAGCATTCCAAAGGCTCCCTGGGAGGCTAATTATCCTAATTATCCTAATTAATTAGATTAATTAAGATAATTAGGCTTCCAAAGGCTCTCCGGGAGGCTAATTATCTTAATTATCCTAATTAATTAGGATAATTAGGATAATTAGGATAATTAACAAAATCAAAGGTCTGGACCCTGGAGGCTTTAGCAATAATTAGGATAATTAGGATAATTAGCCTTCCAAAGGCTCTTTGGGAGGCTAATTATCCTAATTATCCTAATTAATTAGGATAATTAGGATAATTAGGCTTCCAAAGGCTCTCCGGGAGGCTAATTATCTTAATTATCCTAATTAAGTAGGATAATTAGGATAATTAGAATAATTAACAAAATCAAAGGTCTGGACCCTGGAGGCTTTAGCAATAATTAGGATAATTAAGATAATTAGGCTGCCAAAGGCTCTCTGGGAGGCTAATTATCCTAATTATCCTAATTAATTAGGATAATTAGGATAATTAGGCTTCCAAAGGCTCTTTGGGAGGCTAATTATCCTAATTATCCTAATTAATTAGGATAATTAGGATAATTAGGCTTCCAAAGGCTCTCCGGGAGGCTAATTATCTTAATTATCCTAATTAATTAGGATAATTAGGATAATTAGGATAATTAGCCCAAAGCATCCAGCGTATGCTTATTTCACTAACATTCGACAATGTAATGTTGTTGTGCCTACATCACCATGTCAGACCCCAATGTTGGTGCTAGGTGCCAACATTCACATTTGAGATTTCGAGACCGATTCGAGACCACAGAAACCCACTGCATCTAAAAACATGAAACTTACTTTTTCTCATTTGGAAGTGATGCGGCTCAGCCGTGGGTGTTTTACCCGAAGCAGCCATCGCATGCACATGCGGATTTCCAATGCACTTCCTTAGGTGTTCAATGATCATTGATCATCAACAGTTGATAAGTACAGGGAAAACCAACCATTGCAAAAAGAACTAAACAAACCAACTAAGAAAAGAAACTCATTAACTATAAACTTAGAGAAGTTTCGATGCACTTGTCGTGCCAGTGACTTGACTTCTCCAATAAAGTCTTCATCTTTGTAACAATGCCAATCTCCTTGATGCGTTCAGATGCAAAATTCTGATACTAGCACTCAACTGGTATTTTGAAAAAAAAACAAAACTATAACTGCATTTTTTCAAATCAAAACTTCACTGCATGATATGATGCACAAACCAAGCTGCGGCAGTTTTCCTGGAATTTCTGCTGCTCCATCAAGATTTCAGTGAATGCCTGATCAGGGGCACTGCATGCTCAGTGTTTTGAATGGCTGTTGGGGAAGAACCTTTAGCTTGACCTGTTGCAAACAAGCTACATGAAGCTTGGGACGTAAAGGAAACCTGGCAACTCCAGCATTCAGAAAGTATATGCTCAGAGCCTTGTAGGTCTTCACAAACCTTGAGTGGTGTTTCCACCAGCATTGACAAATATGTTTTTGCAATGATCATAGTTCCAGTTAACCACAAACCCAAAAAACTAAACAAAACTTCCATTTTTTTTGGTAAGGCTCTCCATACCCGAATCATGCAACCGCAACGATTGGTCAAGATCCAGTTCAATGGGGCATTGCTCTAAGTCCAGCGACCAATTTGAAATTTGGGTGGTCAGCAAAAGGCACAAATCCAATTCAACATCTTCATTGGTCATACGAGATCGCAGTGTACGACAACAAACAGCCAAAAAAGCTGTCATCATACGACTTTCCCAAGCTTTGAGTCGGAGTTCTCCTGGAACTGCATCAAAATGCCCCAATGTGATATAAGGACTTCCATGCCTAGATGATCAAACCAATTCGGCACAGGAAAAAAACAACACCAGATCATGGGTCCATCTATGAACAGCCTCTTAAATTTTGATATGGTGATGCAACCACCCCCAAAAAAAAACATAACAACTATATGTGATGCAGGCACAACAGCATTACATTGTCGAATGTTAGTGCAATAGTCATACACTGAGTTATATTGTATAGGATCCATATGCATCAATGTATATGTACCAACATGGGGGCCTGACATGGTGATGTAGCCATGTGGCTTCTCAGAGGTTTCATCCCCACAGCTGGCTCACTTTTTTAGATTACATCATACAAGATTAGCAAAACAAGCATACACTGGATGCTTTGGGATTAATAGCAATGTGCAACTTATATAATATATTACCATGTATGGATCCCATACAGGTTTGCAAACTTACTAATACATCAACCAAAGGATCAAAACCTTGATCGGTTTTCTTGATTTCCACCAAGCATCGGAATAGCATTGGCAGCCATCCACCTGCGGAAGCGGATGCTCAATGCTTCAAGCTGCTCATTGAGCTTTGTGGTCGCACCTGAGTGGCTTGGCTGACAGGGTGGAGAAGCATTGCAGAAATATAAGGCCATGAGTTGAAAACAACACTAAGTGCTAAAATGGTGTGGTGGTAAAAATAAACCTTCCAAACGCGAATGGAGGTACCAAAAAAATCCAGCCGCATGAGGCAAAGCAAGACTCCACCATTCACATGGTGAAGGATTCCCAGATGTAAAGTGTGCATGAGGCAATAATGGATCATGCTTGAATGCCATCCAACCACAAAAGCGATCGGGTTGACATAGTCATGCCTGCATTGGGGTTAAGGTGCAACATCAAACCCAAACATGCATTCGAAATGATTCTTGCAACTGAAACCCAAAATTGTTGTGGCGAAAAACAGTAACATAGCTGAACATTACTCATGATGTTCACCAAGGGGCAATGCATCATTCAAAAATTGAGCTTCTGTCAACCGAGGGATTGATGCAACCCGCTCCAGATTGTGGAACCTTGGCTGGTTTATCCCGGCGGAGGGCCCACCAGGCTTGTAACAAATAATGTTACATTTGGTGTGGTGAATTTTGCCCTCCATATAATAGAAATAGATATATTACATCAATAGGTCACATGATTCTATCGTTGGGGACTGATGTATGTTTTATTTTCCATAATGGTGCATGTACATAAAAATCTTATATTGGATGCATTGTCAAGCCACACATTGGGTCCATGTGCAGATGTTGCTCTGCACTTGAAGCATATTCCACGTTTGATTCGCCACCAACGTTTCAAATTCCAGGATTCCTTCAACCATTTCCAATCACCCCTGAACAGGGTTTTTTTTGGGATAAGCACCCACTATGGATTGATAAATTAGATTCAGCAAATTGTACAACTTTTCGATGAACACATTCGTTAGTATTTTCCCACTCAGGCCTTATGGATGTCAGTGCATATGGCCCACCAGCCAACTTCTGTCCAGCCTGGGTTGCCCTTATGCCAGTGAGTCTATGACCAGTGCCATCCACTGAAGGGAATACCCCATAGTAGGCAACCTGGGGCCAAAAGGCCAAAAGGGCGGATAGCAAGACCTTGACCAAAACAAATTCAATCAAAAACAGAAGTTTTACATTAAATAATGTACCCATAAACCATGAGGTGTATGCCCAATTTAAGGGATCCATGTTACATATATCCAAACCTGATGACTTTCCATTCATTGGGATGATATGAATAATGGTGAGTAATGGGTAATGTAAATGAATACAGGAGCCCTGTGGGATGCAAAGTTATTGAAATTGCGTATGTCTTTCAATCATGTGAAGGTATACAATTACAACGCATGGCTCCTACATTTTATGGTTTTGGATGGTTTTGGAAAGCATCATACCTCACAGAAAGTCATCATCAATTACCAGAAAGGTTTTCAATTCTTGAAAACTAGGGGCATTGAGGCTCCAAGCAATCACACGCCAAATTGGGTCCAGTGATTCGGCCCCCAAAGATATTTCGCACCGAAGGGTAGCCAAGAGAAGCCTGCTGGTGTCCACACCTGGGCAATGTGAGGTTATCATGCATCCATCAACAAGTAATGTTGATGGACACAACAACATTATAAATAAAACCCCAAAGATTCATAAATGGCATTTGGGTTATAGCTATATATCATTAATGTGATTTAAATCAAATCATATACGCGCCACATCCTATGCATGATAAATATTGAAAGCAAAACATAGATGAATATGTTCAAGGCACTGTAAATGCAATCATTGGTTCGGGCTTTAACTCTATCCAGAAGTACTAAGCTCATAGCAATTACTATGATTTTCGATCCAGCCAGTGTGTACTTGGCATCATCCCCAGTGATTGCCAATGGGTTGTGACACCCAGCATCAGCTGCTGGGTGGCTAGGCTTGAATTGCCGCCACCGTTCCCAAAACCGTTTGATTAACGCTGGGTCAAATCGAAACCGTCCATTGTCAGCTAACCAATCGAGAAGTTCATGTGGTAAGATCACTGGGACTC
Source organism: Cladocopium goreaui (assembly GCA_947184155.2). Lineage (NCBI taxonomy): Eukaryota > Dinophyceae > Suessiales > Symbiodiniaceae > Cladocopium > Cladocopium goreaui. Next base: position 41,671 of record CAMXCT020001074.1, read on the forward strand.
TCACACTGGTTCGCTGCCCTGGTTTTTGACGATCCTTGCATGGTACTTCCACCATCCATGGCTCCTTAGATTCCAGAAGGTAAACAAAATCAATAATTCAGATGTTTGTTTGATGCTGCAACATCAAAAAAACAATGAATCTGAATATTGAAAAACACATTTCATCCCATGTCATTCATTACAATTTTTTCTTATATTAAAATGCGATCAATAAATCCAAAATATATCCATATGATTGCACCACAAGGATGGAATGTGTTTCCCCAATAACCAAATCAAATTAGAGGCTCCACAGGTAGTGACAGAAGTCTGAAGAGGTCACGCTCACAATTCCCAGGGTGACGACCAGAAGTACCAATTCTGGCTATAGCTTTTGTAGTATCTGACACATGATCCCCAGCTTCCAAACACATGGCTGCCGCTGCCTCTTGGATGCCAACACAGCTGGTGGCCCCCCTTCCAAGGCTGGCCAGCAAATGATCAGCAAAGGCCATGGAAGAATCTCCAAGGCGACCTGCGAGGGGAGAGGTCAAAGACTACAGAATAAAGCCTGCAAACTAGATAGAATTGATGATGTTGAGGTCCTAAACTCATGGTATCATGTGAGACATGCGATGTTCAAATCATGTCACTTCTGCACAGCTGATGCTGAACACTTTTATCCTCTTTTGCAGAGAAAACTGCAAAGCCCCAAATGGCAGGTTGATCACATAGCGTGGAGGTTGGTTCCTAGCTCCAAACCATGTTCCATCTAGCACCATCACCGGAAATCTACGCCCCAAGGACTCTATACAGCATTGGCCCCAGGTCAAAACAATTTTCACCAAATAAAGTGAATGTCCAGAATGGCCTTTTTTTGGTTCACGAGTGCTGCATATATATTTTTTTTTCAGTCAACAACCCACTCAATGCTGTGCACCCTTGAGGTTCCAAGTCAAAAGTGTTCAAGCCGACGCTGCTGGGTTTTCTGCAGCTTCTGCACCAGGCTCCTTGGCTTTCTTAGGCTTAACACAATGCTTTCTGACATGCGCAGCCGCGGACTTGTAGTCTTTGATTGCCTTGGCCAATGCCTGGGTTGCACACTGGATGTCCCCATCCGACCTACCCTCAGAAATCATCCCTTCCAAAGAATCCCTCTTCACCTGCATCGATGACAAGTGGGTACCTGTGTCTGCAACCATGGCATCCATCAAGCCAGCCGGCCTAGGTTGCGAGAAAGAAATGATAACCCAGAAATCAAAACCACAATGTCAGTAACCGTGGTGAAAGATCGCGATGAATAACATTTCAATTACTATAATGCTTGGATCAATCCTGAGCAAAAGACACACCAAACGAAGTCAGCTTCGCCTTCCATGATTTGCACTCAAGAATCGCATCAGCACCTTGCTTCATTGCCTGAGCTGCAGGGCCAATATCTTGACTCATAAGTTGGTGAATAAAATCATCTTGTTTGAGGGATCCATGCATGTAGATGAGACACCATGCTAATGCTGATGAATAAGAGTAGCATTATCAATCCAATCATCCATTATATAACATGCATGGATCCTGAAACTATTGTGAAAGCACCATTAATGTTGAGCTGAACTACATGGGTTGCCTCCTGCTGTGGCGTCTTTGCTTTGGGAACAGCTCGATTTTTTGGGTCTGCTTTGGGCTTTGCTTTGCCTTTTGCACCAGCCTTTGCCTGTGGGATCACTGGAGCTGGTGCACCCAAAGCAGCATTCTGCATTCCACTCGGAGCAGGGGCCACAATCGGCTGAGACCTTTGCGATGCACACGCGTTAGCATATAAGCCCTTGAGATTAACAAACCATGGAGCTATGGGTGCATATCTGTATATCTGTCATGGTATATCATCATGATATGTGCACCATATAATCCAGATTTGGGGGTTACATGCATTGGGAAATGTACACTTAATGGTATAATTGCAGATGTAGGTCAACCACACATGGATCATAGTGCCATTCAATTGATGGAATATGGGTTTTAGACCAAGAATAATGATGATCAAATAAGATGTTTGAAAAAAAACAATTGGGCATTGGGTAAGATGATTGGTTTCAAATTGTTTCAAATATTGCAATTCCTTTCCTGCTGCTCTACCTCAACTTCTGCTGCTGAGGTTTTGAATCAAGCTGGGGATCCGACGCAAGACTCTTGGCAGTGGCTACATCCACCCGGGCAGTGGATGCAACCCCCACTTCAGAGCTAGAACCGGTCTTATTGGCTTCAGTGGTTGCTTTCCAGCACCAGTAGACTCGAAGATCCTGAGCCATAAGTGGCAACTGGGAAACTCATACCAGCAACATCCTGCAAACAGTTTAATGTTTGACTACTGGTGGTGAAAGCTGAACTGGCAGTCCTCCCGTCCGGGGAAATCAGGGTTGCACTCATACTTGCCCTCATCGGTCTTACGCTTTATGAGATCCTTGACAGTGTCTGGATCAGCATACTTCTCATTGAGCTCCTGAGAGAAACAGCTTCAAGCACTGCTTGTATAGGCTAACATGAATTCAGCCCAACAATGAGATGCTCCAAACAATCCATTCATAAATGTTTGATGGTATGATCATCTATCTATATTATATACATTTTCATGATATATGTACCAGGTTAGAAGTTAAAGGCATTCAATCAATGGATTGCTTGACTGATTTGAAGTGAGAATCCTTTCGGGACATCAATGACCACGTGCCACAATGGGAGTGCTCTGCGGTGCTGACACTTTTCATCACCAAATCACTCTGGAGCCAGTTCTCACCACACGAGATGAACATGTTGAACAGCTCATCAAAGTCTTTTTGTTTTTTGGTGCCATCACCTAAGCATTGACCAAGTCAAAGAACCAGTTTCCCATTGTAAAATCCTGCTGGGTACTTGATGGTTGATTGAATCAACAATGTGATTAACATGATATGCACACATGACTCTGTTTGGAATCATACCACCAAAGAACACACATCACCAACGACACATATAAGATCCCCACGTTTTTGGGCTTCCTGGATTTCTTTCAACTTTGCCTTCACTGCAGGTGGACATTTGCTGCCTCAGCAAGCAGACATTAATGAAATGGTTCAACAAACACAATTTGTTCCCTGTAGCCACACCAAGAAGTATGACATATCCCCAAAAAAACACAGTACATGCGGTGACATGATAAGCACTATCAAATTGTTGTTGGTTAATTGTGGCTTACAAGTTCCATACAGGATCCATGTATGGCACATATGTAGTTACATTGGCCAATATTTAGTTATATAATAAGTTATAAATTACTACCTAATATCAAATGCTATTTGCACAGATCCAATGGGAGATATCACAAGTAATGTACTATATATTGATTTTTGAGGCTCTTTGGAATGACATTGACTTAATGAGACTGCTTAGTTGACAAGTAACTCCTCATTGATCGGTGAAAGCATGCCTTCTTGGCACGGATGATCTTGTAGCGATCAGAGGCAGCTTTGTCCACAGTTGTCTCCGTCACCTAGGCCAGAGGGTGACGGCCAATGTCCATATATGCCATAATCACTATATTATATGATGATCATTAAATAACAACTAAACAGAGCCAACGTGTGATATAACTAACCTTAATCATATGACAGTGCATCCGATGAAGATTAGCTGTCAGCACACACCCCAAAACCCAGATTACTACAGTTAACCAAGGAAAACTTGATTGCAATATATGATATAGTTATATTTATATGTTCAAGATGATCCAACATACCATTATATATATGTATTATGTTGTAAAATTAGATTTATCTCAATGTTGGTACTATATACGTTATACCATATAGATCTTACATGGGTACAATGTGTTTATGGATGTTGACTAGCAAATAAGTTTACAAAGATATTTGATTTGATATGTGCATCACATGTGTATATATCTATATGTATATATACATTAACGGATGAACTTAAGCATCACCACTTGCTGAACCACCCATTGAGGATCGTACTGCATCTGGCGCTGGCACCATGGCCTCTGGCTTCTCGGCTGCCTTTGGGTCTGAAGCTGGTGTGGTAGGAGTCTGGTCTGGAGGTGGAGGTGACTGTGCGGCTGCACTGCTCGGTGCTGGGGTTTCGGTGGTCACAGTAGAGGGAGAAGGCACCACCACGGCAGGGGAACCCTGTAAGTCAACAGTAGTTTGCCTTGTCAAAGCTGCTGCCAACGATCTCATTGGGGTATCAGGGACTGGAACTGCAGCAGGGACCGGAGTTGGAACATCCACCGTTGGGGGGACATGAGCTGGAGAACCATAAGGTGCATCAACAAGGATGTGGATACCTGGGGTACCCTTGAAGATGTTCATCTCTGCCTGCAACCAGAACTCGAAAGTCGCAATCTCCTCCGATTGGTCTTCGCTTCCAAACTTGTAGCTCCCAAAACCACCCAGGGTCGTGATGTAGGATTCGTAGTGGGCACAACTTGGGTGATCCCGGATCTGTTCAGCTTTCGTTTCACGCTGCCACCACTCCCATTTGTGAACATTGTTGTACCTCTTGTCATACTCTTCACGTGGCTTCTGCAGCAAATCATGAAATTCATTGACCACATCACTGGAGAACTTGATGCTAGCCAGTGGCATTTTCAAGGGCACAACGGGTAGGTGTCCAGGGGACACAGGCTTCAAACCTTCACCATCAAGATCACCAGGAATCGAAGGTCCAGTGTATGGTGGTGCATCCCCTGGAACCGGCACGGCCATGTCACATGTGTCTACTGAATCAATGGTTTCCGGGCAATCTTGGTTTCCAGTAGCCCTGAGGTAGGCTTTGAACATCACCAAGTCATCGAACTCGTCTCCAAAGACCCATCGTTCATCCTGTGGTGTTTCATCAGATTCTCCAATGAAAAGCCGGACTTGATCACAGTAGGGCTTGAACTTTGGGTGAGACATAGCCAACTCACACTCTTTCGCCAATGCATCATCATCCAATGCTGAAAGTTCAGCATTGACAGCTTGTTCCAGCTCCATGGAAACAATGTCATGGGGAGCCCGACTGGTGGGCTTGGGGTCAACATTCGGTTCTGCGGGCACCGGTGAAGGGACAGCAGGCATAGGTGGTTCCGGGGCTTCAGGTACAACCGGTGGCTGCACATGAGCATCACTAGTACTAGAACCAATCACGGTGCCAGCACCAGGACCAGTAGTTGACTGCTTAGGCTTTTTGAACTTATCCCAGAACTGTAGCAAAGCTGGACTCGGAGCCGCATCCTGGGGAAGGCAAGAATAGGATTAAGTGGTTCTTGAAATCCATGTATCACACCAATGGTGTACACACATCGTTTGCCTACAAAGTTGGATTTCGTATCAAGTAAAGGTTGACTATATTTTCAAAAACACATACATATATATACTACTAAAATGTACATCTACTTTTTTATCATTAACCAACCTATCTTGATAAGTGTGTATGCACCATGCACGGATCATATAGTTAGGAATGGTGTCTTTAGTTGTATTTTTGTAAGCTTGGACTAAAGCATCCAACAACCCAGCACCACCAAGGCTATCCGATGTACATCAACTGGATGCAATCCTGGCGATGTTCATCTGGCGCCAGAAGGCCATGACCAGTGCTGGAAGTTGCTGGCAATGTGGCATTGAGAGTCTCCTGGGCAGTAGGGCTACTAAGCAGGATGACCCTGTATAGCAAATCTATAAGTACAATTGAATGGAATGATGTCATCCAGAATAAATCATGATCCTAGCATTTCTGGCTGCTTGGGCCCCCACTGCTACTGCATGGGCACCAGGAGATAGTGGAAGGGTAGACAAGCGATCCATTGAATCAGCCCGGGCTGTGTCACCAGCATCACTCAGGGTCAAGTCAATTTCAGTACGCATGTCCACATCATGGTCACTGTGTGGAGGCTCATCACCCATCACTCCAACTGATGGCACTGGTGCCGAAGAAGTACCCACTAGTTCCGTAGAAGTATTCGCTACAACAGCTGATGGTTCATCACCCACCACTACTGAGGGCACCATTGCCATAGAAGCACCCCCTGCATCTTTCGATCGTTCTGCAGCAGAACCTGACAAGAACAGTTAAGGGAAAGCATATCTATCTAGTATATATATGACTTTACATTTACACAACTTGAATAGTGATGTTTTCACATCATACCGGGTACATTCTGGAAACATGAAATAATGGAAATTGGTGGTCCATACAAAGCACATATCTTAAACCAATTATGTATATAGGTGTATGGTTTCAGAGAAATCAACATATAGGTTTATCATATTTGGTTTATAACTGATTGGGATAAAATAACAAACAAAATACTCTGGAATTACATCAAACAAACATGTTGCAATTAATATGTAGTGCCAAAAAGAAGCCACATATGGTGATATGAGGTATGGTTCATCATCATAACCCAAATGTATCCATGCAGGTGGTTGACCCACC
>CAMXCT020001074.1:48220-73220 GCA_947184155.2 Cladocopium goreaui
CTTTTGTAGTATCTGACACATGATCCCCAGCTTCCAAACACATGGCTGCCGCTGCCTCTTGGATGCCAACACAGCTGGTGGCCCCCCTTCCAAGGCTGGCCAGCAAATGATCAGCAAAGGCCATGGAAGAATCTCCAAGGCGACCTGCGAGGGGAGAGGTCAAAGACTACAGAATAAAGCCTGCAAACTAGATAGAATTGATGATGTTGAGGTCCTAAACTCATGGTATCATGTGAGACATGCGATGTTCAAATCATGTCACTTCTGCACAGCTGATGCTGAACACTTTTATCCTCTTTTGCAGAGAAAACTGCAAAGCCCCAAATGGCAGGTTGATCACATAGCGTGGAGGTTGGTTCCTAGCTCCAAACCATGTTCCATCTAGCACCATCACCGGAAATCTACGCCCCAAGGACTCTATACAGCATTGGCCCCAGGTCAAAACAATTTTCACCAAATAAAGTGAATGTCCAGAATGGCTTTTTTTTGGTTCACGAGTGCTGCATATATATATATATATATATTTTTTTTTCAGTCAACAACCCACTCAATGCTGTGCACCCTTGAGGTTCCAAGTCAAAAGTGTTCAAGCCGACGCTCCTGGGTTTTCTGCAGCTTCTGCACCAGGCTCCTTGGCTTTCTTAGGCTTAACACAATGCTTTCTGACATGCGCAGCCGCGGACTTGTAGTCTTTGATTGCCTTGGCCAATGCCTGGGTTGCACACTGGATGTCCCCATCCGACCTACCCTCAGAAATCATCCCTTCCAAAGAATCCCTCTTCACCTGCATCGATGACAAGTGGGTACCTGTGTCTGCAACCATGGCATCCATCAAGCCAGCCGGCCTAGGTTGCGAGAAAGAAATGATAACCCAGAAATCAAAACCACAATGTCAGTAACCGTGGTGAAAGATCGCGATGAATAACATTTCAATTACTATAATGCTTGGATCAATCCTGAGCAAAAGACACACCAAACGAAGTCAGCTTCGCCTTCCATGATTTGCACTCAAGAATCGCATCAGCACCTTGCTTCATTGCCTGAGCTGCAGGGCCAATATCTTGACTCATAAGTTGGTGAATAAAATCATCTTGTTTGAGGGATCCATGCATGTAGATGAGACACCATGCTAATGCTGATGAATAAGAGTAGCATTATCAATCCAATCATCCATTATATAACATGCATGGATCCTGAAACTATTGTGAAAGCACCATTAATGTTGAGCTGAACTACATGGGTTGCCTCCTGCTGTGGCATCTTTGCTTTGGGAACAGCTCGATTTTTTGGGTCTGCTTTGGGCTTTGCTTTGCCTTTTGCACCAGCCTTTGCCTGTGGGATCACTGGAGCTGGTGCACCCAAAGCAGCATTCTGCATTCCACTCGGAGCAGGGGCCACAATCGGCTGAGACCTTTGCGATGCACACGCGTTAGCATATAAGCCCTTGAGATTAACAAACCATGGAGCTATGGGTGCATATCTGTATATCTGTCATGGTATATCATCATGATATGTGCACCATATAATCCAGATTTGGGGGTTACATGCATTGGGAAATGTACACTTAATGGTATAATTGCAGATGTAGGTCAACCACACATGGATCATAGTGCCATTCAATTGATGGAATATGGGTTTTAGACCAAGAATAATGATGATCAAATAAGATGTTTGAAAAAAAACAATTGGGCATTGGATAAGATGATTGGTTTCAAATTGTTTCAAATATTGCAATTCCTTTCCTGCTGCTCTACCTCAACTTCTGCTGCTGAGGTTTTGAATCAAGCTGGGGATCCGACGCAAGACTCTTGGCAGAGGATAATTAGGATAATTAGGATAATTAGGATAATTAACAAAATCAAAGGTCTGGACCCTGGAGGCTTTAGCAATAATTAGGATAATTAGGATAATTAGCCTTCCAAAGGCTCTCTGGGAGGCTAATTATCCTAATTAATTAGGATAATTAGGATAATTAGGCTTCCAAAGGCTCTCCGGGAGGCTAATTATCTTAATTATCCTAATTAAGTAGGATAATTAGGATAATTAGAATAATTAACAAAATCAAAGGTCTGGACCCTGGAGGCTTTAGCAATAATTAGGATAATTAAGATAATTAGGCTGCCAAAGGCTCTCTGGGAGGCTAATTATCCTAATTATCCTAATTAATTAGGATAATTAGGATAATTAGGCTTCCAAAGGCTCTTTGGGAGGCTAATTATCCTAATTATCCTAATTAATTAGGATAATTAGGATAATTAGGCTTCCAAAGGCTCTCCGGGAGGCTAATTATCTTAATTATCCTAATTAATTAGGATAATTAGGATAATTAGGATAATTAGCCCAAAGCATCCAGCGTATGCTTATTTCACTAACATTCGACAATGTAATGTTGTTGTGCCTACATCACCATGTCAGACCCCAATGTTGGTGCTAGGTGCCAACATTCACATTTGAGATTTCGAGACCGATTCGAGACCACAGAAACCCACTGCATCTAAAAACATGAAACTTACTTTTTCTCATTTGGAAGTGATGCGGCTCAGCCGTGGGTGTTTTACCCGAAGCAGCCATCGCATGCACATGCGGATTTCCAATGCACTTCCTTAGGTGTTCAATGATCATTGATCATCAACAGTTGATAAGTACAGGGAAAACCAACCATTGCAAAAAGAACTAAACAAACCAACTAAGAAAAAGAAACTCATTAACTATAAACTTAGAGAAGTTTCGATGCACGTCGTGCCAGTGACTTGACTTCTCCAATAAAGTCTTCATCTTTGTAACAATGCCAATCTCCTTGATGCGTTCAGATGCAAAATTCTGATACTAGCACTCAACTGGTATTTTGAAAAAAACAAAACTATAACTGCATTTTTTCAAATCAAAACTTCACTGCATGATATGATGCACAAACCAAGCTGCGGCAGTTTTCCTGGAATTTCTGCTGCTCCATCAAGATTTCAGTGAATGCCTGATCAGGGGCACTGCATGCTCAGTGTTTTGAATGGCTGTTGGGGAAGAACCTTTAGCTTGACCTGTTGCAAACAAGCTACATGAAGCTTGGGACGTAAAGGAAACCTGGCAACTCCAGCATTCAGAAAGTATATGCTCAGAGCCTTGTAGGTCTTCACAAACCTTGAGTGGTGTTTCCACCAGCATTGACAAATATGTTTTTGCAATGATCATAGTTCCAGTTAACCACAAACCCAAAAAACTAAACAAAACTTCCATTTTTTTTGGTAAGGCTCTCCATACCCGAATCATGCAACCGCAACGATTGGTCAAGATCCAGTTCAATGGGGCATTGCTCTAAGTCCAGCGACCAATTTGAAATTTGGGTGGTCAGCAAAAGGCACAAATCCAATTCAACATCTTCATTGGTCATACGAGATCGCAGTGTACGACAACAAACAGCCAAAAAAGCTGTCATCATACGACTTTCCCAAGCTTTGAGTCGGAGTTCTCCTGGAACTGCATCAAAATGCCCCAATGTGATATAAGGACTTCCATGCCTAGATGATCAAACCAATTCGGCACAGGAAAAAAACAACACCAGATCATGGGTCCATCTATGAACAGCCTCTTAAATTTTGATATGGTGATGCAACCACCCCAAAAAAAAACATAACAACTATATGTGATGCAGGCACAACAGCATTACATTGTCGAATGTTAGTGCAATAGTCATACACTGAGTTATATTGTATAGGATCCATATGCATCAATGTATATGTACCAACATGGGGGCCTGACATGGTGATGTAGCCATGTGGCTTCTCAGAGGTTTCATCCCCACAGCTGGCTCACTTTTTTAGATTACATCATACAAGATTAGCAAAACAAGCATACACTGGATGCTTTGGGATTAATAGCAATGTGCAACTTATATAATATATTACCATGTATGGATCCCATACAGGTTTGCAAACTTACTAATACATCAACCAAAGGATCAAAACCTTGATCGGTTTTCTTGATTTCCACCAAGCATCGGAATAGCATTGGCAGCCATCCACCTGCGGAAGCGGATGCTCAATGCTTCAAGCTGCTCATTGAGCTTTGTGGTCGCACCTGAGTGGCTTGGCTGACAGGGTGGAGAAGCATTGCAGAAATATAAGGCCATGAGTTGAAAACAACACTAAGTGCTAAAATGGTGTGGTGGTAAAAATAAACCTTCCAAACGCGAATGGAGGTACCAAAAAAATCCAGCCGCATGAGGCAAAGCAAGACTCCACCATTCACATGGTGAAGGATTCCCAGATGTAAAGTGTGCATGAGGCAATAATGGATCATGCTTGAATGCCATCCAACCACAAAAGCGATCGGGTTGACATAGTCATGCCTGCATTGGGGTTAAGGTGCAACATCAAACCCAAACATGCATTCGAAATGATTCTTGCAACTGAAACCCAAAATTGTTGTGGCGAAAAACAGTAACATAGCTGAACATTACTCATGATGTTCACCAAGGGGCAATGCATCATTCAAAAATTGAGCTTCTGTCAACCGAGGGATTGATGCAACCCGCTCCAGATTGTGGAACCTTGGCTGGTTTATCCCGGCGGAGGGCCCACCAGGCTTGTAACAAATAATGTTACATTTGGTGTGGTGAATTTTGCCCTCCATATAATAGAAATAGATATATTACATCAATAGGTCACATGATTCTATCGTTGGGGACTGATGTATGTTTTATTTTCCATAATGGTGCATGTACATAAAAATCTTATATTGGATGCATTGTCAAGCCACACATTGGGTCCATGTGCAGATGTTGCTCTGCACTTGAAGCATATTCCACGTTTGATTCGCCACCAACGTTTCAAATTCCAGGATTCCTTCAACCATTTCCAATCACCCCTGAACAGGGTTTTTTTTGGGATAAGCACCCACTATGGATTGATAAATTAGATTCAGCAAATTGTACAACTTTTCGATGAACACATTCGTTAGTATTTTCCCACTCAGGCCTTATGGATGTCAGTGCATATGGCCCACCAGCCAACTTCTGTCCAGCCTGGGTTGCCCTTATGCCAGTGAGTCTATGACCAGTGCCATCCACTGAAGGGAATACCCCATAGTAGGCAACCTGGGGCCAAAAGGCCAAAAGGGCGGATAGCAAGACCTTGACCAAAACAAATTCAATCAAAAACAGAAGTTTTACATTAAATAATGTACCCATAAACCATGAGGTGTGTGCCCAATTTAAGGGATCCATGTTACATATATCCAAATCTGATGACTTTCCATTCATTGGGATGATATGAATAATGGTGAGTAATGGGTAATGTAAATGAATACAGGAGCCCTGTGGGATGCAAAGTTATTGAAATTGCGTATGTCTTTCAATCATGTGAAGGTATACAATTACAACGCATGGCTCCTACATTTTATGGTTTTGGATGGTTTTGGAAAGCATCATACCTCACAGAAAGTCATCATCAATTACCAGAAAGGTTTTCAATTCTTGAAAACTAGGGGCATTGAGGCTCCAAGCAATCACACGCCAAATTGGGTCCAGTGATTCGGCCCCCAAAGATATTTCGCACCGAAGGGTAGCCAAGAGAAGCCTGCTGGTGTCCACACCTGGGCAATGTGAGGTTATCATGCATCCATCAACAAGTAATGTTGATGGACACAACAACATTATAAATAAAACCCCAAAGATTCATAAATGGCATTTGGGTTATAGCTATATATCATTAATGTGATTTAAATCAAATCATATACGCGCCACATCCTATGCATGATAAATATTGAAAGCAAAACATAGATGAATATGTTCAAGGCACTGTAAATGCAATCATTGGTTCGGGCTTTAACTCTATCCAGAAGTACTAAGCTCATAGCAATTACTATGATTTTCGATCCAGCCAGTGTGTACTTGGCATCATCCCCAGTGATTGCCAATGGGTTGTGACACCCAGCATCAGCTGCTGGGTGGCTAGGCTTGAATTGCCGCCACCGTTCCCAAAACTGTTTGATTAACGCTGGGTCAAATCGAAACCGTCCATTGTCAGCTAACCAATGGAGAAGTTCATGTGGTAAGATCACTGGGACTCTCACACTGGTTCGCTGCCCTGGTTTTTGACGATCCTTGCATGGTACTTCCACCATCCATGGCTCCTTAGATTCCAGAAGGTAAACAAAATCAATTTTCAGATGTTTGTTTGATGCTGCAACATCAAAAAACAATGAACCTGAATATTGAAAAACACATTTCATCCCATGTCATTCATTACAATTTTTTCTTATATTAAAATGCGATCAATAAATCCAAAATATATCCATATGATTGCACCACAAGGATGGAATGTGTTTCCCCAATAACCAAATCAAATTAGAGGCTCCACAGGTAGTGACAGAAGTCTGAAGAGGTCACGCTCACAATTCCCAGGGTGACGACCAGAAGTACCAATTCTGGCTATAGCTTTTGTAGTATCTGACACATGATCCCCAGCTTCCAAACACATGGCTGCCGCTGCCTCTTGGATGCCAACACAGCTGGTGGCCCCCCTTCCAAGGCTGGCCAGCAAATGATCAGCAAAGGCCATGGAAGAATCTCCAAGGCGACCTGCGAGGGGAGAGGTCAAAGACTACAGAATAAAGCCTGCAAACTAGATAGAATTGATGATGTTGAGGTCCTAAACTCATGGTATCATGTGAGACATGCGATGTTCAAATCATGTCACTTCTGCACAGCTGATGCTGAACACTTTTATCCTCTTTTGCAGAGAAAACTGCAAAGCCCCAAATGGCAGGTTGATCACATAGCGTGGAGGTTGGTTCCTAGCTCCAAACCATGTTCCATCTAGCACCATCACCGGAAATCTACGCCCCAAGGACTCTATACAGCATTGGCCCCAGGTCAAAACAATTTTCACCAAATAAAGTGAATGTCCAGAATGGCCTTTTTTTGGTTCACGAGTGCTGCATATATATTTTTTTTTCAGTCAACAACCCACTCAATGCTGTGCACCCTTGAGGTTCCAAGTCAAAAGTGTTCAAGCCGACGCTGCTGGGTTTTCTGCAGCTTCTGCACCAGGCTCCTTGGCTTTCTTAGGCTTAACACAATGCTTTCTGACATGCGCAGCCGCGGACTTGTAGTCTTTGATTGCCTTGGCCAATGCCTGGGTTGCACACTGGATGTCCCCATCCGACCTACCCTCAGAAATCATCCCTTCCAAAGAATCCCTCTTCACCTGCATCGATGACAAGTGGGTACCTGTGTCTGCAACCATGGCATCCATCAAGCCAGCCGGCCTAGGTTGCGAGAAAGAAATGATAACCCAGAAATCAAAACCACAATGTCAGTAACCGTGGTGAAAGATCGCGATGAATAACATTTCAATTACTATAATGCTTGGATCAATCCTGAGCAAAAGACACACCAAACGAAGTCAGCTTCGCCTTCCATGATTTGCACTCAAGAATCGCATCAGCACCTTGCTTCATTGCCTGAGCTGCAGGGCCAATATCTTGACTCATAAGTTGGTGAATAAAATCATCTTGTTTGAGGGATCCATGCATGTAGATGAGACACCATGCTAATGCTGATGAATAAGAGTAGCATTATCAATCCAATCATCCATTATATAACATGCATGGATCCTGAAACTATTGTGAAAGCACCATTAATGTTGAGCTGAACTACATGGGTTGCCTCCTGCTGTGGCATCTTTGCTTTGGGAACAGCTCGATTTTTTGGGTCTGCTTTGGGCTTTGCTTTGCCTTTTGCACCAGCCTTTGCCTGTGGGATCACTGGAGCTGGTGCACCCAAAGCAGCATTCTGCATTCCACTCGGAGCAGGGGCCACAATCGGCTGAGACCTTTGCGATGCACACGCGTTAGCATATAAGCCCTTGAGATTAACAAACCATGGAGCTATGGGTGCATATCTGTATATCTGTCATGGTATATCATCATGATATGTGCACCATATAATCCAGATTTGGGGGTTACATGCATTGGGAAATGTACACTTAATGGTATAATTGCAGATGTAGGTCAACCACACATGGATCATAGTGCCATTCAATTGATGGAATATGGGTTTTAGACCAAGAATAATGATGATCAAATAAGATGTTTGAAAAAAAACAATTGGGCATTGGATAAGATGATTGGTTTCAAATTGTTTCAAATATTGCAATTCCTTTCCTGCTGCTCTACCTCAACTTCTGCTGCTGAGGTTTTGAATCAAGCTGGGGATCCGACGCAAGACTCTTGGCAGTGGCTACATCCACCCGGGCAGTGGATGCAACCCCCACTTCAGAGCTAGAACCGGTCTTATTGGCTTCAGTGGTTGCTTTCCAGCACCAGTAGACTCGAAGATCCTGAGCCATAAGTGGCAACTGGGAAACTCATACCAGCAACATCCTGCAAACAGTTTAATGTTTGACTACTGGTGGTGAAAGCTGAACTGGCAGTCCTCCCGTCCGGGGAAATCAGGGTTGCACTCATACTTGCCCTCATCGGTCTTACGCTTTATGAGATCCTTGACAGTGTCTGGATCAGCATACTTCTCATTGAGCTCCTGAGAGAAACAGCTTCAAGCACTGCTTGTATAGGCTAACATGAATTCAGCCCAACAATGAGATGCTCCAAACAATCCATTCATAAATGTTTGATGGTATGATCATCTATCTATATTATATACATTTTCATGATATATGTACCAGGTTAGAAGTTAAAGGCATTCAATCAATGGATTGCTTGACTGATTTGAAGTGAGAATCCTTTCGGGACATCAATGACCACGTGCCACAATGGGAGTGCTCTGCGGTGCTGACACTTTTCATCACCAAATCACTCTGGAGCCAGTTCTCACCACACGAGATGAACATGTTGAACAGCTCATCAAAGTCTTTTTGTTTTTTGGTGCCATCACCTAAGCATTGACCAAGTCAAAGAACCAGTTTCCCATTGTAAAATCCTGCTGGGTACTTGATGGTTGATTGAATCAACAATGTGATTAACATGATATGCACACATGACTCTGTTTGGAATCATACCACCAAAGAACACACATCACCAACGACACATATAAGATCCCCACGTTTTTGGGCTTCCTGGATTTCTTTCAACTTTGCCTTCACTGCAGGTGGACATTTGCTGCCTCAGCAAGCAGACATTAATGAAATGGTTCAACAAACACAATTTGTTCCCTGTAGCCACACCAAGAAGTATGACATATCCCCAAAAAAACACAGTACATGCGGTGACATGATAAGCACTATCAAATTGTTGTTGGTTAATTGTGGCTTACAAGTTCCATACAGGATCCATGTATGGCACATATGTAGTTACATTGGCCAATATTTAGTTATATAATAAGTTATAAATTACTACCTAATATCAAATGCTATTTGCACAGATCCAATGGGAGATATCACAAGTAATGTACTATATATTGATTTTTGAGGCTCTTTGGAATGACATTGACTTAATGAGACTGCTTAGTTGACAAGTAACTCCTCATTGATCGGTGAAAGCATGCCTTCTTGGCACGGATGATCTTGTAGCGATCAGAGGCAGCTTTGTCCACAGTTGTCTCCGTCACCTAGGCCAGAGGGTGACGGCCAATGTCCATATATGCCATAATCACTATATTATATGATGATCATTAAATAACAACTAAACAGAGCCAACGTGTGATATAACTAACCTTAATCATATGACAGTGCATCCGATGAAGATTAGCTGTCAGCACACACCCCAAAACCCAGATTACTACAGTTAACCAAGGAAAACTTGATTGCAATATATGATATAGTTATATTTATATGTTCAAGATGATCCAACATACCATTATATATATGTATTATGTTGTAAAATTAGATTTATCTCAATGTTGGTACTATATACGTTATACCATATAGATCTTACATGGGTACAATGTGTTTATGGATGTTGACTAGCAAATAAGTTTACAAAGATATTTGATTTGATATGTGCATCACATGTGTATATATCTATATGTATATATACATTAACGGATGAACTTAAGCATCACCACTTGCTGAACCACCCATTGAGGATCGTACTGCATCTGGCGCTGGCACCATGGCCTCTGGCTTCTCGGCTGCCTTTGGGTCTGAAGCTGGTGTGGTAGGAGTCTGGTCTGGAGGTGGAGGTGACTGTGCGGCTGCACTGCTCGGTGCTGGGGTTTCGGTGGTCACAGTAGAGGGAGAAGGCACCACCACGGCAGGGGAACCCTGTAAGTCAACAGTAGTTTGCCTTGTCAAAGCTGCTGCCAACGATCTCATTGGGGTATCAGGGACTGGAACTGCAGCAGGGACCGGAGTTGGAACATCCACCGTTGGGGGGACATGAGCTGGAGAACCATAAGGTGCATCAACAAGGATGTGGATACCTGGGGTACCCTTGAAGATGTTCATCTCTGCCTGCAACCAGAACTCGAAAGTCGCAATCTCCTCCGATTGGTCTTCGCTTCCAAACTTGTAGCTCCCAAAACCACCCAGGGTCGTGATGTAGGATTCGTAGTGGGCACAACTTGGGTGATCCCGGATCTGTTCAGCTTTCGTTTCACGCTGCCACCACTCCCATTTGTGAACATTGTTGTACCTCTTGTCATACTCTTCACGTGGCTTCTGCAGCAAATCATGAAATTCATTGACCACATCACTGGAGAACTTGATGCTAGCCAGTGGCATTTTCAAGGGCACAACGGGTAGGTGTCCAGGGGACACAGGCTTCAAACCTTCACCATCAAGATCACCAGGAATCGAAGGTCCAGTGTATGGTGGTGCATCCCCTGGAACCGGCACGGCCATGTCACATGTGTCTACTGAATCAATGGTTTCCGGGCAATCTTGGTTTCCAGTAGCCCTGAGGTAGGCTTTGAACATCACCAAGTCATCGAACTCGTCTCCAAAGACCCATCGTTCATCCTGTGGTGTTTCATCAGATTCTCCAATGAAAAGCCGGACTTGATCACAGTAGGGCTTGAACTTTGGGTGAGCCATAGCCAACTCACACTCTTTCGCCAATGCATCATCATCCAATGCTGAAAGTTCAGCATTGACAGCTTGTTCCAGCTCCATGGAAACAATGTCATGGGGAGCCCGACTGGTGGGCTTGGGGTCAACATTCGGTTCTGCGGGCACCGGTGAAGGGACAGCAGGCATAGGTGGTTCCGGGGCTTCAGGTACAACCGGTGGCTGCACATGAGCATCACTAGTACTAGAACCAATCACGGTGCCAGCACCAGGACCAGTAGTTGACTGCTTAGGCTTTTTGAACTTATCCCAGAACTGTAGCAAAGCTGGACTCGGAGCCGCATCCTGGGGAAGGCAAGAATAGGATTAAGTGGTTCTTGAAATCCATGTATCACACCAATGGTGTACACACATCGTTTGCCTACAAAGTTGGATTTCGTATCAAGTAAAGGTTGACTATATTTTCAAAAACACATACATATATATACTACTAAAATGTACATCTACTTTTTTATCATTAACCAACCTATCTTGATAAGTGTGTATGCACCATGCACGGATCATATAGTTAGGAATGGTGTCTTTAGTTGTATTTTTGTAAGCTTGGACTAAAGCATCCAACAACCCAGCACCACCAAGGCTATCCGATGTACATCAACTGGATGCAATCCTGGCGATGTTCATCTGGCGCCAGAAGGCCATGACCAGTGCTGGAAGTTGCTGGCAATGTGGCATTGAGAGTCTCCTGGGCAGTAGGGCTACTAAGCAGGATGACCCTGTATAGCAAATCTATAAGTACAATTGAATGGAATGATGTCATCCAGAATAAATCATGATCCTAGCATTTCTGGCTGCTTGGGCCCCCACTGCTACTGCATGGGCACCAGGAGATAGTGGAAGGGTAGACAAGCGATCCATTGAATCAGCCCGGGCTGTGTCACCAGCATCACTCAGGGTCAAGTCAATTTCAGTACGCATGTCCACATCATGGTCACTGTGTGGAGGCTCATCACCCATCACTCCAACTGATGGCACTGGTGCCGAAGAAGTACCCACTAGTTCCGTAGAAGTATTCGCTACAACAGCTGATGGTTCATCACCCACCACTACTGAGGGCACCATTGCCATAGAAGCACCCCCTGCATCTTTCGATCGTTCTGCAGCAGAACCTGACAAGAACAGTTAAGGGAAAGCATATCTATCTAGTATATATATGACTTTACATTTACACAACTTGAATAGTGATGTTTTCACATCATACCGGGTACATTCTGGAAACATGAAATAATGGAAATTGGTGGTCCATACAAAGCACATATCTTAAACCAATTATGTATATAGGTGTATGGTTTCAGAGAAATCAACATATAGGTTTATCATATTTGGTTTATAACTGATTGGGATAAAATAACAAACAAAATACTCTGGAATTACATCAAACAAACATGTTGCAATTAATATGTAGTGCCAAAAAGAAGCCACATATGGTGATATGAGGTATGGTTCATCATCATAACCCAAATGTATCCATGCAGGTGGTTGACCCACCTTCCAAGGCTGACTCTCGTGCATGTGCAGCCTCATCAAACCGATCAAGTAGATTGCACCCATGACCCAATCTAGCTTCCGATGCACTGGAGCTTGATGTCAATGATGATGAAGTAGTGGACTTACTGATCTTTGCATCAGGAGTGACTTTCTCCATGGGGGCTGTTCCATCCTCAGGTTAGGCTTCCAAGCTAGTTGATCTGAAAGGCTGGTGAGTCCATCAATAGTCATCGTTGTTTTTTGTACAGCCACATACAGGTAATCATTAAATCATACAAAGTTAAAAGTAACTCATAAATATATCCCTGGCTGTACAAACCATTTTGTCACTTAACTGGCCTTGACAGATTTGTCCTTCTTCCGCTTGGGATTCACCAACGGAGGCTGTCCTGCAGCTGCTTTGCTTCGACGCATCGCTGCTGCATTCAACGCAGCTTGGACCGCCTGGCAAAGCAGTGGTGAAAGCTGGTTATGGGGTATGTTTTGACACCAATGATCACACTATTGCTAAACATTGATGAGTGGTCCATCATACTCCATGTTTCATGAAATAGAAAATCTGATACCTTCATCAAACTCTATTGAAAATTAAGGCTATGATATTGTTGGAGGTCATTCCCTGAGAAGAAGCATGCAACATGGTGCCTGAAGTCCATGTGCGTAGTCATCATCACCATGCGAATGGCTTGCAGAAGCCATAGAACCCAAACAAAGCGACTGATTTGATCTGAAAATGTTCCTGGTGGATGAAGTGCAGGTGCTGTTGTAAAGCAGCAACTAGCAACAATCAAAATTGCAAAACATCTGGGTTCAGTACGTTACGGTTACGTTACGGTTACGTTACGGTCATTCGAGACATTCGAGACATGTTCGAGACACATTCGAGACAGTTTCCCTTTTAATTTTGTATACATTCATATTCGAGAGTAGCAGTTACGTTACGGTTACGTTACGGTTACGTCACGCTCCCACAAGCTTCAACCACTGGCCAAACTTTCTAGCTTAGCACCATGGGAGGCTCACTGTACTGTGATAAACCACGGACCGTGCAGAGAATGGCGCAAAGGATTGGACCCAAAAAACACCGTAATGTAAAAGTCATATCATATTATCAAGCTTGATAAGCTTCTTGAACCAACTTCTGGCCAACAACATGAAGTTATAGTTGAATTTCACACAAAAGACGGTGTTTCCGGTCCCCTGAACCCCATCTATTTGATGATGTTCCTCCGTGGTGATATCAGCCAAACTAATTAGTAGTTAATTGGTCCAAATTTGTATGCAACCTTGGTTCGTTGCTTCAGATCTGACCCAGTAAGTCATCAACTGCCATTGCAGAAAGACATGCAAACTTTTATCCAAACACTGTACCATCACTATGACCAATGTCAGTAGACTCAACATACCCATTTAGGATCCATGCGTAGTTGATTAATCGCCACAATATGGGATCCATATACTATAACTGGGAGGATAGCCATATTTAGTTGAATGAATATATATATATATATGAAGGTAAATACAGAATCATATATATATATATATATATGTACACATGGATCTGTATAAATATGTATATACTATGATTATCAGTTCCACCCGAAATTATATTTTGATGGTTTATTGATGTTTATTATGGTTTCTTGTCTGGGTGTGAGGTATCCCATCCTTAGAGGGGCAGATCTGGTTGTGGCACAAAAAGGCCTTGCTGTTTCGCTAAGACCAGCATATCCCGAAGGGGACCCAGGTTCGCATGACTCCAATCAAAAGGGGCCCGTCTCAGGTTTTCAGGAAGCTTGACTTCAAGCGGTTCCCTGGAAGCCTGGCAAGGGCACCAAGTAAAGGTCAATCATATATACATATGATCATTGTATTTCCTGTTATAAAAACCATTTCATTGTACAACAAACATGTTTAATGCGATAATGGCCCAAATACAGCATGAAGCCAGAACAAAAGATCCTTAGTTATATTGATGGATATGACACCAGACCTTTCTATCTATTTATCTATGTTTAATCAACAGATACATATATATATATCATTATATATATATATCCCTCATGAAGTGTGTCAACATGTATCCATGTGCATGCACGCAACAAGATGAAAGATCCTGGATATCAATCGCCAAGCTCTTTACGAAAGCGTTAAACACGAGTCCATGAAACTTCTTGTTACAGCGGGGATTAAAACGATAGGTCCCCAACCACTCTTTTTGGGGACCTATCGTCTTCATGGTTGTTTTCCTCAATGCACATCTGACAAGAATGCAGCAAGAACAGCTTCAGTTTTTGAACATCTCTGCAGACGCTCTTCATCCTGTACAATATCAGTAGTTTAAACACAACAATGGCCACTAACTGTCCACCTATACCAAATTTATGTCCAGGTTGGGAAGCATTAAGGCCCTTAATCCTTACATGGTTTGGTCTTGAAAGAGGTGGCCTGAACATACCCCTGTTGCTGACTGATCTCATGGTCTCCAGCGTGCATGAAAAACCATAAAAAATAAAAAATAGGAAGCAACAACAACTAATGTTGAGGTTGCAATGACATTAATAGCACAACGAGTGAACCATGTACCGTTGAACACCAATACTGGCCATCATGGAGCATTCTAGACAGCACAAATTCAACTTGGTGTTTCCCCTAAAGTATCAGTGACATTATGTCATGACCCAAGGGTGGACCAAAGAACCAGATGAATCATCATTCATAATTCATAACATATATTCAGTGATAATCATTCCAACATGATCATTTGCAAGCACAAAAGAATAAGCAACATAGTAACACGCCATATTTATAACTATCCTTTATAGGAATTTGCAATCATAAAGGATTGACCCAACAAATGTGCACAAGATTTGTTCAAGGGCACATTGTGCATCATTAAGTATGATGATACCACAGAATGACACAACAATGGATATCATATTCTTAGCAGTACCAAAACAGGTGCCATTCGAAGCAGTACTTGTCCTTTCATTAATCTAAACTTACTGTTGAGACCATGTGGTTTCTCTTAAGATGGAAGATAAGTAACTTGAAACACTTGCTAACTTCCAAGAGCATCAACATGTAACATAAGAAAACTAGCTGTACCCCTGTTGACTGAAAAAATACCATAATTATGCAATTAATCACCATTCACACTATCCCAATGTTAGTGATATCATAGAGAGAGCCTCTGGAGCTGGTACCTACCAACAGTCATACATTGCTACATGTGCCCATCAGCTAAGGTGCACCTTCATATGTTCCTCCACAACCCAATTTGCAAAGGACTGGGTATACGCTGCACTGGACTTCAAAGCTGGGCCACCAGACCTCAAGGGCAAGAGGTATGCTCTTGTCACTGGTGATAATGAGGATGATGGGGATGGTCAAGATTATGAATCGTTTTTTAATTATGAATAATGATTAAATAATGACTGTCACTTATCAAATATGTTCTTGGCTGTACACACTATTAAGGTGGTGCGATATGTTGATAATCATGCTGTTGACAGCAAAAGAACCAAATCATAAAGATGATGTTGATGATGTTGGTGGTGTGCACCACTGGTGGCATCTAGACTGAATTCCCAACAGCCCATACGACTAATGCACACATCAATGAAAAAACAAAGGGTTTTAGCAAGAACAAACATATCATTCATTTAAATATATATGTGTATATCATGCAGTACATCAGGATATGCAGTCATAGCTTTGTGCAAAAGCACTATGGGTGAAGCAAGTAACACAAGCTACTGGGTATTGAACACAACAGTCTTCTGCGAGGCTTTATTAATGGTCTTCTTCACCATGCCATTGTCACCCCGTTCTTTGATCACCCTTCGCTTTTCAGGATCACAACGGGATTGCAACGTAGTGATCCATTTCCTAAGTTCATAGACCATGCATGGGATCAGCAATCCACAGGGACATATATTCACATTAAACCTATCCCATATAATCCATGGGTTCTTATTAGTGGGAAATATTGATCAACATGATATATATATATATATACATATATGTGTATATATATATATGTTTATTTGACAGACCATACATGGATATGGATCCTATATGATTTCAGTATATGGTGAAATAAATCATTCATCATGATGAATAAACGTATGTCTCTCAGGATCAACCAAAAAATATTGAGCAGTGAGTCCAACATATGCTCACAAGTTGGCACTTGACACGCAGACAAACTCTGAGCTTCCCACGGCGTCCCCACAAGGTAGGATGGTTTCAGGCTGAAGTGGTCAAAGTTGCACATCCAACTTGGACCAGTGAGTGGATAAGCCATTCAGAAATTTTATAGTCAACATTGATATCATGCATATGCATAAGACGCATGTTCCTGATAATGTAGAAGCATTCAGGCAAGGTACAACCTTTGGAAGATTGCACCATAGTGCTCCCAAATGAACTGCATATAAGGGAAGTACACCAGCTTGCTCCCCGAAGGTTGTTCAACCTGGCTTTGCAGAAATACAACCATCAAGCATTCCCCGAGCTCCGCACAAACATGAAAGTGGGGAACCATGCGCAATATAGGTCAGTTTAACAATCGCATAGGATCCATGTATGGCATATATACTAACATTAGGATGATATTAATGGCTAATAACGGCCAATGTTACCTATATATACTATACATGGATCCGATGGGAATACTAAGAAATGACAAACTAGGCAGTTGAGAAACCACATGGTGAGCTTTCAGAACATAGGCCACCAAGCATAGCAAAGCGAAACGGGTCGCTATGCAGTTTCCACAGGACACCATCTTCTCTCCTGAGCTGGGAAGACTGGAGGACCATGGGTTCCAGCCGGCAGGCATGAGTCAAAACTGTTTGAACATCTAGTATTCGTATAATCATTATTTGTTATCATTTTAAATCTGAGAACATGGTAAACTATGGTTATGTGATTCCACAACACCATCATAAATATCTAGCATGATCTTGATGATTCCCACACCACTGGGCTGATGATTGCTCACCATCACCCCTGCAATCTAATCACCAGTAATGAAATCAACCTAGGAACGGTCATCTCCAAGGATGCTGATGTGCCGTGAGTGGGTGAAGCTCGAAATCCATACCCAACTTGGTTGAGCAAAGCATGAGAGGATCAAACACCTATGCAAAAACAAAATCACAATATATCATGATCATGTCTTGGAATGCAAAATGAAACATCACTTGAACTCTAGATGCAACCCAAATACCTCGAACATGGCACCCCTGCAAACATCAGTGATCCTGGTGAAAGCCTTAGGGTTTCCTTCAGGGCAAACATGAACCCACCACACTCCAAGATGTTGTTGTCATCTCCTCGACCAAGGATGTCGTACCATTGCCTTAGCAAGATAACCAGTCTGGTATCATGGATGGATCTTGATATGTGGGACCAGTTGTACCCTCAACACCACGACTGCAGGACTCATGCTCCAGCTGGCAATGTTCCCAAACAAGGCCCGGACGATTTCAATCCGTGATCACCTGGGAAGTCAGTTGACAAGTGATACTGTATGTTTATCCAGAAATGTACATAGACATACATAGGTACAAATATAATAATAAACAAACAGTTTTCTTTATCTTTCAAGCATTGAGTCAATATAGGCGACTTGTAGGTTCCCAAGACGGTTGATGATGTGTGTAAAGATAACACCATTAAAAATATTAATATCAAATGGTTTACAAACAGTGAACCCTTCGTTGAGGTCATCATAATGAATAGTCCACCCCTGAGATCACGGAATGTTTGGGTGAGAACTGCTTCTCCACTGAATAGCTCCAACAGCTGGAGGTCCTTGGGCGTAGCTGGTTGGACTTGTTGTTAATCTATATATCTCACATAGTGATTTGCCAGCACACACACACATATATATATATAAGTATATGTAGATGAAGATATCAAACATGAATTTGTGCAATTATCATAAAAGTTGTGGCACATAGATGGGCAATAAGTTTATTGGTTGCTTTCTGCATGAACTTGAGAAGAACATTTTTTAATTATCATATAAACCATTTAATGTAGGACCTGAACACAAGGTAAGCGAACTGATTCACCAGGCCAAGGCCAGAACCCGTTCCCAGTTTGCACCAGCTCTGTGACCAAGTTGATGGATGAAATCGCACAAATGGATCCTGGGACACAACACAGAGCTATCAAAAAAAAACAAGCCTATGATCCATCATGTATTGAAAATCATGTTCATTTAGAACGTTATTCTTTTCTTAATGCTCATGCGAGGTTGGTACCGTCAGGCCTCATTCAGGGCACTGTCAAATGATCAAATGATATTGCAAGTTTGAAATGCAATTATTAATATTGATGTGCAACATCTTGCATCATATCCAACTATAATCATTGAACATATGGGTTAAAACATACACCACTTGATGCAAGATGTTGCCTATCAACATTAATATGAATACAGCTGTGTTTCCCTGGGCCCTAGAATCTCCCTCTACATCCCACTTTTGCTGTCTTGGCTCAGCAGGATGGGCGCTCCAAGCAATATGAGCAGGTGGCATTCACGGGCACTCAATTTCACCCCACGCATCTTTGGCGGCATGGGAGTTGGGCGTGTCACCCCTTGTGGGATTGAGCTGGAAAAACTAAGTGGTCACATGAGAAATGGTTGAATGTTTCAATGCAACTCTTCAGAGCCCAATGCATCAAGCTAGAATGATTGTTGCCTAGGTGTTGCCTAGAATAAAGCAACCAAATACCATCATTCAAATAGAACCCACGATACTGCATTAATCCAGATACTGTATTAGTTAATGACTCATCCATATATGGATCCCCAGATATGGTATATGATAACTTATAAAGGATACAAACGTTAATAACATCATGGTAGTCATGACCAATGTTGGTATATCCATTGTGCCTATACACAGGTTACACCACTTATCATCCGGCATGATGCATTGAGCCTAGCAAACTCAAAGGACTTTTTTTCAAACCCCTGATTTGGCCGCACTACACACACTATGGTTCAGTGTGGAAAGGAAGTGCATTGCCTCCGTGACATGTTTTTTTTGCAGCTTCGGGTCACTCCCAATCAGTTTATGGCACTAACCAGCTTGAAACCATGCATTTGTGTTGAAGAAGATTTGATACCAATACTTGGAATCCAACATTGACCCTGCCATGCTGCACCCCTACCACCCTGCCACCTTTGTGGCAAGTGACCAAGAAAGGGTCCATCCCTTATGCTTAAGCACAGAGATCGTCACCCCGCCTTTGCCATTGCTCTTGACCTTGTCATCAAGGAGGGATTGAAAGCCATTGCAGTAGATCTGGTTGGTGTACCACCTGAGCAACGCAGTTTGGGGTTCTTGTGTTGGGGATTGATAGTACAATTCAATATTCACATATATCCTAAAATCATCTAATACTATAACCATTAATGGCTCAATCATGATAAACTATGAATTCCTTAGAATGCAAAGACCAATCCAATACTGTGGGTGATGATATGGTGATGTGCTTGATCTGCCAAAGACCAAATGAAATGTAGAGGGATGTAAGGTCAGGACAGGATCTGGATGCTATGTGCATCCTCCTTGGCTGCGTCTGGCGACACTGTAAAGCTCTTGGTGGTTGGCTGATAGCCATCAGGAATGGGAATGCCAGCTTCGCGGAGTGCTTTCTCCTGACCACAGAATTGGGAGGAGGAATATGTACATAACAGCAATGCAGGTGAACATTGAGAATGCTAAGGCGAGCTAAGGATATTTACCCAAACCGGGCCAAAGCTATACATCATCTTTAGAGAAGCAAGACAATTAAAGAAAGCCAACAGCAAAGAATGACAAAATTAAGAGTGAGGAAACTGGGTTCCCCGACCTTCTCCCCCCAGGCACTGGTGAGGATTTCCTTTGGAGTCTCCTTCCTTGGGCCACGCACCTTCTTTGGCTTAGCTGGTTCAGCCTGTTCCTCATCCTTTGGTGCATCAGCGGTTGCTTCAGCATCATGATCCGTTGGTGCATCAGCGGTTGCTTCAGCTTTGTCACTAGCACCAGTAGCTGTTTCAACCTTCTCAGTACCCGTGTTCAGTTCACCTTTGTTTTCCTTCCCAACCTTTCCCTTTCCCTTTCCCTTTCCTTTGCCTTTTGCCCTAGGTCTCTTGGGCTGTTCACTACCCCCTTCACTTTCACAAGCTGGGCGCTTCACACCATTGACAGCTCGCAACACCTGCAACAAAGATATAGTGACTAAGTCACTGAATAGCAACACAGTTTCTGGCAACATTGGAAATGAAGGAAACCTTTGCTTGGATTTATGGGCCTTGTTTTGGGCTGCAATAAGATCTGGGTCTTGGGCATCAGAAGCTTGGATGTTAGTCACCAATGCCCGAGCATGCTCAGCCAACTCAGAGTCCACATGCATTGGGGCTGGAAGTAGAGGTTTCCGCTCCTGGGGTACAAACATGTTATACTGTCATTATCATGACAAAACCCTTTGGACATGGACACTCAGTTCTGAAGATGTCTGTCCTTCTCAGCTTGTCGTTGGGCAGCATTCCGGTCCAACAGCTCAGGACCAGACTCCTGAAGACACAGTAAGGCAACCACCCCCACCCCCACCCCCACCACCACCCCCACCCCACCACCACCACCACCACCACTACCACCACCACCACCACCACCACCTCGAAAGACATCCAGCATGATGACAAGAAGTTCAATGCACAATGATGCATTCTTAAATATATCTGTATTGGTAGAGGTTTGCAAAAAATACACATTCATATTATCACCCACAGCATTATTGTTATATATAGTTTTCCTGGTATATCGGTATATCTATTCAACTGATGATCATCATTGCTCAACGAACTTATGGTACACAATTAGGAAAGCTGATAATCATGATGATCTTGCCCAATGCTATACAGATTTGTTGGGGCAGTACGTTGAGGCACCTTGGCGGGTTCACCTTTTGGAGTGATGTCAGCCGGCACCTCCCGCATGTCAAACTGAGGTGCAAATTTTGAAAGGCGATGCTACAAAGGCAAGCCACAAGGCAGGACCACACCTGGAGGGTCTGGTCAGCAGCTGTTGGAGCATTGGGTTGGCACCTCACCACCTGCCAAAGAAGTCAAGGTCTGAAACAACCAAGGTTGGGTGCAATAAACCCATAGGATCCATGTATGGTGTACTTATATAATACCAATATTTGATACCACTATCATGGAAAATTAGTGGATAATCACAATACATGGATCCTATGGGATGTACAAATAGAAAATACAGATGATCAACTTACCATTGAGCCAATCCCAACTTTTCAACATTTAAGTTAAGCAATCATTGAACCGGACTTTATGCTCAGCTGGGTGTTCCCCATAACCAAGATTGGAGGGCCTCTGGCATCCCATCAGATGCAGAACTATCTGAAGCCACCATAGTGTCACATCCCTCCTGCATGCAAATAGTCATGCACAAGTGCATACTTTTTAAAAGGTCTGATGCCAAGAGATTAGCATACAAACTGGCTCCCGCACCGAATTGTCCAATTGGCGCTGAGCCATCATCATCGTAGTTTCCATAGATCCCGAGGGTGCAACTGCCAAGTGCCACATGAATTAGTGGTCAAGTTCCAATATCATCCAAGCATGTTTGTTTTGTTGCAAGGTAACCCAACCATCCAAAAAGAAAACTCATTTGTGCTTATGGATCCATATAAACACTAGTGTAGGTCAGATGCTTGGATGAATTTGGAATATGAATGAATCAGGTATCCAAATCAAAGTGTGAAAAACATGGCCTGCCGCCATAGAATCATGAATGCACTTCTTGATCAACCGGATTTGCCAACACCTGCAATCAAAAAAATATCAGTACTAACACAATTTGCATTCATAAAGATATTTCAGAAGCAGATCATGTGTTAATGATTTCCAAATATATGGTTTACCAATTTAAAGGTTCCTTGAAGAAGCTGATCGGGATGCCAAGCTTAGCGCATCTAGGCCCAGACCACGTGCAAGCCCCCCTTGGTAGCCAGCCCAGTCCTGCCACAGGTAATCCAATAATTGAAGGTCATGGTCAATACAGTATTGGGGGAATGTCTTCAAAACACACTACTCTCATGTATACATACATATAAGGTTCAATCCACTAACTAAATAATTTTCGGTGAACAATATTACAATCACCATTTTCTCTAAGCATCAAATCATTGACACAAAAATATATATATATATATGATATATCATATTATCATCTTGGGTTGGTCCTTAATGGCCTTTTTCTTGGTGCCTTCACTGAAGATGCCGTAGGTCACAGCCAGCTTGTAGAACACTGCCTGAACAACACAATAGATCAGTATTATTAGAACATAATGGGGAAGCCCAGCATTACAGCAATGTATTAGATCTTCAAATGCAACACGCGCCCGATGGCCTTAAACGAACCATGTAGCGGAAGCGAAGGTGCACCAGCCATAGTTGCACAAAGGTCTAACACATACAGGTAGTTCTGTTCAACAGCTTGAGCGCTATCTGCCCCGGAACACCCCGACATGTCAAAGAAACTCTTCTTGGGGTCTTTCCTCAAGGCATGCAAGTCCTTGCTGAGGAAGTGCGATTGCAGCACATCCTGCAAAGGAAATAGAAATGTGTTGCTACTAAGTATGTGATCAAGGCAACCGTTGTAGTCAATTGTTTACTTACCACAGACTCACAACGGCATCATATGCATGGTGAATGCACCAATATTTAGCTTATTGATAAGTATTGAGTGAATGGTTCTAAATCAATGTACCATCGATCAATTCCATGGGATGGATTGCAGTCCTCCAACATGACATCAAAGTGCTCAAGCGCTAGCACCTCAGGAGGCCACATTCATGCATGATCAATAAGCATGTAATATTCCCAAGAACCAGAAATTTAGAACCCAAATTTGGGACCCAACTCCAGCAGCCATGGCTGTGCCAGGTCCGTGAAGCTATGCAAAGCACCCGACCGGCTTGGATCAAAATTTGCTACCACGGAAAAGCGGTCAATGCGCAGATGGTGCAAGAGGAATGATCTGTGATTAGCCCAAGACTTAAAACCACATTAGCTAATGTTGAAGCCATGTTTAGGGGGTTCATAATCAAATTCAATTAATGATATTTCTTACTAAATCAATTTAAATGATACCCCAAGCTATCACAGATCATCTTATGGTTCAGTCAGTGCAGCTGATCATCCATGTAATGATTTTTATACATTATTATGATCAGTGAACATATAAATCAATATAGATGTTCCATATTATCAAACTATACAACTAAAATCATGTACATGGATGATCACAATGATCGCAATGATACTTACAGACTACAGCATTGCCAGAGCCACATATATTATAACCACATATACTTAATAAAAAAAACATTAATAGAGTTATAGCCAAACCAGGCCCATGGCAATGCAGTAGGCCATAACCATGCAAGGCACTGCAAGGAGGCTGGGTACTGTCGTTGTGCCTCTTCGAAGAACCCCACTCGCCTCAAGTGAAATGATCTGGGTGAGGTATGGTGAGGTGCTAAGTTGGTTGTAAGTTCTGGACCGGCAATCAAAGCCCGCTTCATCGCTATCCAAAGTGACCTGAGGATGAGTTACAACCGAAGTAAGGGAATACTTATATGGTCAAGATTAACAATGAACATCTCTACCACCAATGTATGGCATAATCTGTTACTATCAGGTGAACTCAGAATAAATAAGTCATGCTTTATAATGTCAGACTATGCCAGCCATTGGTGGATTGAAGGCTCATTCATTTTGAGGCCCCTGCCATGAAAGGCACACAGCCCAACTAACGGTAAAGAAGAAGTAAAATGGCTGCGATGATTCACCCCCTATTCACCCTCATGACATGATCCATTATCCTATCAGAAATCACATCATTCGAGACATTTCAAGACCATGAATTCGAGAATGTAGTCTTGAGAAGCTATCATGCCAATGTAGGCTTCACAAGCCAACATATTGATGTAAGCTTATTTTGCCTACAGAGATTCTTTGGGTAGGATAATTAACAAAATCAAAGGACTGGACCCTGGAGGCTTTAGCAATAATTAGGATAATTAGGATAATTAGCCTTCCAAAGGCTCTCTGGGAGGCTAATTATCCTCATTATCCTAATTAATTAGGATAATTAGGATAATTAGGCTTCCAAAGGCTCTCCGGGAGGCTAATTATCTTAATTATCCTCATTAATTAGGATAATTAGGATAATTAGGATAATGAGGATAATTAGGATAATTAACAAAATCAAAGGTCTGGACCCTGGAGGCTTTAGCAATAATTAGGATAATTAGGATAATTAGCCTTCCAAAGGCTCTCTGGGAGGCTAATTATCCTAATTATCCTAATTAATTACGATAATTAGGATAATTAGGCTTCCAAAGGCTCTCCGGGAGGCTAATTATCCTAATCATCCTAATTAATTAGGATAATTAGG
>CAMXCT020001074.1:78220-182016 GCA_947184155.2 Cladocopium goreaui
ATCATTATTCTCGTACTTGTTTTCGAATGTTAAATATTTAGTATTCACTTAGTATTTCGTACTGGGAAGTAGTTTGTGCAAGCTTTGTAGTACACAGTAGTACTGGGAAGTAGTTTGTGCAAGCTTTGTAGTGCAAAGTAGTACTGGGAAGTAGTTTGTGCAAGCTTTGTAGTGCAAAGTAGTACCGGGAAGTAGTTTGTGTAAGCTTTGTAGTACACAGTAGTACTGGGAAGTAGTTTGTGCAAGCCATGTAGTACAAAGTAGTACTGGGAAGTAGTTTGTGCAAGCTTTGTAGTGCAAAGTAGTACTGGGAAGTAGTTTGTGCAAGCTTTGTAGTACACAGTAGTACTGGGAAGTGCTTTGTGCAAGCTTTGTAGTACAAAGTAGTACTGGGAAGTGCTTTGTGCAAGCTTTGTAGTACACAGTAGTACTGGGAAGTGTTTTGTGCAAGCTTTGTAGTACACGGTAGTACTGGGAAGTGCTTTGTGCAAGCTTTGTAGTACACAGTAGTACTGGGAAGACGTTTGTGCAAGCTTTGTAGTACACAGTAGTACTGGGAAGTAGTACTGGGAAGTAGTACTGGGAAGTAGTACTGGGAAGTAGCTCTGCAACGTGTTGAACTTCTGTGGTTTCAGAGCGGTTTCAGAGTGGTTTCAGACCCCTTCGGGGTGTCTAGCTGACCTTGATGAAAAGAACAATTACAGACAGAAAAGACTTGAACACAACATACAAGGAAATACATTTAAAGTATTTAAAGAGCAGACAGATAGATAGATAGATAGATAGAGATAAAGCAGCCAACGCGGTCCGGAAGACATGCAGCAGCAGTCCGGAGATGGTGAGCAGGAAGGTGTTTCAGAGTGGTTTCAGACCTCTTTTGGGCTTGTTTTTTGGGTACCCCCAGCTTTGGGAGATGAAAAAAGAAAGAGTAAAGGTAGAGAAAGAGAGAGAGAGAGAGAGACAGAGAGAGGAAGAGGGAATGAGAGAGAGAGAGAGATAGAGAGAGAGAGAGAGGAAGATGGAAGATGGAGACAAACAGAAGGCGAGAGAGAGAGAGAGAGACAGAGAGAGGAAGAGGGAGAGGAGAGAGAGAGAGAGCGTTGTAAATGGTGAGCAGCGGGGTGTTTCAGAGTGGTTTCAGACCTCTTTTTGTCCGTAGGCTACCTCAGCTTTGGAGAAAAAACAGGAAAGAACGGGAAAAGAAAGAAGAGAAGGGAGAAAGAGACAGAGAAAGAAGAAGTCTTGAGACGGTGAGCAGGAAGATGTGTCGAACTGGTTTCAGACCTCTTTTGGGGCCGGTTATGGGGCTACCTAGTTCTTAAGACATCCAAAAGAAGGGGCTCAAAACAGATTGTACTTGAAACACATGCGGTCCGGAAAGACGTGCGACGGTCCGGAAAAGCAAGCACCCAAAACGTACTCTAATCGTAGCGATTGCGGTCCGGAAAGGCATGCAGCGGTCCGGAAAAGCGAGCACCCAAAACGCACTCTAATTGTAGACATTGCGGTCCGGAAAGATGAGCAGCGGTCCGGAAAAGCAAGCACTCAAAACGTACTCTAATTGTAGACATTGCGGCCCGGAAAGCCATGCAGCGGTCCGGAAAAGCAAGCACCCAAAACGTACTCTAATTGTAGACATTGCGGCCCGGAAAGACATGCAGCGGTCCGGAAAAGCAAGCACCCAAAACGTACTCTAATTGTAGCCATTACGGTCCGGAAAGACCTGCAGCGGTCCGGAAAAGCAAGCACCCAAAAAGTACTCTAATTGTAGATATTGTGGTCCGGAAAGACGTGCAGCGGTCCGGAAAAGGAAGCACCCAAAACGTACTCTAATTGTAGACATTACGGTCCGGAAAGACATGCAGCGGTCCGGAAAAGCAAGCACCCAAAAAGTACTCTAATTGTAGATATTGTGGTCCGGAAAGACGTGCAGCGGTCCGGAAAAGGAAGCACCCAAAACGTACTCTAATTGTAGACATTACGGTCCGGAAAGACATGCAGCGGTCCGGAAAAGCAAGCACCCAAAACGTAGTCTAATTGTAGCCATTGTGGTCCGGAAAGACCTGTAGCGGTCCGGAAAAGCAAGCACCCAAAAAGTACTCTAATTGTAGATATCGCGGTCCGGAGACAGAGAGAGGAAGAGGGAGAGGAGAGAGAGAGCGTTGTAAATGGTGAGCAGCGGGTGGTTTCAGAGTACGTTTTGGGTGCTTGCTTTTCCGGACCGCTGCACGTCTTTCCGGACCGCCATATCTACAATTAGAGTACTTTTTGGGTGCTTGCTTTTCCGGACTGCTGCAGGTCTTTCCGGACCACAATGGCTACAATTAGAGTACGTTTTGGGTGCTTGCTTTTCCGGACCGCTGCAGGTCTTTCCGGACCGCGATATCTACAATTAGAGTACTTTTTTGGTGCTTGCTTTTCCGGACCGCTGCAGGTCTTTCCGGACCACAATGGCTACAATTAGAGTACGTTTTGGGTGCTTGCTTTTCCGGACCGCTGCAGGTCTTTCCGGACCACAATGGCTACAATTAGAGTACGTTTTGGGTGCTTGCTTTTCCGGACCGCTGCAGGTCTTTCCGGACCGCGATATCTACAATTAGAGTACGTTTTGGGTGCTTGCTTTTCCGGACCGCTGCATGTCTTTCCGGGCCGCAATGTCTACAATTAGAGCACGTTTTGGGTGCTTGCTTTTCCGGACCGCTGCATGTCTTTCCGGGCCGCAATGTCTACAATTAGAGTACGGTTTGGGTGCTTGCTTTTCCGGACCGCTGCTCATCTTTCCGGACCGCAATGTCTACAATTAGAGTGCGTTTTGGGTGCTCGCTTTTCCGGACCGCTGCATGCCTTTCCGGACCGCAATCGCTACGATTAGAGTACGTTTTGGGTGCTTGCTTTTTTTTTCCGGACCGTTGCGCGTCTTTCCGGACCGCATGTGTTTCAAGTACAATCTGTTTTGAGCCCCTTCTTTTGGATGTCTTAAGAACTAGGTAGCCCCATAACCGGCCCCAAAAGAGGTCTGAAACCAGTTCGACACATCTTCCTGCTCACCGTCTCAAGACTTCTTCTTTCTCTCTGTCTCTTTCTCCCTTCTCTTCTTTCTTTTCCCGTTTTTCCCTGTTTTTTCTCCAAAGCTGAGGTAGCCTACGGACAAAAAGAGGTCTGAAACCACTCTGAAACACCCCGCTGCTCACCATTTACAACGCTCTCTCTCTCCTCTCCCTCTTCCTCTCTCTGTCTCTCTCTCTCTCTCTCGCCTTCTGTTTGTCTCCATCTTCCATCTTCCTCTCTCTCTCTCTCTATCTCTCTCTCTCTCTCTTTCCCTCTTCCTCTCTCTGTCTCTCTCTCTCTCTCTCTCTCTCTCTCTCTTTCTCTACCTTTTCTCTTTCTTTTTTCATCTCCCAAAGCTGGGGTACCGGAAAAACAAGCCCAAAAGAGGTCTGAAACCACTCTGAAACACCTTCCTGCTCACCATCTCCGGACTGCTGCTGCATGTCTTCCAGACCGCGTTGGCTGCTTTATCTCTATCTATCTATTTATCTATCTATCTATCTGCTCCTTTTTCTTTGGATGGCCTATTTACCACCCTGGTTATCTATGTTTATCAACTCGAGATATTAATATTTAAGATCTAAATCAGATACGGTAGTAGTAGTAGTAGTAGTCGTCGTCGTCGTGGTGGTGGTGGTGGTGGTGGTGGTGGTAGTAGTAGTAAAAGTAGTAGTAGTAGTAGTAGTAGTAGTAGTAGTAGTAGTAGGAGTAGTAGTAGTGGTAGTGGGAGTGGTAGTGGTAGTAGTAGTAGTAGTAGTAGTAGGAGGAGTAGTAGTAGTAGTAGTAATAGCAGTAGTAGTAGTAGTAGTAGTTGTTGTTGTAGTAGTAGTAGTAGTAGCGGTAGTAGTGGTAGTAGTGGTAGTAGTAGTAGCAGAAGTAGTAGTAGTAGTAGTAGTAGTCGTGGTGGTGGTGGTGGTGCTGGTGGTGGTAGCGGTAGTAGTGGTAGTAGTGGTAGTAGTGGTACTAGTAGCAGAAGAAGAAGTAGTAGTAGTAGTAGTGGTAGTGGGAGTGGGAGTGGTAGTGGTAGTAGTAGTAGTAGTAGTACCAGTAGTAGTAGTACCAGTAGTAGTAGTACCAGTAGTACCAGTAGTAGTAGTAGTAGTAGTAGTAGTAGTAGTAGTAGTAGTAGTAGTAATAGCAGTAGTAGTAGTAGTAGTAGTAGTAGTAGTAGTAGTAGTAGTAGTGGTAGTGGTAGTAGTAGTAGGAGGAGTAGTAGTAATAGCAGTAGCAGCAGCAGCAGCAGTAGTAGTAGTAGTAGTAGTAGTAGTGGTAGTGGTAGTAGTGGTAGTGGTAGTGGTAGTGGGAGTGGGAGTGGTAGTGGTAGTCGTAGTAGTAGTAGTAGTAGTAGAGTAGTAGTAGTAGTAATAATAGTAGTAGTAGTAGTAGTTGTTGTTGTAGTAGTAGTAGTAATAGTAGTGGTAATGTAGTAGTAGTAGTAGTAGTAGTAGTAGTAGTAGTAGTAGTAGTAGTAGTAGTGGTAGTAGTAGTAGTAGTCGTCGTCGTCGTAGTAGTAGTAATCAAAATGTTAATTAAAATAGTACTTGTAATAATGATAACAATAGTACTTGCGCGTACCTTGGGCCGCCCTTGCGCGAAACTTGCGCGATGCAGGTTTTAGACCATGGGAAAAATGCGAGAATAGGTCCTTTACTAAAAACCTTTCTGGGGTTTTTGGACGGCTCCCATATGATTGTTATGATGATGTTTTTATCATGCTCTTTACTTACGGAGCCCCTGTCCCAAATCATGAAAGGACACGAAATACTTCATTAACAAATTTAAGAAAATAATAGAATAATCACGAACAATCTATGATCTGTTATGATACGTTTAAGATCTTTTTGTGAATTCCAGGGCCCTTCCCAAATCATGGAAAATAATGATGCATTTAAAAATCAGAGAGATCCAACAAAATGGAAGACCGTGCCGAATATTAATAAACCTGAGAAGGGGGGAACGAAAGCCAGCTCTCATAGTGAAAACCCCTGCGCGCAGCAAATTGCCTGCGCGTAAGACCTTCGACATTGAAATCCTCCAGTTGTAGCGTAGCCCTAACTGCACAGAAAGTATTGTGGCAGACATCCTGAAACTCTGTTGGCGGCTTACGTATCTTCAGCCTCTCGGGCAATATATTTTTCTCCATCTATTTGTTTAACTGAGAAACCGGACTGAGGGGAAATCGATACCCTGCTGCAGCAAATTTTCGCGCATAACACCTTCAAAACTGGAGTTCTTCTGTTGGAGCAAACCCGCAAGCATCACGACTGCGCGTAACACCTTCAAAATTAGAGTTCTCCAGTGGTCGGCTTCCTAAAACTCTGTTGGTCAGCTACGCATCTCTAATCTTTTGAGCAACATGTCTCGCTCTATCAATTCCCCTGACTGGCTACTTAGCTCACCCAGGAAAACCCAAACCGAGGGAAAATCGATACCCTACCCCAGCAAATTTCCAGCGCGTAGCTCCTTCTAAATTGGAGTTCTTAAAAGGAACACGCCGTTCTTGGCTTAACATAAGCTCAGAAAAAAGGTTCACCTTTGTATCTTCTGAGCCGCTAGACCACTATTTACTCCAGGCTATGCAAGCAATGGTTTCGCACAGAGAAAGGGTTTGAAAGACTCAAAATGCACATGCACATGTTGGATCTTATAACTTATACTTATAACCATAATATCACTTGCATCTCACTGTTCCGACATTCACTTTTGTTGCTCCAGTATCCTTTGCAAACAACGATCTGTAATGTCGGCGGCAGCTCACCTAGACAATGTGGCAGATCATTGGCAAAAGATAGGCCACTGTTTTACTAGATCCTGGTGGGGGCACCGACAGGCTTCAGATCGCTTGTCAGACCGCGTTTCAATGATTTTTCCGACACGGTTTTCGGATAGCACGCTTTGACGGGTAGACCTTGACTCAAAGACGCCCAAGGACTCCGAGGGACTCCCAAGAACTCCAGCACTTTCTACACCCGTTGTAAGAAAACCCTTCATTGCAGATTGAAAGGCAAGTCTTTATCATTCTTTATCCACAACCAATTTGTCTTGTACAGGTGTTTATTGCGAAGTTCGTGCCTTTGCGAAAAAATGTTGACATCTCAACAGGGCATGGAGTCTATCAATTCACAATTCACATCTACCCAAGACTCACACAGATCGTTGCTGAGGCATCGCTCCTGTTTCTGCGCCCACAATGTTGCGTCGCATTGCCGGCCTTAGTTGGACTCAAAGAGCCAGTGCCTTCGATCTCCGTGGTCCTTGAGATGGGTGTTCCTTTAAAACATAAAAATCCTGGGCCAAAAGTATCCAAATGAGCCAAATGAGTAACACCACATCTAGCCGCAACTGTGATTCTCAACATGGGATTAGGAGCAAAACAGCAGGTTCCTGAGCAAACCTCACAACACAACGTTCGATCAGGAACATCTTTTCTTGATCATTCCGTCAATGGTGCGGAACAATCTTCTACATTGTTGCGTGACCTGTGCCAAATACTCACCAAATTTCACATTGCAGTCTTAGCATCCAAATTTGCTTCTGAATAGGGCTAGGCTCCTGCAGGTGCAAATTCTTTTGCTCTTGTGACATTCCTCACAGTCCCGTCGTATCTGTTGAAAGATTCGGATTCAGTTCGCATCGGTTCGATTTCACAAATGTTTCGGTTCAGGAAGCGTTTCGAAATGTTGAGAACTCGTCCACGCTGCTCTTTTGGGCACAGACGCGATGCTGTCACGACGCTGTCGCCCAGGGTGACCCGGAGCTTCTTTGCCAACTGTCCCTGTCTTGTCCCAGAAATGATATGCAAACTTAGTTAGCACACGTTTACACATATTTATAGACTTAGATACTTAGAGAGACATCTACAGATAGACAAACGAACACTTAGATAGATTGGACTAAACTAGACTAGATTGGATTAGATTGGGTTTAGGTCAGATTAGATAAGATTAATATGAAAATCATGGATATAGATTATAGATTATAGACTATATAGAGGAGATTGGATTGGATTCACTGTTGCACATTGAACGCATGTGTATATATATATATATACACACATCTGCATAATTTACAATAATTCGCACCTCGTCACCTCGTCGTTAATTCGTATGTGTGACGTTTCACCTCGCCTCGTTAAATCTACTTTTGGGATTTCTGGGCTCGTAACCCTGCCAAACCCTAACCCTAACCCTCAGCCAAATGCTGTGGGGCCACAGCAATATGTCTGAATGTGTGAGAAATAACTTTTCGCAGGCTGAAAAGTTTTTTTCTCCACCGGACTTAAAAGGAGCATTGCCACTGCGACCAGACAACCAGAAAAAACTTTTCAGCTTCTGAAAAGTTTTTTCTGACCATTTCCCACTCAAAAGGTAAGCAAATAGACTCACCTCGTAGAAAGTGAATTAGTTAAATCGCCTCGTTAATTTGCTAAGTCTACCTCGTACCTCGTCTGGGCTCGCTCTAAATTGTGCAGACACATATTCTGCACTTATACATTTAATACTGTATTTTCATAGTTCCTACATGTTCTATGCATATTGCCTTTGCTGGCCCCTGTCTTGGAATGTTACACCTGGCTTTACCCACAGACACTTCTGGAGCACACACTCACTTCAATGTTAAACTCGCTTGTGCCGGAAAAGAGCATGTCTGACAGAGTCTGACATGTCATTGACATGTGATTCATTGCATGGGCACATTCCGAGTAGGCCATGGAACGTCGAGTCCAGATCTAAAGCACAACGATTGCACTACTCAAGTTGCTCTGTCAAGTCCATGTCGAGATATGTCGAGTCCATGTCGAGTGAGTCGAGTGGATCTGCCACGGACGTGCTGGACGCAGGGACAGTCGGTCGAGGACCTGGTGCACGGCCCCTCGCCCTGCAGGCCGATGGCTTCTCCATTCTCCAAAGTTCCAAGTTTTTCAAAGAGATATTCAAAAAGAACTCAAAGAGTAAAGAAGTAGAGAAGATTAAAAAAACAAGAAGATGTGTAATTACTCAAAGTACTTCAATCTCCAAGCTGTAAAGGTTTGAAACAACCAGAAGCCATCAGCCGTCACTCGCCAGTGAGGAACTTCAGACTTCAAAAAAAACCGCTTCAGAGCTGTCACATGTGGAACGCTACAGCATCTGGCAGAAATCTGGCATGTGGAACGCTTAAGAAAAAGGTTCTGGATGGTTCTGGTCCACTGGTCCTTTCTTGTGCATTCTATGCAATTGATCGGAAAAGCTGAAAGTCAGCAAATGCTCCTGACCAATGTTGTACATTGCAACACATCTTGCAATGCAAGTAACATATTGTAAAACAATAACTTGATAAAAACATATTGTAATTTGCTAAGCCAACTCGAGACTTTAAGATTTCACAACTGAGCACACTGAGCGCGGACACTCGCATCGATTCACTTATGCTGACAGCCGGACGACACCATCCGCATTCACCTCCGCCAAACGACACGACATCTTCGCACAGGCCAAACAGAATGAAGGTTCAACTAACAGTTTAACATGGTTTCAAAAGGTTAACATGGATAAATATGAATGTGTTGAAGAAACAGAAACTGCAACTGCAGCAACTGGTCCAGAACTTCACCCTGAGTTTCTGAGCCTTGAAGGTCGCAAATACGCACATAGTCTAAACATAGTTGTTCTTTATGTACCAAATTTTGTTCATTTGATTCATTTGATTTCATTTGTATGTCACATTTTGATCCATTTTGCACATTGTTTTTTTTGGGGTCTTCTCACTTTCAGGAGAGTAACGGGGAGATGCACAGCCAAAAGTGGAAGCAGCATATTTCTTCGTTCGGAAGGTTGACAAAGCTGGGGTGCTGAATAAAATGTTTTCGGTCAGGGCCTGTGAAAGTGGCCAAAACCTCACTTTCACTACCACCCTTACCACCCTTACCACCCTTACCACACTTACCACACTTGCCGCACTTGCCACACATGAATACAATTGAATAATTCAAATGCACACCTAAGAAATGTTTTGCGGAAACTCTTTTGACAAATCCATTCATCCATGAAGACCAGCGTCCACAGAGCGCACTGGACACAACCTTCCCGACCAAAAATGGTTGTTGTGAAAACATGTGAAAACGTGTTCTTCATGTGTTTTTTTCACAAATTTCACATGTTTCGCGTTGCACGTAGCCTGCTATGTCTATCTATTTCTCTAAAAATTCGACATGAAGATACTGACGGTGCACGCCGGCAAAGTCCACTTGGTTCACTCGGTCCGTTTGTTTCCCTCGGTTCACTCGGTTCGCTTGGCACGGTGGTATTGTTCGCATTAGTATGGGTCCTTGTGGCATCTTGTGGCATTGTGGCACAGACTTCAGGCACTGGAGGCGCGGATTTCCCAAGTTTTTTTTAACATGGAACCAATTTTCATCTTGTATATAGGAATCACAAGGGGGTTGTATGTTGTGAATAGTATAAGTAATATGCCATTAAATACTAAAATATATTATTACAACATAAATATACAACGAATAGTAGATATAATCATAGGTTTGAAGTTTGAATATACAAGTGTGAGTGAATATTGTGATTCAGAAGATAAGTTTTATAATGTGTAGTTATATGGTTTTGTACAGTCATTGCACTGGATTCAGAATACCTTTGAATCTGCAAAAGTTGATGGAGCTGCCCAGCTTCATTGTTTGTTTTGACAGTTTTTGACGGTTTTGAGCTGTCAAAAGCACATGGTTCAAAGTTTTTCAAGAAATTTCAAAAATGTTCAAGAAAGAAAAACCACTTTGGTTCACAAAACGCTGTGGAGGTTTTTTTGTAAAAAAGGCATGTTCAAGAAAGAGAGTCGGAGTGTTTTTTCCCCTTGTCGTTTCTTTGGATGGAAGAATGAAAGCTGTCTGGTTTGTTGAACATTTCCTCTTGGCACAAGTTGGCACAAGTTGGCACAAGTTGGTGCAAGTCCCTATGTTTTTCGCTCATCTTTTGCATCAACCCTTTCACTTCCTTGGGTTTTGCTTTGCAGGCGATGCAAATCGAAGAAATTGGCAGCGTATGCTTTAGTTACCTCAAATGATAGGCTCCAGTCCTCTGCTCCAAGCAGTGCCAAACAGTTGCATGTTTTCAGCAAATCTCGGAACTGTAGCAACGGTACACCGGCAACCGTACGTTAAAACAGATTCCTCGTCAAATCTTGGAGAAATTTGCCCCTTCCTACGGATGACCACCACTTCCTGGACTGCCACAACAACAGCTGCTTTGATTACGCAACTCACGCAACTTACACAACTTGGACAGCCGCATTACATAAAATACAAATTTGTAGAAGGAAGTTTAGAAGTCAAACTTCCGACAACATGGACAGATGAAAAGCAGAGAAGGGAAGAGGCAGAGGGAAGAGAAAGATTAGAAGAAAGAAGAGTAGAAGAGAAAGATTAGAAGAAAGAAGAGTAGAAGAGAAAGAGTAAGAAGAAAGAAGATGCAGATGCGAGAAAAGGTAGGAAAGTCGCGAAACATTGTGTTTTTCCAATGATTTGGGGCTCCGGAGGGTCGAAAATTAGGCTCGCTAAAGCGGCGGGTGCGGAGCCAGCTGGCCAGATGAGAGATGAAAAATTGCACGCCGTTGTGGCGCGAAGCACATTTCCAAGTCAAAATGTACAAAACACCTGGGTCTCGGAGCACTTTTGGAAGTTGAGATGTCGAAAAAGTGCACGCTGTTGTGGCGCGAAGCACATTTCCAAGTCAAAATGTACAAAACAAACCATGGTCGGACCACTTTTGGAAGTTGAGATGTCGGAAAAGTGCACGCCGTTGTGGCGCGAAGCACCTTTCCAAGTCAAAATGTACAAAGCACACCATGGTCGGACCACTTTTGGAAGTTTAGATGTCGAAAAAGTGCACGCCGTTGTGGCGCGAAGCACATTTCCAAGTCAAAATGTACAAAGCACACCATTGCCGGACCACTTTTGGAAGTTGAGATGTCGAAAAAGTGCACGCCGTTGTGGCGCGAAGCACATTTCCAAGTGAAATGCACAAAACACCACATGTTCGCGCCGCTTTTGGAAGTTTCGATGTGGAAAAAGAGCACGCCGTTGTGGCGCGAAGCACATTTCGAAGTCAAAATGTACAAAGCACACCATGTTCGGACCACTTTTGGAAGTTCTGATGTCGAAAAAGTGCACGCGGTTGTGGCGCGAAGCACATTTCGAAGTGAAAAGGTACAAAACACGACATGTTCGCGCCACTTTTGGAAGTTCCGATGTGGAAAAAGTGCACGCCGTTGTGGTGCGAAGCACATGTCGAAGTCAAAATGTTAAAAGCACTAGGGGTTCGGACCACTTTTGGAGGTTCAGATGTCGCTTCGCGTGGCAGGCGCAAGGGATTGTGCACCTTGTCAAAAGTGAGCAAAACGTGAGGGTTTTTGTAACATTTTCAACTAAAACCACCACTACACCACACTACACCCCAATACATTACACTACACCACAATTACAACTATACTTCACTACATTATACTTAGATAGATAGATAGAATAGAATAGAATAGAATAGAATGAATAGATAGAGAGAGAGATAGAGAGAGAGAGAGAGAGATAGATAGATGGATAGACAGATAGATAGATGGATAGATGGATAGATAGATAGAAAACTAGACAGCTAGATAGATAGATAGGGAGATAGATAGACAGAGAGATAAATAGATAGTTAGACAGATAGATCAGTAGGTAGGTAGGTAGATAATCAGAGAAAGATAGAGAAACAGAAAGAAAAAGATAGAAAGAGAAAAAAGAGAGAGAGAGAGAGATCAAGCACCTTTCAGTCCATCAGTGGCTTCGCTCTGCCATCCCTGATTCACAACAACCAATCTCTCCTATAGGTTTCCTATTTTTGAAACTTCCGCCACCGCCTTGTGCGGTACTACTGGTAGCACTATAAAATCTACATCAAACTACACTCCGAGTACACTCCTCCAATCTTCCGCGCCTCAACTTGTGGGGACTGACTCCTGCAGGAGCCTTGATTCTTGCAGCTGCCACAACCACCTGAGTGGAATTCTCAATACGGGCAGCATGGAATCGGTGATACAATTTGAACAACATGAATGCAGCATGACATCAAAGGTGAGGAGAAACGAATAGATTCCTTTGAACTTTGGCATTTCAGGCATGTCAGGCGATGTCTCTCTTGG
Organism: Cladocopium goreaui; assembly: GCA_947184155.2. Classification (NCBI taxonomy): domain Eukaryota; class Dinophyceae; order Suessiales; family Symbiodiniaceae; genus Cladocopium; species Cladocopium goreaui. Next base: position 90,431 of record CAMXCT020001074.1, read on the forward strand.
AATCCTGGAACTCGGAAGGCTCGGTCAAAACTTCAGTCCCTGGATGAAAGCCCAGGGCCCTGAACAAACGCTTTGCAGTGACTCAGTTTCATAGCTAAAACAGCTAAAGAATGCTTAAACAATTTAAACAGCTTAAACTCTCTGAACCGAAACAAAAAACATCAAAAAACAAAATGGTTTCAACAGTTTCAACTCTCGGTGGCTGGGGTCCATAGATGGCTTTTTGGCACCTTACTCGCTGAAAAACCCAAAGTTCCCCATATATAGCCTGAGAGAACTCGATTGAACTCAATTTCTTCCTACGTCTTCAAGCATGTCTGGCAGGAGAATCGAAGAGAAACAGTGATGTGAATCTCTGTTTGTTGCATCAGAGTGGCCTGAAGCGCAGCTGGTTGCCTTCAGAAACACACAGAAAAGTCTACACTCCTGTTTCCCCTCGGCAACCGCCCCACAACGGCCAGCAGTCTTGTGGTGTTCACACATGCTTTTACACGTACTTGCTCAACTTCATTGGTGAGGTATCTCATACAATTTTTGTTGTCACAAGTGAAGGCAACGCTCTGGCAATCATTTCAGCATAGTATCATCAAAATCTCAAGTTTCGGCGCCAAACACATCCATGAAATGAAACTTGAACGTACTTGAAGCATGTTGAAACGTTGTCCCTGAATCTATCATACAGCGATATACAGCGTATCTGTACGGATTGTCTTCCAGGCCTTGTCTGTTTTCTGACAACAGCCACTGCCACTGCCACAGCCACCACTGCTACAACCATTGCCTCAGTCGCTGCCACCGAACCTTGCCTCATATTGCCTCATATTGCCTCAGTCCATTCAGTCCATCCATTACTTTGAATATCTTCCTTGCACTCAACACTTGTCTTTGCTTTGCTTGTCTTGAGAAAAAACGATCATTGGGTGAACAATCTTTGTGACTGCTGAAAGCAACTTGATCCTGTGCTGATCCAGAGCCTGTTGTGGACAACACGCCGTGGTCAGAGCACACTTTGCAACATTCCCGTTGTCCCTCACTCCCGGGTCACTCCCCGGTCACTTCCTCTCTGCGTGAGGCTCTCGCCAGAGGAAAGTATCTCGAGACGCGAAATCAGCACGCAAAATAAAGCAAAACCCCGACGAAACCTCATGTGCCAATGAAAAAAGAACATCGTGTGAAATATTATAGTGAACATATTGTAACATATTGTAACATATTGTAACATATTGTAACATCAACCTATATTGTCTAAATAGTGTGACATTTTAACGATTTTTCCTCGCTTGCGCCTTGGCCAAGGCCTGCGCCGCAACGAGCAGCTCCGGGATGTCTCGACCGCTCTTCGCCGCGGCCTCCAAAACGAGAAGAACAGTAGAAAAAAGAAAAGGAAAAGATAATTGAAAGGAATATGAAGGAAATTTGATTGAATAATAAAGATAGATAGGAGAGGAACATGAAGAATTTAGTAAATGAAGAAATGAAGAGGAAAAGGAGACAAAACGGAAACAAAACGGATGTCGCGTCGCTGAAAACGTCTGTCAAAACATGTTGAAAATGCCGATAAACAAGTGTGAAGAATAGTGTGAAGAAAAGTGTGAAACGTAACTCAGCGTTGCAAGAAGTTGCAACATCACAATACACAGAAACAACTGAAACAATGTGAAAGTTGTTGAACAAATTAAGAAACATTGAGCTGTTTCTACCATCTACCCAAATGACCCTGGATAATTCTGGATACGTTTCTCTCTTCAGGTGAATTCTTGTGAATTGTTGGATCTTTGCGATGATGATCCAGTGATGTTTTCTCAATCTTCGGGTTTTCGGGAGAAACATTTCTATGTTGCAATTTATATGTGTTCACAATTCACAATGTTTCACTATATGTTTTCGCTATTTGTTTCAAATATGTTTCAAATACATTGCTTTGTTCGGAAATGATTCGCCTCCAGATTTTGCTCATCGTCTGCCAGCAGAAGAAGCTGCAGAGCCTCGGAGGTGTTCTCCAACTCAGCCTCGACGCGAAGACACGACGAATTGAAACGACAACGACAACAACGACGACAACGACGAACGACAACGACGTTCCATCGTTCCATCGAGCATTCTCAGCCCCGATACACAAAACGCACAAGATGCTGGATGGCAAAAAGTTAAGTTCTGGGCTGTAAAAAAAGTGTTTTTCTTTTGTTTTTTTTGCTACTTTGTATGATTAATTTGTGTAAAGTGTGCAACATCTTTTGTAATTGGATACGTAGTTTCACGGCCGCAAAGGAGATTCCAAATCCTTCTTGGATCAGGTTTGACTGGCACTTTCTCAAGATTGTCTCAGTTGATCTCTGTTACTTTGTTCATTTTGTTCCCAACTTTTAGGATTTCGGGCAAGTTTGACGCTCTTGTGGGCTCAGCTCTTGATTTGGAACGGTTTGAAACGAAGCCAAACAATCAACTTCAATTGAAGGAAGGAGCGTTGAGAACCAGCCCTAAGCATTGATTAAAAACACAATTGGTTCTGAACCATCTTGGAGACTTAAGGTGAGGCCGGCCATTTTTTCTGTAGGTATTGGATTTGGGTTGTTATTCCTCCTGGCGATTTCTTGTGCACATTGCGGATATGTAGTGTCAGGTAGGTAGCCCTTTTATCCAAACCGTGCATGATTTGTCCAGACTTTTTCTACATGTAAGTTCCACCTCTACATTTATATTTATATAATGAGGACTGGATTTGGTGACTCTTTTCCCTTTTGTTGGGTCAGATTCATAATTTTCTGGCCGGTGCGGATTGGCTGGCACATTTTCACCTCTGGAGACTCGTTTGACCGAATAATTGTCAAACAACAAAGATCTGTGATTCAGCCAAACATTCCGCGGGCACGTGTCAGACGTTCACATATTTTCACAGACTTTCACATGTCAGATCTTTCCAGATTCCAAAGACTTCATTTGACTTCATTGGACTTAGCGAGTTGATCACATAATTTTGAGTAAAGTGATCGGTGTGAAGCATGGACTGTGCAGGCAATCCAAGCCATCTTTGCATGTTGGAATGCATTTTTTTTGCCAAAACCTCCAGCTTGGTCAACGCTAAAGGTCGTAGGCACTAACTAGCTTTGAATTAAAAGAAATACACTCCTAAGGCCACGCTCACTTGTGAAAGTATAGAGAACAAGTTTCCAATTATTGCTTGATGATATTTCACATTGAGAGTAGTCCACACTGAAAGTGTCTCACACTGGAGAGCCTCACATTGAGAATAGTTCACACTGAGAGTCATTCACACTGAGTTTGAGCTGTGTAGTCTTCAACCGTTTCCTTTGTGAAAAGGGGGCTGGTAAAGATGGGCTTGTTGGATGATTCGTTCCCGTATCTCTCTGTTATATCTGTCGAATGGGATTTGGGGTGCCGATGGGTCTGTGTTTCTTATCACTTCCCATGCTTTTTGCATATTGTTACTGGTCCAAAACTGTCTGGGTCTTCCGACTCTTCGCATTTCAGTTTCTCTCGGGAGAGCGGATGTTGTTGAAAAAGTTGCTTGGTGAAGAGGGTGGTTTCTGTCTCTCCTGAGGATGTGTCCGAGTAATTTGAGTTTTCTTTCCTCCAAAATTTCGGTCAGAGGCTTGATTTTTCGATCGAAACCTGTAGTCGGCGCGTTAAGGGTTTCATTTGTCCTTCGGTATACGTATTCATTGGTGTTGTGGCGTTGTATGTATGTTGTGTGTAATTTCAGAATCTTTCGTAAGCCTTTGAGCTGGAACGTATTAAGAAGACGTCCAGCTGACTCAGTTGGTTCCAAGGTTTCTAGGCCGTAGAGAACTTTGCTAGTAATTACTGCATTGAAAATGCGCAGTTTCCAAGATCTGTTGCATTGCGCTTTTCCCCAGAAAATGTCCAATTTTTTCAAAATGGCCATCGTAGCTGAGATTCGTCGTCTTATTTCATGTTTGGGATTGACCGTGCGAGTGATAGAAGCTCCTAAGTAAGTAGATTCATCGGTCGACTTCATAGGATCCCCATTTTGGAAAACGATAGAACCGCGACAGTTGAAAGCAATGTAGCAACATTTTGACTTGTTTAGATTGAGGTCCAAATATTGAGATTCTTCTTCGATAAGGTGCAAGTATTGGTTAGCACTGGCAAAGTTTTTGGTCAGAATTAATGTGTCATCTGCGTACAGCAATTCGTGGAAATTAATTCCTTGGGAAGTTTTTGCGTAGCGTGGGTCGTTGAACCTGCGGTGAACATCATGAAATAGCACGTGCATTGTCACAATGAATAGGTATGGGCTGAGGGGACAGCCTTGCCTGATTCCAGTACGTTGGCTCAACCATGACAAAAATTTATCTCGGTGCATCACTTGAAACATCGGTTTCTGGTAAATAGCTTTTATGGCATCAAGGATTTCAACTGGAATACTCATTCTGTGGAGGGATTGGAACATTTTTTCATGACTAATTTTATCAAAAGCTTTTTCCCAGTCTAGGAAGATCAGAACTAATTTATCGTGTCCAAAAATGTTCCAAACAGCAGTTGCAATGCAAATATTTGGAGCGATCAAAATTCAAACCTGAGAAGGTCACTGCATGAGAGAAGAGCCAACGCTTGTCCTGCAGGGGCTATGACGCTGCGAATGAACGTTGGGACTGTCCCTTCTAGCCTTCACTAGTGTTTATTCAAGGATCATGATCATGCAGTAGAAAAGTGTAATTACCACTCTGATGTACACTGATGCGTGTACACTAATGCACGCTGTATCATCTTGCTTTGCTGCATTGGAAAGTATCTTACGGAGCACTTTGTCTAAATCCATCGTCTGTCTACATACTGTCTCTCATAGCTAATCCGTTGTGATCTGCCATGGAAAATTGTGGTAAACATGGGAAAACTCGGTGGAAACGATGTTTTCGGTTTGACGGTTTGACGATTTGACGACGTGCACGTTTGATGTGACGTCGCCTGCAGTTTGGCGGCGTAGGCTGGAACAAGCTCATTCAAGGCCCCCAGAGCAGTATCCAGCGCAGCATTCTTGGAACCTGCTCGAAGAAACACATGGATAAGACATTTGTGGAATTACTGAAACATGGTAAGACATTCTGTTAACAGCTAACACTTTTACAATGTTTTGCACAAGATGGCAAAAGAACAGAAACTGGATTGAGCATAATCGACATGTTGCCTGAGACATGTGCAAGCGAACTTGCGGATTTGTGACATGTGTTGTCAACACATTGGAGACCTCGCTCAGCAGTCAAAGACTGCACAACAGTCAGAGTATGCTCACATTGCTGCAGCTCTCCTGCCCCAAAGTTTGACAAGAACGATGCCGACATCAAACCAAAATTCCGATTGCACCGCTCAAAATAAAACGCATAAATCAACTTCCAATCTGTTCCAAGCCTGTTCCAAACTCCAAAATTAAATCGATACAGCTTTGTTCGAACCTTTGAAGTGGAAATGTTATCGCAATGCCTTCGCATATATCATAGTTATAATCATAATTATAACCATTAAATAGGTTTATCATGTTTTATCATGTTTTATGATTATCCAATGGCATCTTTTCATCCGAAAGCGCTAGGACCATTGAAGCATTGAATACGTACTTTGCGTATTACGAGGAAAAGACTCTCCCCGTCTCAGGTGAACGATGTGAAAAAACATGTAGAAAAAACCTGTAGAATTTGTTCGAAAAAACCTCATCCATGTCATCCTCTCAAGGTTTGCAGTTTCTACGTTTCTACATACCAATGTTACCAAAGTTACCAATGTTACCAATGTTACCAGGTCCTTCTACGCAAAAATCCACTTGAATGTCCTGGGCAGCGAAATGAAAAGGTATGCAAATGTGGTCATGTGAAGCTCCTAGTGTCCTAACTATTAAGCATGTTGTAGAGGCTTAAGAGTAAAGAACATGCTGCATCGTTTTCAATAGGTTCTGCAAATGCCTACGCATTATTGAATTGGTAGAATTGAAGAAGACTTCAAGCTCATTTGGGTCGTTTAAGCTAGCAATCACTGAAAAAAAATGAGTGCATACCTTCAACCATGAAGTGTCATTGAAATCATTGACTACATCAACATGCAAACACAATGGCAAATGGCAAGATATGGATGATATGGCAAGTAATTTGCACATCGTTTCTTTCTACACTTGTTGGGTAACTTTTGGGTAGCATGATGTAACATTGATGTAAATGGATCATAATGGATGTAACAAATTTGTAACATGTCAGATCATGTCAGCAGCCACACCTCTGGGACCGAGACTTTGGCCTCGACTTTGGGCTCCTGGGGCGTGACATCACATGGCACCCGGCGGCAAGACATGCATTCAGTGCAGACAATGCAATCCTTGCAGACAATCCATTTATGATTGCATAATGAGTTGCATATGAATTGCAAGATGCATGATGCATAATGCATTGCATGTTGCATTGCATGTTGCATTGCATGTTACATTTCTCGGCCTGACATGTCACGACTCCAGTGACTCCAGGCTCTAAACTCTCTCGATTAGCCTAGAGTACCCTCGGCACCGGGACAGCAACTTGCGTCTCGATTCCGCACGGGTCTGCCTCGAAGCTTGGAAGATCTTGGAAGATCTGGGAAGAAGTGATGAAGTCCCACAAATGTCTGGGACCTTTGTTTCCTTTGTTTCGCCGTTGACATGATGTTGACATGTTGTCATTGTAAAAATGTCTGACTTTGGGGCGCTTCGCTGATTTGACACGCCCGAAAGGGACAGTTTGCGACCCGGCCTTGGGATCCTGATGTTGGATGCCCTGGCTCGGCGAAGTTTTGCTGCTTGGATCTGCTTGGATCTGCTTGGCAATGTCCGATATATGTCCGATATTGTCGGATTTTGTAAATCATGTCGGATAACAAATGGATTACGCGAGCTGTGACTAAAGAGATCTATAGAGTCTAGGCTCGTCAACTCTGTGCGCTACGCCGCTACTCTGTGCGCCTTGGGAGCAAAACCAGCTTCGCCCCTATGCTACACTTCCTATTCGTCTTATTCGATTCCAAGCTCCTGTCAGCCCTCAAAGCGCACGGCAAGGAAACAGAAGGCGCAACATGCAATTTCTGTGACCATTTCTGTGACAATCAAATACACTTGATAAAAATAATAATAATATATCATAATAGACCAATATCACAGAAATTTGCAGAATATCACAGAATATGTAGCCTTGCGAAATTAGAGCCACAGGTCAGGAACAATGTATCCACTGGCATTGGCTATTTCAAAAAGTGAGGCATTCTACCCAGCTCTTTTTTTCCAAACCTCAAACCAAACCAACAAACAGATTCCTCCATCTTTCCTCTTTAGGTTCATCTTTTCCATGCAAGTTTTTCGACCTCTCCGACTTTCACTTTCAGTTTTGAAAATTGTAACCGGCAAATGGGGAACCTGTTGCTGATTGCTTGGCAGCATATAGATTTGATAAATGATGATAAATGCAATTCACCATTGCAATCAAATGTGTCTGACGCTTTGTTGGTGTCGCTGGCGGTGACGGACGCGTGTTTGTCTGCCATTATCTTTGCATGTTTATATTTGCAAACAGAGCTTTTTAGCTTGCAGCATTTTGTAGCATTTCTATCTGATTGCTCACAGCTGGACGAGAAACAGCTGGTAGTCCAGGGTTGTTCTCAAAAGCTAAAAGAGATTGTTAAAACTGTTTTCTTGTTCTCAAAAGAGATTGCTAAAATGAGGTGAAAGATGGTGAAAGATGGTGAAAGACTGGCAAAATGACAAGAACTGCCAGAAAGCCAAGAAAGGTAGGAGAAACAACAGAAAAAATATGAAAAACAGCCAAAACCTCAAAAGGATCAAAAAGGATCAAAAAAGGACGTCGCGGCGTTGCCTATGTCGGACAGTGTCGGTACCAGAATCTTAAGCGTGGGGCCTGGGACACCTGGGCCTGGGACACCTGGGACTGGTGATGCGAAGATTTTCAAATTGCACAAAACGTAGAGCATAGAGCTGTACCGTATAGAGTTCTAAAATTCTCCAATTCTACTCTCTAAATCTGCTGGGCTCCACGGCATAGTTCTAAGGAGACGTATAGAGCTCTACTAGGTGTGTTCTATTTATATATAGAATTTCACATGATGTACATTGTGAGTATATTCGTATTGTGCATATCCATGTCCATAATCTGTTTGTCTGTCTAATTCTGTCTAATTCTGTCTAATTCTGTCTAATTCTGTCTTGAAATGTCTTGAAATGTCTTGAATAGACAGAATTAGACAGATGATATTCAAGACAAGACATAGACATGTCTTCAGAAGACCTGTCCCTGCCGTTTTGCCCCGGCACCTTGGCGGCGAGAGACGTCTGTGTCTGTCTGTATCGCCAAAAGAACCAGGCTCCGACGACTCCGGCCGACACCGAGCCCACCAAGACAGGAACGACGGAGTTCCACGACTTCGAAGACGGAGACATTCTCGTGTTTTGAAAAAAAACACGAGAAATTCACCAGAAAGGAAGCAAACTAAGCAAACTAAGCAAACTAAGCAAACTATGACCAATTTGACTCTTCGACTTGCAACTTCTTACAACTCTTACAACTCTTGGGTGGTTTTCACATGTTTCGACATGTTTTGACACGTTTCAGGATGGCCTTGATGGCCTTGATGGCTTTGAACCAAAAACTGAGCGGCACTGAATGCCATGGGATTGGTTTGTTTTTATGCTTTGATCAGATTTGATCAGTGCTTCAATGTACTTCCTGCAATGTGTCTCACATAACACATGTATAGAATTGGATGCATTGAATGCAGAAACGATGCTCTTGACACCAGCTATTCTCGCAGCGTCCTGAAAGCGCTCACGAAGCAAGGCCATCATTTCGTCGGGGAAACACGCCTGTCGTGCTGCATGACACATGCGCAAAAGTTCAGCCATGGAAGTAGCAGTGAAAACTGTCGTCCGGTTTGCCAAATGGAGTCGCATGGAGCTGCATGGGTTGCATGGAGTCGCATGTGGACTTCAGATGGCAGTGTTGATTCTTTTCAAGCTGACACCGAATCCTTCTATTGCTCTTACAATAAGGAAGAAAGAAGAAGAATTGTCATGATTCAATTTCTCTCCGATTCAAGCATGTGTTTCAAATTGTTTCAATATAGAGAGATTGAAGCGGACACAGCGGAGATTGAAACGGAATTATCAGGATAAGTCAGGAGCCATGGCACTGCCGACCTCGTCGAAACTGTTGACGTTTGGCACTGGGTGCTGATCACCTAGGGGCAGCTCAGCTCTAAGCCTTGATCAACTCGTGATCAAATCATCAACGCAAAAAACATCAAAAAACACTTGAAAACACAAACGCAAACAACAAGACTCTTGACAAACATGTCTTACAGTCTTACAGATTTGTTTGAAGACAATTTTGGAAGCCAAATCATCAACGCTGTCTTGCAACCAGTCTGCTCCGTGCCACTTCGGCCGGCAGAGTCAGTCACCCGAGTCAGTCACCCCAAATTTCGGTGTCGAGAACCCCACACGGCAGAATCAGCCACCACTGCACAACAGCAGGGAAGCAGGGAGACCATGACAGAAAATCACAAGAGTCGGTCACCCCTGCAAGCCAGAAGGAAGATCAAGGAACCCATGGGGAAAAAAAAACACAACAAAAACTCCCTCAAAAAACCTAAAGCAACCACACACACACATTAAGACCCTAAAACAAACCTTAACGAAACCCTGCATTAACCCTAAACCAACCATAAATAAAATCTAAACCAAACCTGAATTAACCCAAAACCAAACCTAAATAAACCCTAAACCAAGCCTAGGAAAAACAAACCAACGCCGAGTAAAACCTAAATAGACCTTAGAACAAACCCTGACAAAACCCTACATCAACCCTAACCCTACCCTACAACCCTAACCAACCCTAAAAAACCGTAAGCCAAGCCTAAACCCCAAACATCCCCAAACCAACACGAAGTCAACCCTAAATAAACCCTCAAACAAACCATGAACCCTACAGAAACCCTAAACACCCTGAAACAACCCTGAACCAGCCCCAAATAAACCCTAAACCAACCCTCAACCCTGGTGAAACCGTTAATAACTCTAAAACATTCTAAAACCAACGAAAAGGCCATTATTGGCTATGTGGAGGATGATGGACTTCGACGAGGGGGGTGAGTGACTCAGGGTGGTCTGTCTCTGCTAGTGGGTGACAAATTTCGTCTAGTCTCGATCTCACTTCGCCCTGATTTCACATCGAGTCAATATTCTACAACCATCGACAACCTCGATGAAATGGGACCTGCGTATGACCGTGTTGTGGCTGATTAGATCTCGGCGGCAGTTCAAATCAGGGTTTCGATGAGATATGTTTGTACACATGTTTTTCGAACGGATTCACTCTCACAAGGGGGAATACCCAACAAAACTCTGAAGTAAAGTTTGGAAATCTTTCAAATACTATTTATGTTCAGGTGGCTCAAAGATTTGACCCCCATTCGATCCCATGTTTTGTGATCAGAACATGGTTTTCCTTGATGTTGAACCAAATCCACCTCCTACCTCTGCCAGGAATACCGCGGAATACCATTGTTTTGGGGTTTATTAAACCATATCAATATGGGTGTGTCTGAAAATGGGTGACACGCCAAAGAACCATTTTCATAGGGAACATGATAGAAACAAGGTTTTGAACAAATTGGAAACTCGCGAGGTCTATTTGTCTATTCAAAGATTATAGAATTTGTTGAGGTCTATTTGTCTATTCAAAGATGAATAGAAGAATTTGTTTTATCCCTAGAAAATGAATTTCTCGATTGAAATCAATCTTTGCATTTCGACGACGTTGTTTTCAATTGTTTTCCTGCAATTACCTATACATAAATTATCTCCATGTTCGGGTAGTGATTCAAACTTATTCTCAGTATGCTTCAGGACGGTCACCGATCTTTTCGACCTCCTCTGGAGTACGGCTCACTGCCGCTCCATTCGCACACTCCTCTCCACAGTCGCAACTTCAACACGTTGGACTTTCAAATTTTCATCGCTTGTGATGTCTTGAGACATTTCTTGAGGCTTTCAAATTTCGATTTTTCTATGAACTAGTGGGTAAGGTTGTTTGGCTGCAACTGGATTTTTTTCCTCCACATATTTGTGTGGGGTTCTTGTTTTTTGCTGTGCACTCCTGTCCGTCCATCCCGTCCGTCCTCCGTCGTCCGTCTCCCACACAACTCTCTCACACACAACTTACTCACTCCTAGCCCCCGCGCAACTTACTCACACACACACACAATTCCCACACAAACAACCACGTCCACGGCGCCAACGGGACCCAAGCACACCACCAGAGCCAGCCCAGTGCCATAAGCGCCACGCCTGCCACACAGAATGCACGTCGATGCTTCCAAATGCCACGCCTGCCTCGCACACACACACACAACTTGCTCACACACAACTGGGGCTGGCAGGCGTGGCACTTGGCGACATCGACCTTCTGGGTTTTCTCTGGTGGTGCGCTTGGGTCCCCGTTGGCGCCGTGGACGCCGCGGTTGTGTGTGTGCGTGGGCGTGCGCGCGTGCGTGCGGGCGGGCGGGCGGGCGGGCGGGTGTGGGTGTGGGTGTGGGTGTGGCAGGTGTGGCAGGTGTGGCACTTGGAAGCAGGCGTGGCACTTGGAAGCAGGCGTGGCACTCGGCGACATCGACCTTCATGTTGTGTGGCGGGCATGGCACTTATCGCACTTCATACGTACACCCTCCACCATCTTCAAAAAACTCACACGTACTTTTTCAAATGCATAGTATAAACCTTCTCACACACAACCTTCTCACACGGAACTCTCTCACTCGATCTGTCTTCCGTCATCTTCTGTCTCTTTCCTGCCTTTCTAATTCCGAGAATCAATGTTCTAATACTTTGGCGCCGAGAAAGAAACCATCTCAAGCCTGTGCAGGAAAAGGGCAAAAGACTTCATGAATCAGTCGTAAAAGAATTCTGCTCTGTCGTCGGATGCTTGTGCACAAGACCAAATTACACCCCTGTAGAAAGCAATGCGGTGTCGTCACCACATGTTGCAACCGTACATGGGTGATTCGACACCCTTTGACACCCGCCAGGCGGACTACGAAGCAAAACAAGAAGTTTCCGCGAAGGCTTCAAGTTTGAGATGCGTTGGTCAATCTGGTCAATTTGCGAATATCAAAAGATATCAACAGCCCAGAAGTTTTTGCGGCAAAACCAACAGGCAAACACGTTGGAATGCGTATGAGCATTTGAATTTCCTGAGTTAGCTCTTGCTATCGTTTTTCCTCTGCCCATCAAAGTGCCCTATTTTGTCTGTCTCTGCTCAATTTTGTTTTCTTCGCCCTGCTCTTTTTTCCTCTTGCTATTTGCGTCTTTTCCTTTGCTTCTGCTCTTATTTTACTTCATCCTTCCCATTGGCCTTTTGTCCGTTGCGGTCGTGATCAATGATGAAACTGTTTCACATAACTGAAAGCACTTTGGGTCCTATAGTTGCGGACTTTGGGTCGTTTGATTCTATGTATGGAATGGCAGCAGCAGGCTGCATGAACACACGGTGTGGAATTGCCGCGCACTGAGCGAAACACGGTGAGGACAATCGTCCCCAGAACACTGCGTTCCAACAGGCCGCTGATTCATTTTGTAAAAAGCCGCAAAGCGCACGCTGCACCCATGCGAGCCTGACTTTCGCATCAATCCTCCTGGTGGAGGAAAAAGCTGCCAACAAGTTTGAAAAGGCAGAGATGAAGACCACTCTGAGCATTTTCTAATCTACAGTAAAACCACCTCGGCAGATTCGGCGACCTTCCTGAATTAAGGTGAGCAGCACCAGGACCAAAATACAACGCGCCAGTCCTCTGTAAACGCGCGCTGCAATGGCGCTCTGAAGTTTGTTTCCCATCACCCCTGCTGTTCAATGTAACTACTTGACAAGGAGGTTACAATGTAGCATCAAGAGCGTCTTGGAAGGTGCTTGACAAGGAGGTTACAATGTAGCAACGTAGCATCAAGAGCGTATTGGAAGTTGCTTGAAAACGATGTTACACAACGTAGCATCAAGAGCGTCTTGGAAGTTGCTTGAAACGGATGTTACAACGTAGCATCAAGAGCGTCTTGGAAATTACTGGGCAAAGTTCAGTTGCTTGACAAAGTTTAGAAGGCCCAACAGGAACGCAAGGCAGAAGAACGTTTTTGCCCCCCCCCCAACCCCTCCAAAGCCAACCCCAAACCCATCCCGAACCCACTCGCTCCCAAACGTGACAAGCGTGACTCAAAATGAAGATAGAATCGTTGTTACACAGGGGGAATGGATCGCCCTGTCCGCGCGTTTACAGGGGACTGGAGCCAAAATTAAGATACCGTTTTACAATTTTTACAAACATGATCTTCAAGCCACTTCGCCATGGATGATGAACACTTTTTGGTACAGCCAAACTGTGTGGACAGCTGGCTATGAGCTGACCAGTCTTGCCAACATCTCCCCCCAAGCAGTCCTGCCAGCCGCCTGTAAAGATGTGTCATGAGCAGAGGAACAAGAATTAACGAAAGGATGAGGTTTCCACCTTGGTGATTTTCATGGGTCTCAGCTCTAAACACATTCTGCCACACCCCTCGGTTCGCATTACTCCAAGCGATTCTGTGCATGTCATCATGTCAGTCAATCTCATTCGGTCATCACACAGTTTATTCCATATGTCACATTCCAAAACATATGTATATATATATATATAAATATAGAGAGAGATACATGTAATAATATATATGTATGTATATGCCACATGAATATACATATATTCATGGATTTTTTTTCCATATGTCATGCGTCATGCCATGTTGCTTTGTTCCAGTCCTGGCCTTCAGTTGATTCGGTCGAGTACCCGGTTCTCCTTTGCCAAGGCGCCATTGAGCAATGCCCGGTGCGCCGGAGACCAGCTGCGAGGCAAATTCTAAAATTCGCCGCTGTTCTCTTCGTTGAACTCTCTTTTCAAATTTCGGACATCTCAAGACAAAATCTTGAATCACAATATGATGTTAATTTCAGACTGTGTGTTCCTTTGAAAGTCCATGTTGTATGTTGTTGCATTGCACCTGCCATCGAGAGCCATCACTGCACAAATAGCTAAGGGAACACAATCCAGGTCTCTTTTCGCACTACAGAGGCAACCGCATTGAGACATTTTTGTTGAAACGCCTGACATCATGACTCTTCTATAATATGTTTGCTTTCGAAGACTTTCCTACATGGTCCTAATGTGAGGATTTGTTCGGATCACAACCTCAAGCAACAGTTCTTCACAAACGGCAAAAGAAGGCAAAAACCTTTTTCTGGTTGAGAATCGCAGGCCTCCCAACTTCAAACTTCAGCCAAGTTCGTGCATTGTTCGGCCGAAAAAGACTGAAAATGAATGCGTTGCAAGACTCAGTTGAAGTAAAGAATGTTTCTAGATGAAACATCTATCTGCCGATCTGAAACTGGTTTCAATTTCAGAAGTTCAATCGTTGCAGAGAAAAATGCCACAAACAGGATTTGTGAGAAAAGTCTGGAAGTGATTTCGATTGGATGCAAAGTGCAGCAAGATGAAAGCTGATGAGAAGACAGTGAACTTCATGTTTACTTTTGACTGAAGAGAATGCTAAGATACACGAACGAGTCGAATGAGGTTTAAGTAAATGAAAAATACTCAAAGACTGGAAATCAACGAAATCAAGGTGAATAATTAAAAAAAATTGTATGTTATTGTGGTTTGCTTCTATTTGCTTCTTACGTTTCTTCGAAAACCAGAGTAACTAGAGGAGAAATTTGGCGTTGGGCAGCTGCGTAAGGCGTGAGTGCAGCAGGCAGAAATCGTCTGCGGAGCTGCACTGCACATCCACGCCTCAGCGCAGCACCAGCACAGCAAACACAACACGAGCGCAGTGCTGTTGCGATAGGTATGACAAAAAACACAGAAAAATTAAAGGAACGGATAACCCCACAAGTCAACTTCTTCAAATAATAAGCATGAAAGGTTGTAGCAGGGACGGGGAAAGAAGGTAAGGGAAAGGAGGCGGTGAAGGATCGAGAAGTTAAAACAGTTGTGAGTGACAAAGTGGAATGTGAAAGATGGTGTGTGACGAAGAAAGATGGTGTGTGTGTGTGTGACAAAGCAGTGTGTGAAAGATGGTGTGTGTGTGTGTGAAAGTTGTGTGTGAAAGAGAGCGTGTGACAAAGTTGTGTGTGAAAGATGGTGTGTGACAAAGTGGTGTGTGAAAGATGGTGTGGCGAAAGATGGTGTGTGACAAAGTTGTGTGTGTGTGTGAAGGATGGTGTGGTGAAAGATGGTGTGTGACAAAGTGGTGTGTGAAGGATGGTGTGGTGAAAGATGGTGTGGGTGAAAGTTCTGTGTGAAAGAGAGCGTGTGACAAAGTTGTGTGAAAGACGGTGTGTGACAAAGTGGTGTGTGAAAGATGGTGTGTCAAAGATGGTGTGTGACAAAGTTGTGTGAAAAATGGGGTGGTGAAAGATGGTGTGTGGAAGATGGTGTGGTGAAAGATGGTGTGTGACAAAGTGGTGTGTGAAAGATGGTGTGGCGAAAGATGGTGTGTGACAAAGTTGTGTGTGTGTGAAGGATGGTGTGGTGAAAGATGGTGTGTGACAAAGTGGTGTGTGAAGGATGGTGTGGTGAAAGATGGTGTGTTACAAAGATGGTGTGTAAAAGAGGGTGTGTCAAAGATGGTGTGTGACAAAGTGGCGTGTGAAAGATGGTGTGTGTGTGTGTGTGGCAAAGTTGTGTGTGAAAGATGGTGTGTCAAAGATGGTGGGTGACAAAGTGGTGTGTGAAAGATGGTGCGTGAAAGATGGTGGGTGACAAAGTTGGGTGTGAAAGATGGTGTGTGAAAGATGGTGTGTGACAAAGTGGTGTGTGAAAGAGGGTTTGTCAAAGATGGTGCCACGCCTGCCACGCAAAACCAACGTAGATGTGACCAAGTGCCACACCGGCCACGTGAAACGAAAGTGGATGTCACCAAGTGCCACGCCTGCCACGCAAACAGCCGCGGCGTCACGGGCGACAAAACCGGGCCCAAGGGCGCCACCCAATGCCATAAGTGCCACGCCTGCCACGCAAAACCAACGTAGATGTGACCAAGTGCCACACCGGCCACGTGAAACGAAAGTGGATGTCACCAAGTGCCACGCCTGCCACGCAAACAGCTGCGGCGTCACTGGCGACAAAACCGGGCCCAAGCGCGCCACCCAGTACCATAAGTGCCACACCTGCCACGCAAAACGACGGTGGATGTGAGTTTGTGCCACGCCTGCCACGTGAAACGAAGGTCGATGTCACCAAGTGCCACGCCTGCCACGCAAACAGCCGCGGCGTCACGGGCAACAAAACCGGGCCCAAGCGCGCCACCCCATGCCATAAGTGCCACGCCTGCCACGCAAAACGAAGGTGGATGTGAGTTTGCGCCACACCGGCCACGTGACACGAAAGTGGATGTCACCAGGTGCCACGCCTGCCACGCAAACAGCCGCGGCGTCACGGGCGACAAAACCGGGCCCAAGGGCGCCACCCAACGCCATAAGGGCCACGCCTGCCACGCAAAACGACAGTGGATGTGAGTTTGTGCCACAGCTGCCACGTGAAACGAAGGTGGATGTCACCAAGTGCCACGCCTGCCACGCAAAGTGGCGCGGCGCCCCGGGCGTCACAGGCGACAAATCCGGGCCGAAGCGCGCCACCCAGTACCATAAGTGCCACGCCTGCCACGCAAAACGACCGTGGATGTCAGATTGTGCCACGCCTGCCACGTGAAACGAAGGTGGATGTCACCAAGATTCACCAAGTGCCACGCCGGCCACGCAAACAGCCGCGGCGTCACGGGCGACAAAACCGGGCCCAAGGGCGCCACCCCATGCCATAAGTGCCACGCCTGCCATTCAAATGTGACAAAGTTGTGTGTGTGTGAGTGTGTGTGAAGTTATTGTATGTTAAGTTTGTGTGTGTGTGAAGTTATGGTATGTGAGAGTTGCGTGTGTGTGTGTGTGTGAGTGTGTGTGTGTGTGAAGTTATTGTATGTTAAATTTGTGTATGTGAAGTTATGGTATGTGAGAGTTGTGTGTGTGTGGGTGTGGGTGAAGTTATTGTATGTTAAGTTTGTGTGTGTGTGAAGTTATGGTATGTGTTATTGTGTGTGAAGTTATTGTATGTTAATTTTGTGTGTGTGTGAAGTTATGGTATGTGAGAGTTGTGTGTGTGTGAAGCTATTGTATGTTAAATTTGTGTATGTGAAGTTATGGTATGTGAGAGATGGTATGTGACACTTGTGTGTGTGTGAAGTTATTGTATGTTAAATTTATGTATGTGAAGTTATGGTATGTGAGAGATGGTATGTGACAAAGTTGTGTGTGTGTGAAGTTATTGTATGTTAAGTTTGTGTGTGTATGTGTGGAGGTGGCGGCGGGCGGCGGGAGGCGGAGGAGGAGCCCGGGATACAGAATCAAAAACAAGAACCCCACACAAAGTTGTGGGGAACTAAGTCCCGTCTCCCCTTGTACTATAGCTTGTTTCCCATTCAAAAGTCTGTACTTTGACGACTTGGCTTGAGACGAAAAATTGAATTCCATGGCAAAACTTTCCAGATCGCAAAAAGGGAGACAAATGCAAGAGAAGTAGGTGAAGGGCCATCCAAGGACAAGCTTGGGAACACCGTCAGGACCAAGCAAAATGCTGCATTGCACGCTGAAAGGAAACATAGAGACTGGCGAAGAGACTGCCTGTGTGCAGAAGCGTATGTGTTTTCCATCCCAAACGTTTACGTTTTCTACAAGCAAGTCATAGAGTGGGGACGTGTCGTACAAGTCTAAGTTGATGCCGGGACTTCCTGCGAACTGACTGCCATCGTTGCTTTGGGATTGCAAACACCTGGAGTCGAATGCCATTCACAATGCTATTCACAGGTGACTTCACAGATTTTGCATACATACTTACTGTAACTTGCTAGTCACATCTGTCACACAGCACAACGCATACATACTCAGACTCGCATCATGATTTTCTGACATCAAAATTTATTTCTCAAATAAAAAATGGCAAACCCCAAGCACAGAAAACCTCAAAGCTCACGTCCTGAAATCGGGGATACTCTAGCAATTTCTTGCCCATATTCAAGGGCCGAACATATTCCATGCCAAAATAGCTAAGAAATTTCAGGGAATTGCGAAGACCCCTTTCAGGTGAAATTTGTATTTCATACAGTTTGCCAAGTACTCCTTTTCTTCTGGCACGTACGTTGTCGACTGCACATGTTCTTCCCGAAAGAAGATCCTTACTTTCAACAATTTCTGGAAATGTCATAATTAATAATGTTGAGCTTTCCAAAAATGGATTAATGTTAGCACCCGATTAGTAGCATGGTACTCTATTGTGGCAAAAATTGTCCTCCTTATTCAGTTCCATGCTGTTTGGGGGGGGGGGCCTCTATTGTGGCAAGTTTTTTTCAGATTCTTTATTAGTTGTTTTGATTCAGTTTTTTTTTTATTTCTCCTATTTTTTGAATTTATTTTGAAATTAATTAATTAAATTTGTTTTTTTTGTTTTTTCATTTTTTTATATTAAAGGTTTCAAACGCAATGTTTCCAAATAATTAGATGCCTTATTAAACACTTATTAAAAAACAAAATCCAGACAATTTTTCAAGGTGATACCTCATGAGTGGCTCAGTTACTCAATAATATGAATGTTTGCATGGCACCCTGTTGTGCCCAACAGTTTTTTGGGGTTGAAAAAACAAAACCCTTTCTCCACCTTTCTTTGAGTAAAGCTGGTCCATTTACTTTAGAAAGCCATATTTGTGCTAAAGCTTTAAAATGCAAGGTTTTCCAAATAATTAGATGCCTTTTTAAACCCTTATTAAAAAACAGCATCCAAACAATTTTTCAAGGGGTTACCTCATGAGTGGCTCAGTTACTCAATAATATGAATGTTTGGATGGTACCCTGTTGTGCCCAACAGTTTTTTGGGGTTGAAAAAAAACAATTACTTTACTTCGTGTGATCCCCACCATGACATTTATACATTTTCTTACTGGCAAATCTTCTGGCATTCTATCTGACATATCTTCTGACATTCTATTTGGCATTCTATCTGGCATATCTTCTGGCATATGATCTGGCATATCTTCTGGCATATCTTCTGGCATTCTATCTGGCAAATCTTCTGGCATTCTATCTGGCATATCTTCTGGCATTCTATCTGACATATCTTCTGGCATTCAATCTGGCATTCTATCTGGCATATCTTCTGGCATATCTTCTGGCATATCTTCTGGCATTCTATCTGACATATCTTCTGGCATATATTCTGACATATCTTCTGGCAAATCTTATGGCAAATCTTCTGGCATATCTATCTGGCATATCTTCTGGCATATTTTCTGGCATTCTATCCGGCAAATCTTCTGGCATTCTATCTGGCATTGTATCTGGCACATCTTCTGGTATATTATCTGGCATTCTATCTGGCATATCTTCTGGCATATATTCTGACATATCTTCTGGCATTCTATCTGGCATTCTATCTGGCATTCTATTTGGCATTCTATCTGGCATATCTTCTGGTATATCTTCTGACATTCTTTCCGACATTCTTTCTAACTTTCTTCTGCGCATTCTTTGTCCCATATCTTCCTACATGAGGTCCGGCAGGGAACACTTGGCGTGGATATTCGCGGTTGAGGTCCGGCAGGGGACACTGGGCGTGGATGGTCGTGGTTGAGGTCCGGCAGGGAACACTGGGCGTGGCTGGTCGTGGTTGAGGTCCGGCAGGGAACACTGGGCGTGGATGGTCGTGGTTGAGGTCCGGCAGAGAACACTGTGGATCGCGGGTCGCAGTTGGACGAGGACGACGAGGACGACGAGGACGACAAGGACGACAAGGATGACAAGGAGGACGAGGAGGAGGAGGAGGAGGAGGAGGAGAGGAGGACGAGGCAGGAGGAGGCGGAGGAGGAGGAGAAGGAGGAGGCAACTGACATAAAATCTAACAACCCTCACCTGGCAGGTGGGGAAAAACCCTTTCTCCACCTTTCTTTGAGTAAAGCTGATCCCTTTGCTTTAGAAAGCCATACTTCTGTTAAAGCTTTAACATGCAAGGTTTTCCAAATGATTAGATGCCTTATTAAACCCTTATTTAAAAAACAGCATCCACACATTTTTTCAAGGGGTTACCTCATGAGTGGCTCAGTTACTCAATAATATGAATGTTTGGATGGTACTCTATTGTGCCCAACAACTTTTGGGTTGAAAAAAATCAAAAACCTTCTCCACCTTTCTTTGAGTAAAGCTGGTCCATTTACTTTAGAAAGCCATATTTGTGTTAAAGCTTTAACATGCAAGGTTTTCCAAATAATTAGATGCCTTATTAAACACTTATTAAAAAACAAAATCCAGACAATTTTTCAAGGTGGTACCTCATGAGTGGCTCAGTTACTCAATAATATCAATGTTTGCATGGCACCCTGTTGTGCCCAACAGTTTTTTGGGGTTGAAAAAACAAAACCCTTTCTCCACCTTTCTTTGAGTAAAGCTGGTCCATTTACTTTAGAAAGCCATATTTGTGTTAAAGCTTTAAAATGCAAGGTTTTCCAAACAATTAGATGCCTTATTAAACCCTTATTAAAAAACAGCATCCAAACATGTTTTTCAAGGGTGTACCTCATGAGTGGCTCAGTTACTCAATAATATGAATGTTTGGATGGTACCCTATTGTGCCCAACAACTTTTGGGTTGAAAAAAACAAAAACCCTTTCCTCCACCTTTCTTTGAGTAAAGCTGATCCCTATGCTTTAGAAAGCCATACTTGTGTTAAAGCTTTAACATGCAAGGTTTTCCAAATAATTAGATGCCTTATTAAACACTTATTAAAAAAACAAAATCCAGACAATTTTTCAAGGTGGTACCTCATGAGTGGCTCAGTTACTCAATAATATGAATGTTTGCATGGCACCCTGTTGTGCCCAACAGTTTTTGGGGTTGAAAAAAAAAACAAAACCCTTTCTCCACCTTTCTCTGAGTAAAGCTGGTCCATTTACTTTAGAAAGCCATATTTGTGTTAAAAATTTAAAAAGCAAGGTTTTCCAAATAATTAGATGCCTTATTAAACCCTCAAAAAAAAAGCATCCAGGCAATTTTTCAAGGTGGTACCTCATGAGTGGCTCAGTTACTCAATAATATGAATGTTTGCATGGTACTCTATTGTGCCCAACAGCTTTTTGGGGCTGAAAAAAACAAAAACCCTTTCTCCACCTTTCTTTGAGTAAAGCTGGTCCATTTACTTCAGAAAGCCATATTTGTGTTAAAGCTTGATACTGCAAGGTTTTTCCAATAATTAGATGTCTGAAAAAACCATGAATGGCTCAGATACTCAATAATATGAATGTTTGCATGGTGCTCTAGTGTGCCCAACAGCTTTTGGGGTTGAAAAAAACAAAAACTTCTCCACCTTTCTTTGAGTAAAGCTGGTCCATTTACTTTAGAAAGCCATATTTGTGTTAAAGCTTTAAAATGCAAGGTTTTCCATACAATTAGATGCCTTATTAAACCATTATTTGAAAAAAAAATCCAGACAATTTTTCAAGGGGTTAGTTACCTCATGAGTGGCTCAGTTACTCAATAATATGAATGTTTGGATGGTACCCTATTGTGCCCAACAACTTTTGGTGTTGAAAAAAACAAAACCCTTGAAAGGAAATTGAACTCAATTGCAAGTAAATTGAAAGTAAATTGAAATCAAATTCAATCAATTGAAAGTAAATTGAAAGTAAATTGAAACCAACTAAAAGTAAATTGAAATCAATTGAAAGTAAATTGAAAGTAAATTGAAACCAACTAAAAGTAAATTGAAATCAATTGAAAGTAAATTGAAATCAATTGAAAGTAAATTGAAATCAATTGAAATCCATTGAAAGTAAATTGAAATCAATTGAAAATAAATTGAAAGTAAATTGAGTTCAATTGAAAGTAAATTGAAATCAATTTAAAATAAATATTCAAAAAAATTGTTGAGGGGGGGCGCAAAAAAAATGGTCAGTTATTCAGTAGACTAAAATTTTTTAGGGGGGGGCCTCACACTAATCAGTCGACAACATTAATCATGTTCTTATGGGAATTTGTCATCTACACTTTTCAGGATCTCAAAAACCAATTCATAAGCTTTAAGCTTATGTTCTGGCACGCTTGGCTGGCCTTTCACCAGCAGCGCCATCCCCATCTTTCTTGACATCTTTGTGGCCCCGCAAAGAGCTCTGCACAACAGGATCTGGGAACACAAATCATCGACGATCCTGTTTTCTTCCGTGCAAAATAATTCCACCGATAGAGTACGATGCCGCCCCTGGAGTGCGCTAATTTTCTGGAATGCGAAAATAAAACAGTATGCGTGGCCCCCTTCGACCTTCCCCATGGATCCAACATCAATTTTTTCCATCATATACCAGAAAATTATCACAATTCACCCTGCTGAGCTTGTTTTTTCCTTTTCTTTTTTTTGGCCAAAATGGCCTGGAATGCGATAGTATATGAAACTACAGACGTCTCACGCGAAAACTCCATCTTCCTCATATTCCAGAAAACGTGATTCCAGGCGATTTTAGCCCAACAAAAAAACGGAAAAAAAGAGAAAATCACCGAGTACGAAGATTTTATGGAGTGCGAAGATCTTGCAGAGGGCGTGGATTTTACAATATGTGTACGTCCCTAGCTGTGGCAGCTGTGGAGTGCGATGCCCTCGCTGGAGTGCGAAGAATTTGTGGAATGCGTAGAATTCCGAGTATGCGTGGCTGGTATAGAGACCACATAGGGAAATTTCGGGGCCAGAACCAAAATTCCAATCCCAAAGCCAGCCCAAACTTCCAGGGGCACACCAGTGGGTTCTATTTTTCCGAGTTCACCTTGGGTGAGGTCCCGGGGAAGAAACTTGCTAATTTTTACTCAGCCAACCTTTAAAAACGTTACCTTTGACAACCCTGTCCTTCTTCGGTAGACAAGTGAGGAAACTTCCTTATCAAAGCAGCCTTCAATTCATTCAACGTCCACAGCTGCTTTGGAACGACATAGGGGATAGAAAGCTGTGGAGGGGCATTCAGTGGATTCGCCGTGGCCCAACTGTTCCCTCCAGATTGAGCTGAAATGCCTATATCAAAGTAACATACCAAAACCCAGGTCTGGAGTACGCTGAAAACATGGTATGCAAAGATTTTCTGAATATGGGAATGTTGCCTCTAGAGATACATCCAATTCTCCGATGATCAGAGGAGATCCAAAAACATCACGTGGGTGCTCAAGAGCGCGAGAAGTTTGAGGTTTGCTTCATCATATTGTCAGTTGTCAAATCAATCTATTTTTGGAATCGCCTCATGTTTTTGATTTCCTCACACTCCCAAGTGCGTCAACAATCAGCAATGAACTGTCAATTTGCTATGAATAGTTTGCAAATCATTGCCTATGATTGTAAGTATCATATTGCATGATATAACTACAATTTTTATGTTGAATAGTGTGTTTGGCCCTGTTAAGTATGTTGACGTCATTGTATTGTATGTATATACAATATATATTTAGAGTTCGTTTTTACCCAAACAGTGCGTCCACACTGAGGAATTCTTACGGTAGGTGCAGACACCGGTGCTTGATCAGGGTGCTCACCCTGGCCGGCGGCATTTTACCTGTAAAATTCTGTATAAAGTGGCCCTTGTGAAATCTTGACATGCGTTTCGACTGCGCAAGCTCGCACAAAGTGTGGGTCCCTGTACCGGGCCCCGGCATTTTTCCTGTAAATTTCTGTATAAAGTGGCTCTTGTGAAATCTTCGCGGTTCTGGGCCCCGGCATTTTTCCTGTAAATTTCTGTATAAAGTGGCTCTTGTGAAATCTTCGCGGTTCTGGGCTGCGGCATTTTACCTGTAAATTTCCGTAGAAAGTGGCTCTTGTGAAATCTTGACATGCGTTTCGACTGCACAGGCTCGCACAAAGTGTGGTCCTAGGTTCTGGGCTAGGGTTATCCTGAATATTTCCGTCCAAAGTGGCTCTTGTGACGTGTTGAAGTGCATTTCGACTGCGCAGGCTCGCATCCTCAACATCATCCTCCTCACCATCATCACCTTCCTTCTCCTCGACATCAACATCATCTTCCTCTCCCTTGACATCATCATCCTCAGAAACCATCGTCATCCTCCACCTCATCTTCCGCAACATCATGATTTATAACATATCCACCTCATCTTCCGCAACACTATCATCCTTGTCATCATCCTTCTCAACATTAACCTCCTCAACATCATCACCTTCCTCCTTCTTTACATCATCATGCTCCACCTTTTCATCCTCCACACCATCTTCCGCATTATCCTCCTCCTCCTCCTCCTCGTCATCATCATCATCATCATCCTGAACATCATCATGATCATCATCATCATCATCATGATTATCATCGCCATCATCATCATCATTATCATCAGCATCATCAGCATCATCACCACCATCATCATCATCACAATCATCTCACCAACATCATCAACATCATCATCATCATCAACATCACCATACCATCATCATCAGCATTAACCTCATCATTCACATTAACATCTCATCATCAACATGAAAATATATTATCCTTCTACTGCCCCCGCACTGTTTGGGGTCTCTTGCCGGGATGTTTTTTGGGATGTTTTTTCAATTTCGAGATGGTTTCGACCAAAAAGTCTGCTTTCGTCAAAAGAGACATGTCTGCTTTGCGACTTTCACCGCTTCCGCCGCTTGCGCCTTCTCTGGCGGCCCCAAAGTCTCCGCCACGGTGCGCTGCACGGCGCCCACGAAGTCCTCACCTTCGCTTCGCCGACTTCGCCGACACAACTTGTGGGACACATATGGCACACTTGGGACACTTGGGACCGCTTGGTGCTTCGTCCTGCTTTTTGCTGCATTTCCAAAGCAACACGTGCAAAAACAAAAGCAATTTCAATGAGGTTTGAATTCATGTTTGCCCAATTTATGAAACGGTTTTCCTGCTTGGATTGCTGCTCATGCCGGTCACAGACCGACGCGCGCCTGCTGGGCCTATGATGGAAAAGCGCTGGGTACTGGGCCAAGTTTGCTCCTGCGACAGCGAGGAAAAGAAGAGCCAGGAATCATCCCCAGAAAGAATACAGAATCATTGCATCACTGCGAATCAGGCACGAAAGGAATGAGGTAGAAGAGGGAAAGCAAAGGAACTGGCAATTGCTGATTACAGAACATTCGGCATGATGCTGCTGATAGAGCTGAGGTCTGTGCTGCAAACCGGCAATGCTGAGGAGATGATGATGATGATGGTGATGATGATGTTGTTGTTGCTGCTGCTGATGATGATGACAGCGTTGACAATGTTGACGATACTGATGAAGATGATGAAGATGGTGATGATAATGATGAAGATGGATGATGACGGATGATGATGGAAGATCATGATGATGATGACAATAATGATGTTGATGATCGTGATGACGATGATTGCGACCATGATCATGATCATGATCATGAAAGTGGGGATGGTGGGGATGGTGGGAATGAGGGTGGTGGGCATCATGGGATGGTAAGGGGGGCAGGGATGGCAGGGATGGCAGGGATGGTACGGATGGTACGGATGGTAGGCGGGTAGGGATGGTAGTCATCATCATCATCATCATCACCATCATCATCATTATCATCAACATCATCATGATCATTATCATGACCATGACCATGACGAATTGTGTGCATGTGTGCTTGCATGACTTGGCCAGTTGCCATTGGGGAATGTCCTTTGAGAGGGCATGCCACATCTTCTCGTAGTCCTGAAAAGCGCTGACTTCTTCGACTCCACTTGGGGACCAAGGAACTGTTGCAGGGTCTCTGTTGTGAACTTGAGAAAGTCTGGCTTGACAAGTACAGGTGGGCATGTGACAGGCACTGGCAAACGGCAGACAACAGCACTACCATATTCCTTGAAGAAATCAAAAGAAATCACGAACTTCATTGCAGGATGACAGGAGCACCTTGGCACAGATTGGCACAGACTGTACAGGAAACATCTGTCATGATGTGTCGTCCATGTCCTGCACATTGTAGCCTCTACTCGCATCAGGGCCTTGCGAAGCATCATTCTGTCCTGACATACAGTTGGTGCAAATCGGTCCAGTCGATGATCACAAACAAACAAGATCTGTAGGCTAGATGAAAGTCTTGAAGAGACCATTGAGGGGCTGCATGCGCTGTTGAGAAGAACATTTTCCTGAGACAAGTCAGAAAGTGGTTGCACACCCTGTTCCCCATTTGGAAAGTTTCACTAGGCATAGGGGCAGGGGTCGCATGAGTAATACGAATCGTTGTAGCATATGCTGATTAACAACAATCGACAGTTCAAGAACAGCCGCAACGTAGGAATGTCTTTGGAAGTCTGTGTTGTGCCCCCCCCCTTCGTCTCTTTCCTGAGGCGAGCAAACATTTCGACAGGATCTCGGGCATCCGTTACTCGTTTTACCAGTAGCACCGCACAAAGCAGCAGCGGGCATCTCAAAGGAACCGTAACTAGAGGCGAGTTGTTGTGATGCATGGCCCACTGATGGACTGAGGCTCTGAGTCTCTCTCTCCGTCCCTCTCTCCGTCCCTCCCTCCCTCCCTCCCTCCCTCCCTCCCTCCCTCTCTCTCTCTCTCTCTCTCTGTCTTTCGTTCTTTCGTTCTTTCGTTCTTTCCTTCTTTCTTTCCTTCGTTCGTTCTTTCCTTCCTTTCTTTCCTTCTGCCTTTTTTTCCTTTGTTCGTTCTTTCTTTCCTTCCTTCCTTCCTTCCTTCCTTTCTTTCTTTCTTTATTTCATTGTTTTTCTTTCTTTCTTTCTTTCTTCCTTTCTTACATTATTTCTTTCTTTGTCTTTCTTTCTTTCTGTCTCACTTTCTTTCCTTCTTTCTTTCCTTCCTTATTTCTTTCTCTCCCTCTCTCTCTCTCTCTCTCGCTCTTTCTTTCTTTCTTTTGTTCTTTCTTTCGTTCCTTTTTCGTTGTTTCTTTCGTTCTTTCTTTCTTTGGTTCTTTCTTTTGTTCTTTCTTCCTTCCTTCCATTCTTTCTTTCTATATTTGGTTCTTTCTTCGGTTCTTTCTTGCTTTCTTTTCCTCCTCTCCCTCCCTCCCTCCCTCCTTCGCTCTCACTCTCCCTCTCCCGCGCTCTCTCTCTCTCTCTCTCTCCCTGTCTCCCTCTCTCTCACTCATTCATTCACTATCTCTATCTCCCTCTCCCATGATCTATCTATCGATCTATCTCTCTCTCTCTCTCTGCCTGCCTGGCTGCCTGTCTGTTTGTGCGTCTGTCTATCCAGCACTAGGCACTAGCTCCCTCTCTCTCTCCCTCTCTCTACCTATCTTTCGTTCTTCTCATCCATCTTTCCATCCATCCATCGATCCATCTACCTAACTGTTTATCGGCTTATCTATCTATGCACCCATCCATCGATCCACCCATCCATCCATCTATCTTTCTCTTTATCTAATTATTTCTCTCGCTGTCTCTCTCTCTCTCTCTATCTATCTATCTCTATCTATCTATCTATCTATCTACCTTTCTATCTTTCTATCTATCGATCTATCGATCTGTGATCTACCGATCTACCGATCTATCGATCTATCGATCTGTTTATCTATCAAACTGTATCGATCTATCGATCTATCGATCTATCGATCTCTATCTATCTATCGATCTATCGATCTGTCTATCTATCTTTCTTTCTTTCATTCATTCAATCAATCTATCTATCTATCGATCTATCTATCTATCTATCGGTCTATCGATCCATCGATCTATCGATCTATCGATCTGTCTATCTATCTTTCTTTCTTTCATTCTATCTATCTATCTATCCATCCATCCATCTATCTATCTACCTATCTATGCAGTTCTCTGTCCATCTTTCTGCCCCATTGTCAAGTCGATCTTTCCCTATCTCGGCATCTCTCTTTTTCTATGTCTCTCTATCTGTCTGTATCTCCCTCTTCCTCTCTACCTATCTGTCTGTCTGTCTGTCTATCTATCTGTCTGTCTGTCTGTCTATCTACCCATCCCTCTATCTCTCTCTGTCTCTATCTCCATCTCCATCTCTATCTTTGCCTCTTTCTCTACCATCCATCTATCTATCGATCTATGCATTTATCTGCCTGTCTATCTATCTGTCTGTCTAAGCTCCAAATCGACGAAAATCCGTGATTTTCTGATTTTTGACATTGATCACCAACGTCAAAAGCGAAGCAATTCTGCAAGATTTCCTTCAAAAATGGAAAGTTGAGTGCAGAGCTCACGGCCTCGTGCAAATGCGTCTCGCGGTTTTTCCATTCCATCTGTCTAAAGTAGTGCGCCTGCCACAAAAAATGATGCCGGGTCATACGAAGTGCTGCGCCTGTCACGCAAAATCATCTTGGCAACCCCTCTCAGGAAATCAGCGCCCTGACTTCGGAATATCTCTGATAAAGATGGTGTACTGCGCCTGCCCGCGACATACATCTTTGCAGTTCCGCTTTAAACGTCCCAGGCCAGCCTGCCATCGTTTTTGAAACTGCTAGGAAACCCTCACGTTTTTGTTACTTTTGGAAAGGTGCAGAATCCTCTGCACCACGAGAAAATCGCAATGATACGGATCCGAGAATGGTGTGAACATGCGGTGTCTTTTGCGCCTTTTCCACGTTGTCACTTCGACATGTGCTTCGCGCCATTTCGCGCCACAGCCGTGTCCACTTTTTCCACTCTCTGAACTTCCAGACATGGTGCAAAAATGTGGTGCTTGTACTGAACTTCCAATCATGGTGCGAACATGTGCGGGGTCTTTACCGTTGGACTGCTTCGCGCCACAATTGCGTGCACTTTTTCCACATCTTAACTTCCAAAAGTGCTCCAACAATGCGGTGCTTTTAGCATTGTGACTCGGAAACGTGCTTCGCGTCACAACGGCGTGCACTTATGTGCACTTTTTGAACATCTCAACTTCCAAAAACGCTTGGAAAATGAAGTACTTTTGACATTTTGGCTTCTAAAGGTGCTTCGCGCCACAGCAGCAGTGTGCAATTCTACCTCTCTCCTCCGACCAGATGGCTCCGCACCCACCGCTTTACCGAGGCTACTTTTCTACCCAGGGCCACAAAAGACATTGAAAAAACCCTGTTTCGCGACTTGTCTACCTTGTCGCGCACATTGACCTTCTTTCTACTGACTCTCTCTTCTCTGACTCTTTCTCTTCTCTGATCTTCTTTCTGCTGACTCTCTCTTCTGTGACACCTTCTCTTCTCTGACCGTTCGCACAACTGCTGCTGCATCTCTCCATATGTCGGAAATTTGGCTTCTAAACTTCCTTCCACCAACATCAGTAACACCATCATTCTCACAAATCCCTACCATGCAATACACAACGCCCCTTTCGACAGGTGCCTGCCGTCGATAGTTCAAAGATGTTCAAAGTATCAGCTTGATATTCACAGAACAAGGATGAAGGCCTCATATGGATTCGGGGTAGGACTGATGCATGATGACTCTTATCATCAGGTATTTGTTCGGAGCGGTCGCCAGGTTGCCTGCACCGTGAAACAATTCCTGAAAACATAAACCTATCTATCTTTTCTCTTCGGGTGACCTCAACCTTGAAACACTATTCTGACATAGCTTCTGACATACCATCGGGAAGTATATAATTATAGCTAGCGTAGCTAGCGCGGCGGCTCTTTTAGCTCGAGCTGCTGCAGCTACATACTGGAAACACTAATTATCATACCCTCCATGGTTCCTTTGTTCGGTCTAATGGCCCACAGCCCAGTTGCTGCTACCAGCTGGCAGCAAACAGTGCTCTTGCGTCTCAAGTACTGTGAGTTGACCGACGGACAACTGCGTATTCTTGGAGAAATTATCTAGCGCGGATCTAGCGCAGATCTGCCGTTTAGCCTACCCATTCAAACGTGAACACATATCTTCATAAGTCACGTTAGCGATCTGACCAAAAAGATGTTGAAGCGGCAATGCAGCTCAGAGAGATGTATGAAACGTAAGGCTACTGTGGAGTTGCTCAAGCAGAACCGGGAACAACAAGTGCCAGAGAGCAAGAAGGAAAGAAAGCATCGGGCCTGACTATGTTTCACTTGAATGGCTATGTAAAAGTATCTAGCGCTACACTAGTGCAAAGCTGCAGGAAAGCGATTTCGCTGCATATATGCAGGATTCCGCTTCGAACAAAGTCTAAAATACATCCCTGCAAAATTATTTGTCAAGCTTGCGAATTTAAAAGTTCCTTTTAAGCATTTTAATTAAAGCAGATCCCATATGGCAAATAAATTCTGACATTCTACCTGACATTCTTACTGGCATATATTCTGACCTACTTTCTGGCGTCTGGCTGAGGTCCGGCAGTGCCTGCTGAGATCTGGAGATCGCGGTTGCGACGAGGCGAAGGAGGAGAAGGACGAGGAGGAGAAAGCAAACGGATAAAATCTAGAGACCCTTGCCCGGCAGGTCGGGAAAAACTTAAACACTCCGTGCTTTCTTCTGAAAACACCATGCTTTCCCATTTCCGACGACTTCCCGACCTTGCTTCATGCCGCCTAGCTCTGGCTTGGCGGTTGCGGGCAACTGGCCGGACCAGGCTGTTTTTGGTCAAACGTTTCAATCTTTTGCCAGGAAGTCCTGGTGTCTGACATGAACAAAATGGAAGAACCCACAATCTACAAATTACTCTCCTTGAAGTGTGTCAACATCATTCAACATCCAAGTTTCACATACTTTCACAAAGTTCATAAAGTTTGTTTTTTAACGTTTCGCTTTGTGTCACAGGATGGTTTCGTTGCCTCCTGGGCTCCACAGTCTGGCCTCCGCAGCCGCTGCGTGGCCCCGGACGATGGCGAACAACCCGCCGCGGCGCTCGGACATCGCCCGCAGCAAGCCTCGCCGAAGACTTTGAAATTAAAAGTGTTTAAAAAAAAACAAACGTCATGCAAGAGCGCTTGAACATATGTACGTGTGATGTCATATAATCATATGTCCCAAAAAAGGCGTTCAAGTTGACACAGTCTTCGCATTTGTCAAAGTGAAACAGAGTCGCAATTTGGCAACGCCATTTTCTCTTTGGTTGCGGCACTCTTGTCCGCATGTTTGCGCGCATTGTGCGCCGCTGTCAGTCTCAGACTTCCGTTCTCGTTGCAATTGGTGACTGGGAAAAAGTAAAGACTGCACACTGTGGTATGAACCGGTACGAATTGGTTGACAACTTTGTCAAAGCTATCCGACGATTGCCGGCAAACGGGCTGTCCACATATTGCTGCTTGAAGATGCTGTAAGAATCCGTCAGCCTGGAAATCTTGTAATTGGATAGGTGCATTGAGTTTCAACAAGTATCAAAAAGATTAAGTTTTCTTCTTTCTGGCGGGTGAAGCCTTCCAAATAAAGTCGTGGGCTCCCACCACACCCACCCTTGATCTAAAAAGTGGCAACGCAAGGAGGATTTCTGAAACTGCTTCAATGCAGAGATCAACTTCCATGGATGGAATAGTTCAAACAACTTGCATGGGAGTGAAGTGTCTGAGAGCAAGCCTCTTGGAAGAGCTCACGTGCCGGGAGTTCATGCAAGAGCTGCATGTGACCATCCAATTCCAAATCAAAATAAAAATAAAGCAAATGCCAGTGTGTAAAGTGTCTGAGAGCAAGCTTCTTGGATGAGTTCACGTACCAAGCTGCAGAGTTCATGCCAGAGCTGTATAGGGCTATCCAGTTCAAAAATAAAAGAAATGCAAATGCCAGATTTGGAAGGGTTCGGTCACAGGTGAACGAAACAAAGGACCGTCACGTTGTGAAGGTAACCATATACTCTATAGTCCAACCAAAAAGCGACCTGTCACAATTACAACTTACAACTTACAATCATTTTCACCTGCACCTGTTTTGTCGGCATTGATGCCTTGATATGACATCTTCTCTCCCTGGTCGTTCAACTGTCCTGTTGTTCGGGCCCCAGACCTGCATCCTTTCCCGCATTTCTCTGTTACCGAATTTCCCTTTGTCCCGATGCATAGCACAAGCAATATACACATTCAGACACGTCACAAATGCTTCCTCATGCTGGAGTTTTCTACATTTTCCGATCTCGGAATTGCGTATTCTGTGAAGGTGGAAAAAACAGTTTGATGAGAGATATTGAGAGATGCGATCAGGAAAGGTGGAAGGTGATGCAATGGGCACTAGACAGAGCGCCTGCTCACCGTGGATTTGGGCGCCAACTGGACCTATATATGCTGGAAAAATACATGATCTAAACGTCTAAACTTCCAAGCCACCCAAGACTACCTCGTACACACTGTAGTGCACACCGTACCGTACACAGCGTACACCGTACTGCCACTGCCCGCCTGCTTGAAGCAGTCCAAGACGTCCCGTCATATCCTGGAGACACGTGGCGGTCCAAAAAACATCTGCCCAGGAGGAGAACAAAAACAAGCAGCACATTATAGCATTATGGCATTGTATTCGTATCTTGGAAACTGCGATTCTATTATTCCCCAGGGGTTAGGCTCTTGCTGTGCATGGAGTTTGCTGCCCTTCCCATGTCTGCAGGAGTCTTCTCAAAGTGAACACTAGCAAGTCATGTGATTGTCGCTTGGGAATGAGAATGAATGAGAGGCCAATGCGAATCCAGACCTCAATAATCTCAATATTTATGATATTTGTTGCATTCGAGAATCCCCGCGCCTGCGCTTGGTCCGAACTCATGTAGGTTGCGCGGTAAACAAAATGTGCGTTGATCCGGGTAAAACAACCTGTTGGAGGAATGGACAAAAGAAATCTCCATAGGAAATATGAGAAAGTGATTTTACAAATCTCATGCAAAAACAATATCTTTGTTGCAACCTTTTCCAAAAACAATACTCTGTTGCATCCTTGTGATTGCAACAAATTGGAACAACTCCACACAATGCCTTTCCTCGCTATGCTTTAGTTAAGGAAAAGGTGCACATCTTTGTCTCGATGTTTTGCAATGTCAAACCCATCAGCTTGCCACTCTGCGAAAGGGCTTCGAATGAAACATTGTCTTCGCTCAACCTGTTCTACCAACATTTGAGCTGAGCCTGAAAAGAGCGAAGGGGCAGGCATGCAGCGGAAATGATGCGTCAAATGTCACAGTGAATGCACATGTCCAGCCCTTCAATTAAACCGAATGAGCCCAAAAGTTGCAAAGAAAGCTAAACGCATCAAGATGGATCGACAAGGGTTAGAGCATACCCCTCAAAGTTTTGCTGTAAACTGTAAACATCTGTAAACCATTGTAAGCCCATCCTTCCATCATTGCAAACAAAAACTACAGAGGGTTGGGTACATTGCCAAAGCTGGGGGAGCTGGTGGTGGCATTGTGAGGACCTGAAGTCTCTTAAATGGTATTCAGTGTTTACGTTCCGTCCGTAACTTGTCACAATTTGAGACTCGAATTCGGATGGACTTAGGAGATGTATGAAACGATGTATGAACATGGAGCTGTGCGGAGGCATCCCTGGCCACATCTCCACAGACTCCACAGCCTAAGCTGTTGCAATGAACAGCGAACTGAAGAGTGACAAAGAAGTGACAAAGAGTGACAAGTGAATGAAAAATAATGAAAAAGAATCAAAAGATGACAAGATATTGAAATCTATGAAACATGACCCACATTCAAGCTAATGAAGAGCGGAATTTCACCCTGAATCACGCCTTTTTCTTTTCTCTTGGCCGTTCTAGAACAAAGCGAACAAGGTGAACAAGCACGATTGTGATGATTGTGGTCCTAACAAGATTGCTTTAAGACACAAGGTCTACCGCTTGGCATGGCGCCGGGGCCATGGCCAATCTTGGCGACACCAGATCTAAAGATCTGCTCCGGCTCTACCGTTCTCTCGGCTCAGCTCTTGTAGCTCTTCCATAACTCTTCCATAGCTCTTGTAGCTTCGCCTCGAATTCCCTTGGGCTCATGAGCAGCATGTGGCCAACTCCAGATCTACGCATAGACACATTTAGATACCATGTCTGCCATGTCCCAATCATTTCCGACGACCCAACACAGATCAACCATGATCAACCTTGAAGAATGGCAGAAATGTGGTACCACGGCCTGCCAAAATCAGAAAGACATACTGTGCATACACATGACTCTCGGAAAGACATGCCACCCCCAAGAGGAACCCCAACCGAACTCTTGGGCCGAGGGCTCGCGAACTCCGAAATCGGATCCGTTGCACTCTGCACTCCGTTGCGGTGGAGCCGCTGGAGCTGGGTTTCCGTGTCATGGGAGACGTACAGCCTCCAACGCAACACGGACCAGGCTCAGCAGGCGAAGCTGAGGGTCGATTTGACAAATTTTGAAAAAATAATTTTGAAAGTTTAATATAGTTTAATTAATTTGAATCAGTGTTTTAATTACTATTTAATTTTTAATTGAAATTCAGAAATAAATTGAAACAAATTGAAACAGCGAAAAAGACCAGTAAGTTCTTTATGACCAGTAAGTTCTTTATTGCTTGGCTGATTTCAATCCGATATCCGTCGTGTTGTTGTTCCATGTTCCTGGGAAATTGTTTGAAATAGTCTACAGCTTACATATCTTACATTCTCTCAGTAAACAACTTCTTTCCACCCCTCAGCTGTGGAGACATACCACTCCAAAAGGGGCATGGGTGGCTCCCTTGTTTTATCCATGGGATGTGGGATTTGGATCCCTGAAAACAATCATAATTCCGGCGGCAGTCATTGACCCATGGAAAGTCTTGGAAAGTCTTGTATAGTTTTGGTATCCTGGAAAGTTTTCGGATTGTCTATGCGCACCCGTACCCTGATGTCATGTTGTTGGAAAGGGCCTTCTGAATGGGATCTGAATATGTATCACGGTATCATGGACTACCAGCCTGTGATTGGGTTCGGCGACAAAGCAAGCCTTCTGCATCACATTGCAACCAAGGAGATAAGATTTCAATCAACACTCTCCAATCAATGAAGGGATTTCAAAGTTCAAACCGATTCTTGAAATGATCCGAGCACATGCAAACAGGCGGCCAATTCGCTAGATTCTGGTCAAACTTTAGCAACAAGCGCGTGGCATATCAAAATATATCAAGTGCAATGCAAATATGTTGAAATCGTTAGCACTCATAGCATGGCATAGCATAGTACATCTTGTGACGATCCTGTGCCGTGAGCTTCGGCGGTGTTTGGTTTCCAGCTTTGTGTGCAGACCGTGGCTACTTTGCGCCGCTCCCGCAGTGTCTTGGTGTCGGAGCACAAACCGCAAACCTTCCAAAACCCTCCAAAATCGCTAACCTTCCTGCAAACTTTCAAGCGCTGTTGAACTCTTGTAAAATTGCAAACCATGATGCAAAGACGTATGGAATGGGGTACAGCACCATGCTGTCAGAATGAGAAGACTCTTTGTTGAAAACAAAGCCACAACCCACTGAAACATGTTTAAACATGTAGCGAATATGTAAAATATGTCTTTAACATGATTTGAACTTTCAGAGTCCACTTTGCCAAGACGCTGTGACTTGCAGCTTCGGCTTTGCTCTGCTCTGCACTTGACGGACGCGTAGTATCATCAATTGCTTTCATTCTATATTCTATATGAACATGAAGCTGGGTGTCTTTTGCTTTCGAAAGTCAACTGATACGATATGATACGATTGTGCTGTGCAGCATATGAAAGTTTCCCTACACAGCCCTTGTCCGTCCTGGCACGAGCGTCTGAGCGTCTAACCCCTCCCTGTGTTCATGTGCACCATGCTGCTGTGCAGGTCGGATTTGGATGATCTGCCTCGGAAACACCTAGAAACAACTTGACTTCTTCGATGAAGAAAAACAAACATTCTAAAAGGAAGAAAACAATAGAAATATATATATATAGAAATCATCCTTTACAGAAGGCACGACTTGTGCTGAAGATGTCCAAAAAACACATGGATGCATCACATCTCTGCACAACAGCATGGAAGAAGCCTTGCCAGGTCTCACCAGCGTTCGAAATCCAACCTTCGAAGTGCAATGGAGAGGCTTACGCTTCTTGGATTTCGAGTGGACACCAAGTGACCCCACTTGGGACAAGTTTGTACAACTGTGCACATCGAATGAGTCGATACTCTGCACAGGCACTGAAATATTCTGAAATGAATCATAAAAATGAATCATATTTTTTAAAAAAAAAAACACGGTGCCACAATTGTGTCCACGTGAGACGCTGGCTGTGCCCATGGGCCCATTCCATGACGGAAAATCACGAAGTACCGAGACGTGCCGAGGTGTGCCGAGTCCCGGAGTCCCGGCCTGTTCAGGACTAGGGGATACGGGGGATACGGGGGATACGGGGAGTGGACGACTGAGATAGGGGAACACAAGAAAACGCTGACCCAAAACGTTGAACAAAACGTTCGACCTGTTCGGACTTGATGAAAATTTTGGCAGTGGCTAGGCCTGTGGGAAAAAGAACCGGAAAAAAAGGACACCGCGCCTGGCCTTTCTGCCGTCACATCATATAAGCAAACAGTTGGACTCGCCTTGGACGCAGATTCCACATATACACGCCATTCTTAGAACCGTTCTTATCCGGTCATGTTGCCCTTGTGTATCTTGATGTATCTCGTTCAACTTCTTGGATCGGTACTGGACAAAGGGAAACAAGACAAGATTGTGTTGACATATGTTGACCGCATGTCAGTACAACACTACCATCGCCACCACCATGAGGTGTTGTGCCAAGGGTTCATCATCAATTGTGGGGAAAAATTAAGCCCTAGCACTGCTAGCAGCATGTTTTCTTCGTATCTGCAATACCTGACTAAGTTTACTGCTCGAGAGGGTCCATTTGATCTCGGCTGTTCGACTCCTGCAAGACAGGATCAGGACAGGATCCGGAGAGGATCTGTTTTAAGATTTGAGGATGAAATTTTGAGAAAACATGTGTCAAGATTTGAAGTTCAAGAGATCACAGCCTGATGAGATCTGAATTCAGAAGCAACGTGAGAGGGACCCTTGTTGAAGGCCCGCACCACTATTCCCTCACAGCGGCATGCAAATGATGGTTTTTCTTAATTTGAACAGTTACACCGTTACACCAATTCAGTTAGCTTTAGAAATTCACAGTAAAGACTCAGGATTGGTGACTCTGCGACAGCGTGCAGTGTGAGCCAACTGCAAAAACAATAATTTTCCAATCGACAGCAAAAAATAACAAACTACCAGTAGTGCCGCACAAGGCGGTGGCGGAAGTTTCAAAAATAGGAAACCTACAGGAGAGGTTGGTTGTGAATCACGGATGGCAGAGCCAACCCACTGATGGACCGACAGATGGTTGCAGTTGCGTTTTTTGAAGTGGTTGCAATGATTGCAGTGGTCACCTTACCACAACTGCTGGATGTAGCGTGGTGTGGTGCAGTTGTAATTGTAGTTGTAGTTGTAATTGTAGTTGTAGTTGCAGCTGCAGTGTAGTGTAGTGTAGTGTCGCGTAGTGTAGTGCAGTGTAGCGTGGCGTAGTGTAGTGTAATGTAGTGGTAGTTGTAGTGTAGTGTCATGTAGTGGTAGTTGCAGCTGCAGCTGTAGTTGTACTGTAATGCGATGTAATCAGTGTAGCTTAGTGTTGTGTAATGTAGTGTGGTTGTATTTGTAGTTGTAGCGTGCTGCAGTGCAATTAGTGTAGTGTACTGGAGTGTAGCGTAAAGGGTAGCTGTTGTAATTGTAGTTGTAGTTGTGGTAGTAGTTGCTGTTGTAGTTTTTAGTGTGATTGGCGTAGTGTAGTGTAATTAGATGTATGTAGTGTAGTGTAGTGTAATTGTGTAGCGCAATGTAGCGTAGTGTAGTGTAATTAGTGTAGCGTAATGTAGCGTAGAATATTTGTATTTGTAGCTGTAGCAGTAGTGTAGTGTAGTGTAGTGGTAGTTGTAGTTGTAATTGTCTGTCTATCTATCTGTCTGTCTGTCTATCTATCTATATCTATCTATCTATCTTTCTTTCTTTCTCTATCTATCTAATCTATCTAATCTATCTAATCTATCTAATCTATCTAATCTATCTAATCTATCTAATCTATCTAATCTATCTATCTATCTATCTATCTATCTTATCTTATCTTATCTTATCTTATCTTATCTATCTATCTATCTTTTTCTATCTTTTTCTATCTTTATCTATCTTTATCTATCTATCTATCTATCTATCTTTCTATCTATCTATCTATCTATTTATCTATCTCTCTATCTATCTATCTATCTCTCTCTATTTATCTCTCTCTATCTATCTATCTATCTATCTTATTATCTTATCTATCCATCTATCCTATCTGTCTTAAATATATATATATATATATATATCCATCTATCTGTTTGTCAGCCAGCCAGCCAGTCAGTCAGTCAGTCAGTCAGTCAGTCAGTCAGTCGCTCTGTCTGTCTGTCTGTCTGTCTGTAATTAATTTTGAAAACACAGCAA
The DNA here is from genome assembly GCA_947184155.2 of Cladocopium goreaui. Taxonomy (NCBI): domain Eukaryota; class Dinophyceae; order Suessiales; family Symbiodiniaceae; genus Cladocopium; species Cladocopium goreaui. Next base: position 128,911 of record CAMXCT020001074.1, read on the forward strand.
TCCTGCGAGACTTCCTCAAGTTTTGAACTTGACAACATGCAAAACGAAGCAATCTGCGAGACTTCCCTATTTTTTGAACTTGACAACATCAAAAACGAAGCACTTCTGCGAGGCTTCCTTCAAAAATAGAAAGTTGAGTGCAGAGCTGACGGCCTCGTGCCAATGCGTTTTGCGATTTTTCCAGTCCACCTGTCCAAAGTACTGCGCCTGCCACGGAAAATTGATGCCAGGTCATACGAAGTGCTGCACGTGTCACGCAAAATCATCTGAGCAAACCTGCACATCTGATACTCCAAAATGCAACCCCTCTCAAGAAATCTCCGCCCTGACCTCCTAACATCTCTGATGAACATGTCTCTTGTACTGCGCCTGCCACGCGAAACGACATCTGAACGTCCAAAAATGGCGCGAACATGTGGTGTTTTGCACATGTTGACTTCGAAATGTGCTTCGCGCCACAACAGCGTGCACTTTTTCGACATCTCAACTGCAAAAGTGGTCCGAACCTGGTGTGTTTTGTACATTTTGACTTCGAAATGTGCTTCGCGCCACAACGGCGTGCAATTTCTCATCTCTCATCTGGCCAGATGGCTCCGCACCCGACGCTTTAGCAAGCCTACTTTTCGATCCTCCGGAGCCACAAATCATTGGAAAAACGCAGTGTTTCGCGACTTTCCTACCTTTTCGCGCACCTGCATCTTCTTTCTTCTGACTTTCTCTTCTTTGATCTTCTTTCTTCTTCTCTTCTCTTCTCTTCTCTTCTTTTCTCTGGCTCTTCCCATCTCTGCTTTTCATCTGTCCATATTGTCGGAAGTTTGACTTCTAAACTTTCTTCGATAAGCTCTATATTCCATGGAAGTAGACTACAAGCAAATTCAATGATTTCCTCGTTGAGCATGCTTAGGGTAAATCACTTTTGGCCCCAGCGAGACGCCGCTTGAAAGCGTCGCCAGCACAGTTGACAGTCGAATGTGTGTCTCTACGCGAAAAAAACATACATGAGTCATTCGTTATATGCATGCCGTGCATCAGAATTAATCCGAATGACTAGACTTACAATTTGTTGAATGGTGGATTGTCACTACGACACGAGGTGAAATGAGTCATTTGGCTCTCGGAACATGAGAACATGCAATGCATAGTTCTATCGTCATCGTCGCATATGTATATATATATATATGTTTGTGTGTGTATGTCTATAATTAATTACAATATATTACAATAATATAGTTTTATTGTTGCCATTATATTGTAATTCACTCATGTAATTTCTGCGTATGTAACGTCGTGTCGTGTCATGACATGTTATGTGGTCACAGACGTCTGCGTGTTTTTATCCGCCGACCCCGGCTGCGCAATGGTGTTTTCCCACCCGGGGACTAGCAGCAGTAGCAGCAAAAGCCTCTGCAGCAGCAGGAGGACAAGGTAGCTAAAATTCATAGCAGCAGCAAGAGGAAAAAGCCTCTAAAATCATCATTTTCTATGGGTTTCAGAAGTTACGTTAGGCATCGCCGTCCTTCACTGCCATGGTGTTTTCGCATCTGGGGACCAGCAGCAGCAGCAAAAGCCTCTGCAGAAGCAGGAGGAAAAAGTAGCCCAAATTCATAGCAGCAGCAAGAGGAAAAAGTCGCCAAAATCATCATTTCATCATTATTTTCTCTGCATGGGTTTCAGAAGTTACGTTAGGCATTTTCGGGGTGCCATTTTGGGGCTTCTCCGTCCTTCGCTGCCATGGTGTTTTCCCATCCGGCAGGTGCCTTTTGAACAGAAGGAGTCCCAGGAGCAGGAGCAGCAGCAGCAGCAGGAGGAAACAGAAGGAAAAAGTAGCTAAAATCTGCGTTTTCTGTGTGTTTCAGAAGTGACATTAGGGAGTTTTTGGGCGTAATTCTGATGCTTTTCCGTCCTTCGCTGACACAGCAGGGGTAGCTAATTCTTCTATTCTATATCCGCCGACCCCGGCTGCGCAATGGTGTTTTCCCATCCGGGGACTAGCAGCAGTAGCAGCAAAAGCCTCTGTAGCAGCAGGAGGACAAGGTAGCTAAAATTCATAGCAGCAGCAAGAGGAAAAAGCTGCCAAAATCATCATTTTCTATGGGTTTCAGAAGTTACGTTAGGCATTTTCGGGTGCCATTGTGGGGCTTCGCCGTCCTTCACTGCCATGGTGTTTTCGCATCTGGGGACCAGCAGCAGCAGCAGCAAAAGCCTCTGCAGAAGCAGGAGGAAAAAGTAGCCAAAATTCATAGCAGCAGCAAGAGGAAAAAGTCGCCAAAATCATCATTTCATCATTATTTTCTCTGCATGGGTTTCAGAAGTTACGTTAGGCATCGCCGTCCTTCACTGCCATGGTGTTTTCGCATCTGGGGACCAGCAGCAGCAGCAAAAGCCTCTGCAGAAGCAGGAGGAAAAAGTAGCCCAAATTCATAGCAGCAGCAAGAGGAAAAAGTCGCCAAAATCATCATTTCATCATCATTTTCTCTGCATGGGTTTCAGAAGTTGCGTTAGGCATTTTCGGGGTGCCATTTTGGGGCTTCTCCGTCCTTCGCTGCCATGGTGTTTTCCCATCCGGCAGGTGCCTTTTGAACAGAAGGAGTCGCAGGAGCAGGAGCAGCAGCAGCAGGAGGAAACAGAAGGAAAAAGTAGCTAAAATCTGCGTTTTCTGTGGGTTTCAGAAGTTACATTCGAGAGTTTTTGGGCGCAATTTTGATGCTTTTTCGTTCTTCGCTGCCGCGGTGTTTTCTCATCCGGGAGGTGCCTTTTGAACAGACGGAGTCGCTCAGGATTTCGAAAGGGTCAAACTTCCAATCCCTTTGGCAGTTCATAAAGCTGCAGTGTCTAAAACTAGTAACTAGCTTGTCAATTCAATCCTGCATTCAGAAACCCGGCTTGCTTAATTCAGGGTGTGCCAAAATTTCAAGTCATGGATCCTGTGGCTATATTCGATTCTCAATCATTTAGACTCGAATCCCCCAATTATAAAATAACCCAAAGGGTTACTGATCCTGACAATTACACGAAGTACTCCAGATCAAGCATTTGAAACATGATCTACTCTTGGTCCCTATCCAAATCATTGAACACAAGAGTGATGACGCAATGTCTCTGAATGGTTTGGCTTTAATGGGACGTCAGTGCAATTTGAAACAGTCTAGGATAGCTCGGCGAGACTCAAAAGTGAAGACCGCCTACATGCCTTGAACAGAAATCTCAAGTTCTCCGTTTCTGCACTCCTCAATTCTTTTGTCATCCCCTCCACTTGTTGGCAGAAAAGGGTTTTCACAGCGCATAAGCCTGTAATCCCAATCAAACCAGGTCGTACAACTACATATCAATCCCATGTAACATCACCATCAACCCGGCAAAAATGATGAGTTGGCCCTATGGCCACTTTGCGGTTGGCTCCAACAACTGGAGCAGTCCTATCTCAGCCCGACCAAACTGTCCTTACAGCGCGCCCAACCGCAGAGCAGTGCGCAGAGAACGGCACCAAGTCCAAAGCTAATCAACGCGCGCATATCCTGGACGGGCATGATTCAAGGCATTCAAGGCATTCAAGGCATGGCGTCACTTCATGTCACCGTCATTACCGTCACCGAAATTCTATGTGGCATGTCAATGTTTGCGGACGTTGCAAAATCATGTGCTCAGCTGGGGCGAAAAGCCTTGCTGCAAACGATGATGAAAAAATGACATAATATCACAACGATTCTATACGGGTTCTAGATGTTCTAGGGCTGTGGAAATTGCGTCAATCATACTATTTTCAATGCATCTGGGTATCCGATCAAAGTGTTCAGGTGCGATATTTACGTAAGCTTGCTCTGTTTCTTTTTACCAGACCCTATAGGTCTGCAGGCTCCAAAATGCTAGATGATATAGAGATCCGGCCAAGGTGTTATAGGGAATTTTAAACAAACAACAGCAGTTTCCAGCCCCAGCTCTGAGGATGTCTGATTCCTTGATTCCTTTAGATGAAGAAGACTTGAGTGAAGACTTCAAGAGTGGAGACAGATATTTTGAGATTTCCAAATGATGTCAAATAGTTCAGAAGGTCAGGACGGATTTGGATATGTCTCTGTGGCCAAAGCAAGAGAAGAGGGCAGAAGTCTTGCTGAGATCAACCCACGATCCATGGTTGCCAAAGGGTCGAGCAATTTTGAACCCATTGATGACGGCCACGGATGTGCAAATCACATATGGAATTTCTGACGAATGCCAAGGCGGGATACTCTTGCTGATCTCACTTGTTAGAAGACCTGAACCAAACACTTTGGATAGAAAGTGTCTTTCTTCTATTTCTCAACCTGTAAGACCTCACATCTACGTCTGTGTCAGAACATGTCTAGATGTCATAAGTCCATATCCTCAATTCCTCAATTCCAAGATGCAAATCCCTCCTGTCCTGGCGGATATTGCACCAGTCGTAATCACTTCCGCAGCGTCTGCAAGGCAATGAACAATTTCCTTTGGATATCGGCACTAGTGCACTCACCTGGCGGCCAAACATAGCAAACTAGCCAAACTCAAATTCGCTTGCAGTGCAACGCCTGATTTTTTCAGTTTGCCTCTGAAGTAGGCACAAACCCATCAACGAGCAGAATCTTTGGCCTCTGCAGAGTATATACAGATGTTGTTTTCTATGCAAAATAGAAATATAAATGTAATATAGAACAGTACGTGTGGGTTTGATGCTATGGATGTGGGGTTTTGCGCTCGTCTTGTCGCACTGGTTGTTTTTTTAAATGGAGCTTGGCGCTGATTTTGTTGCGTTGTTTTTGCTAGCCATGTATTTCTCTCCATTGGAATCAATGATTGAAATCATTGGAACAACCTGGGTTTTTTCAGAAGCTTGAAGGGATGAGCTGAATCCTTCTGCCGAGGGCCTTTGAAGGCCGTGGGAAAAAGCTGTTCGGAGATTTATCCTGACATACACTCTCACATATATTCTGCCTGATGGGTGACATGCGCTTCTGTGAAAGAGTCGGCCACTTTCCTCATCGCTCTTTAGAAGGTATCATGTCTTTTGCGCGTCAAACAAGAAAGAAGGCTAACACTTCCATACTCTTCCCATGTGTTGGTATTCCTCAAAATGCTTCTGTCTCTTCTTCAAACTGCCAGTCCCTACAAACAGCAATTTTGTTACAAAATATGGGCATTCGCCCAAAAATTCCGCGCAGGTTCAAACATGCGTGGTTATATTCGGGCTTGTTTTGGGGGGTTCTTTGGGGTTTAGTTCGGCTTCATTTAGGGTGGCTTTCGGGTTTACTGATTGTATCAGGGTTTACTTAAGATTGAAGGTCTTAGGTTTGGCTTCGGGATGATTGAAAGTTTATTTGCGGGTGATAGGGTTTAGTCGGTTTAGTTAAGGTAGGATAGGTTGGCTTATTTCGTCTTGTTCTTTTTTTGCTGCCCAAGCCACCTTTGCAGTACGAACGCGTCCGTTGGCCCTAGACCCTGCTGTGTGTACAAGGTATATAAAGAAACGTTGGAACCTATGGAGGGGAGAAAAACTAAAAGAGTGCTACCACTGTACACTAAGAAGTCTCACTTCGGGCTTAATTTCTGTTATTCAGACTCAATAATCGATAGTCAGACTGTCAAGTAGCATTGCAATAAGGTCTCGCTTGCAGAAAATTCATGTCACATGGAGAGGTTCACAAAGAGCTGTTCATACTGAGCACTATCACAACAATCCTGTAACTGCGATCTACTTTCCTGGAGAGCTACACAGGTCAGCATACACAGAGTAACGTTCAAACAGAGTACATTCAAAGGAGTGGACATCAAATACAGTGATTTGATTTCTGTTAGGATTGAAAACGAGATGGCAGGAACTAGTCAAAAGAGGCTTGGTAGTTCCGCGCCGCAGCTATCAATGCCTCTTGGATTGCCCGGTTGGCTGGATCAAAAGGATTTTTGTTTTTGCATTGTCTGTCTGTTGGATAATTTCCCAAGCTTTGCGCATAGTTTCTGCTGTCCAAAATTTTCTGGGTCTGCCTACTCTACGCAAGGTATGGGCTTTAGGCCTGGCAAGCATCGAATCAAAAAGTGACTTGGCGTTGAGGATGCGATCTTGGCCTTCTAAGCACATGCCCCAAGAGTTTTGAACGTTTTTCCACGAGAACCTCAGTCAGAAGTTTAATTTTTCGAAGTGGGCCTACCGAATATGCCTCTAAGGCATGATTTGCTTGTTGGTATACATACTCATTTGTGTTGTTTCTGTTAATGTAAGTGGTATGTAAATAAAGAATCTTGCGCAATCCATTTAGTTGGAAAATGTCGAGCATCCGAACAATATTTTGTGTAGGCTCAAGGGGTTCCAACCCATACAACACACGGCTCACGATTACAGACATGTAAACAAGCAGTTTCCACATTACTGCGGGTTTCGTTCCAAAAAATGTCTAGCCTTCTAAGAACTGGCATTGTGCCGGAAATTTTACGACGAATTTCTTGCCCAGGGTCTGGTGTATTGGTTATAACTGAGCAAAGATATGATGCTTCCGTTGTCGATTTCATGTCAGCTCCGTTTCTGAAATGAATATTTGCCCATGCTGCGTTGAACTTAATGTAATTGCATTTTTGGTGTTCTTGTAGGTTTGATTGACTCAAAGCTCCCTCAACGCTCTTTCAGGGTGGTCGCGGTATCGCTTGCAACTGCCAAATTTGCATCGCTTACAACCGCGCGATTTGCATCGCTTACACTGCCATCATGGAATCATCATCATCATCATCATCATCATCATGGAATCATCATCATCATCGTCATCATCGTCATCATCATCATCATCACGTTCACGTCTTTTCCTTCTTCATCATCAACATCATTGACACCAATAACCGAAACATTCAGCATATCATACCATCATTATGTTCATCACTGTCCTCATCGGGACCATCATCATCAAAGCAGACAAATTCTCTAGCGTGAAGCAAAGAAACCCTCAAGGGGTCGTACCTGTGTAGTTCCTGTGTGAAACAAAGAAACCCTAAAGGGGTCGTACCTGTGTACTTCCTGCCCTAAAACAGAAGTGGTGGTGTAAGTGATGCGAATTTGTTGGTTGTAAGTGATGCCTGGTGGTGTAAGTGATGCGGGTGGTGTAAGTGATGCAAATCTGTCGGGTGTAAGTGAGTCTCCTGCCTTTCAGGGTCGTACGGTGTATGAGTGTATGAAGGGTTGTAATTCAAGACTTGCAAGACTGCAATTTACAGAGAAGATGCTCAAAACACAGTTCAGAAGATGGATCGGGCACCACCTTAGATAAGCGCAAAAATGCAACGAGACGCAGGCAACATGAATATGCTGGATGATCTGGATGTTTGAAGCTTGCGGAAAACATGCGCGGCAACACAAAAGAGCTAGGATCCCACATGGAGCTGCGTCGATTTTGAGCAAACATAAGCCCCCTTGCGAACAATTTTCCGAGCCTCTACTCTCATGCTCTGCGCCATCCTGTGGGTTTCCTTCACCTGTAGTGAGAGCCAGGGTGAAAACGAAACATCTGGGTTGGAATCTTGTGCGCCACTTTGTTAAGTGCACATGTGTTTCGTTTGTTTCTCACATGTATAGAGTGTCTTTGTTTTTTCACTAGTTGTCTTTGCTCCGTTCTCCTCAAGTGCTGCACCTGAAGTTCTGCATTGAGTGCATCCAGACCCGCTGGGTCCCATCCCAGGGGCGTGCTAAATTTCTGCAGGATGTGAAGCACAAAGATCCAAAGGCCGCTCCACGAAATCAAAGACATTAGGCACGAAAATGGACACAGGTAGGGGTTTCTTGAACTGAAATGCCGGAGGTTTCCAACAGGCAAAATCTCTCTCATATTAATGGCATTTTTTGGTTTCCAGGGAAGTAAGACTGATGAATGTGATAGAGACAAGTTTTTAAAGAGAAGTGTTGATACTTGTTTCTTGTGATAAAGATAAGCTAATAGAGAGACGGAGGAAAGACAGAAGAATGTGATAGAGACAAGTTCATAGAGAAATGTTGATACAGATGCATGTGATAGAAACAAGTTGATAGAGAGACGGAGAAAACGGCGGGAGGCAGACGACGCACGGAGCGCGGCGGATTCCCAGCAAAAAAATAGAACCCCACATAGTGATGCGTGGAATAAATAATAATGTCTCCGTCTCTTCATACATGTGATCATGTTCATGAACACTTTTTTCCCCAAACACTGTGTCCACACTCAGGGGTTCTTACGGTAGTTGCTGTAAAGGCCGGTGCTTGATCAGGGTACTCACTCTGGTCTCGAGCATTTTCCCTGTAAATTTCTGCATAAAGTGGCTCTCGTGAAATGTTGACCTGCATGTCGACTGCGCAGGCTCGCACAAAGTGTGGTCCTAGCTTCTGGTCTGCGGCATTTTACCTGTAGATTTCCGTATAAAATTGCTCTTGTGACATGTTGACGTGCATTTCGACTGCGCAGGCTCGCATAAAGTGTGGTCCTAGGTCTTGGGATCGGTCCTCCTCCTCAACATCCTCATCCCCCACATCATCATCTTCCTCCTCCTCAGCATCATCCTTCTCAACATCGTCATCTTCCTCGCCCTTCACATCATCATCCTAAACTTCATCATCCTCCACCTCATCTTCGGCAACAACACCTTCCTCCACCTCATCTTGAGCAACATTACCATCCTTTTCGTCATCCTCCTCAACATCATCCTCCTCAACATCATCCTCCTCCACATCATGATCTTCCTCCTTCTCATCATCATCCGGCACCTTGTCCTCCTCCACTTCATCTTCCGCATTTCATTTTCATCCTCGTCAGTCCTCATCCTCTTCAACATCATCCTCATCCTCATCCTCCTCAACATCACCATCACCATCACCATCATCATCATCATCCTCGTCCTCGTCCTCGTCCTCGTCCTCATCCTCATCCTTCTCAGCATCGCCACCCTCCACCTTATCATCCTTCACTTGCTCTTCCGCATTGTCATCCTCATCCTCATATTCCTCAACATCATCATCCTCAACATCATCATCCTCAACCTCATCTTCCTCAACATCATCAGCCTCAACATCACCAGCCTCAACATCATCATCCTCAACCTCACCATCCTCCTCCTCAACATCACCATTTTCCACCTCATCTTCTGCAAGATCATCCTCCTCTACCTCCTCTTCCACAACATTAACATCCTTTTCATCATCCTCCTGAACATCATCATCATCATCCTCAGCATCCTGATCTTCCTCCCTCTCAACATCATCATCCTGCACCTTGTCCTCCTCCACTTCATCTTCCGCATTCTCATCCTCACCCTCGTCCTCCTCAAAATCATCAACCTCATCCTCATCCTCCCCAACATCATCATCATCATCCACATCATCCTGCTGCACCTCATCATCCTCAACATCATCATCCTCAACATCATCATCCTCAACATCATCGTCCACAACATCATCATCATCATCACCACCGACAACAACAACACCAACACCAACAACACCAACAACACCAACAATAACAATAACAACAACAACAACAAACCAACAAACCAACAAACCAACAAACCAACAAACCAACAAACCAACAAACCAACAAACCAACAAACCAACAAACCAACAAACCAACAAACCAACAAACAAACCAACCAACCAACCCAACAACAACAACACCAGCAGCAGCAGCAGCAGCAACAGCAACAGCAACATCAGCAACCACAACCACAACCACAACCACAATAACAACAACAACAACAACAACAACAACAACAACAACAACATCAACATTAACAGTATCATTATCATTATCATTACCAGTAAAGTTATTATCCACCGACCCCGGCCTTCGCCAAGGCAGTGCGGCGCCTGGGACCACCGCAGGTGTGGAACTTCTTTTTCTTGGCTCCAAATGCTGCACTGCTTCCTCGCGGCAGCTGCCACCAAGCCCTCTGGCCGTCAGCCTTTGCTGTTCCAGCATTGCAGCCTGCCCTTTGCCTGCACATAGCCCTCTGTTATTGGGGCATTCAAGCCTGCCGTTTGCCAGGCTTCAAACGCTTAGAACCCTTAAAACCGTCCAAATCCCTCGCGGCGGCTTCCACCAAGCCCTCTGGCTGTCAGCCTTTGCTGTTCCAGCATTGCAGCCTGCCCTTTGCCTGCACATAGCCTTCTGTTGTTCAGGCATTCAAGCCTGCGTTTGCCAGTCTTCAAACGCTTAAAACCTTTAAAACCCTCCAAATCCCTCGCGGCAGCTGCCACCAAGCCCTCTTGCGGCCTGCCCTTTGCCTGCACATAGCCCTCTGCCGTTAGTGCATTCAAGCCTGCCGTTTGCCAGCCCTCAAAAGCTTAAAACCCTTAATACCCTCCAAATCCCTCGCGGCAGTTTCCACCAAGCCCTCTGGCCGTCAGCCTTTGCTGTTCCAGCATTGCAGCCTGCCCTTTGCCTGCACATAGACATTCAAGCCTGCTGTTTGCCAGGCTTCAAACCTTTAAAACGCTTAAAACCCTCCAAATCCCTCGTGGCAGCTTCCACCAAGCCCTCTGGCCGTCAGCCTTTGCTGTTCCAGCATTGCAGCCTGCCCTTTGCCTGCACATAGCCCTCTGTTGTTAGGGCATTCAAGCCTGCCGTTTGCCTTGCTTCAAACCCTTAAAACCCTTAAAACCCTCCAAATCCCTAAGCCCTCTGGCCATCAGCCTTTGCTGTTCCAGCATTGCAGCCTGCCCTTTGCCTGCACATAGACATTCAAGCCTGCTGTTTGCCTGGCTTCAAACCTTTAAAACGCTTAAAACCCTCCAAATCCCTCGTGGCAGCTTCCACCAAGCCCTCTGGCCGTCAGCTTTTGCTGTTCCAGGGATGCAGCCTGCCCTTTGCCTGCACATAGCCCTCTCTTGTTCGGGCATTCAAGCCTGCTGTTTGCCAGCCTTCAAACGCTTAACCCTTAAAACCCTCCAAATCCCTCGCGGCAGCTTCCACCAAGCCCTCTGGCCGTCAGCCTTTGCTGTTCCAGCATTGCAGCCTGCCCTTTGCCTGCACATAGACATTCAAGCCTGCTGTTTGCCAGGCTTCCAACCCTTAAAACCCCTAAAACCATCCAAATCCCTCGCGGCAGCTTCCACCAAGCCCTCTGGCCGTCAGCTTTTGCTGTTCCAGGGTTGCAGCCTGCCCTTTGCCTGCACATAGCCCTCTCTTGTTCGGGCATTCAAGCCTGCCGTTTGCCAGGCTTCAAACCCATAGCCCTCTCTTGTTAGGGTACCCATAGCCCTCTCTTGTTCGGGCATTCAAGCCTGCCGTTTGCCAGCCCTCAAACGCTTAAAACCCTTAAAACCATCCAAATCCCTCGGGGCAGCTTCCACCAAGCCCTCTGGCCGTCAGCCTTTGCTGTTCCAGCATTGCAGCCTGCCCTTTGCCTGCACATAGCCCTCTGTTGTTAGGGCATTCAAGCCTGCCGTTTGCCTTGCTTCAAACCCTTAAAACCCTTAAAACCCTCCAAATCCCTAAGCCCTCTGGCCATCAGCTTTTGCTGTTCCAGGGTTGCAGCCTGCCCATTGCCTGCACATAGCGCTCTGGGGCATTCAAGCCTGCCGTTTGCCAGGCTTCAAACCCATACCCCTCTCTTGTTCGGGCATTCAAGCCTGCCGTTTGCCAGCCTTCAAACGCTTAAAACCCTTCACCCCCTCCAAATCCCTCGCGGTAGCTTCCACCAAGCCCTCTGGCCGTCAGCCTTTGCTGTTCCAGGGTTGCAGCCGGCACATAGCCCTTTGTCGTTAGTGCATTCAAGCCTGCCGTTTGCCAGCCCTCAAACCTTAAAACCCTTAAAACCCTCCAAATCCCTCGCGGCAGCTTCCACCAAGCCCTCTGGCCGTCAGCTTTTGGTGTTCCAGGGTTGCAGCCTGCCCTTTGCCTGCACATAGTCCTCTCTTGTTCGGGCATTCAAGCCTGCCGCGCCAGCCTTCAAACGCTGAAAACCCTTAAAACCCTCCAAATCCCTCGCGGCAGCTGCCACCAAGCCCTCTGGCCATCAGCCTTTGCTGTTCCAGGGCCTGCCCTTTGCCTGCACATAGCCCTCTGTTCTTGGGGCATTCAAGCCTGCCGTTTCCCAGCCTTCAAATGCCTAAAACCCCTAAAACCCTCCAAATCCCCCGCGGCAGCTGCCACCAAGCCCTCTGGCCGTCAGCCTTTGCTCTTCCAGGGTTGCAGCCTGCCCTTTGCCTGCACATAGCCCTCTCTTGTTAATGCATTCAAGCCTGCCGTTTGCCAGGCTTCAAACCCTTAAAACCCTTAAAACCCTCCAAATCCCTCGCGGCAGCTTCCACCAAGCCCTCTGGCCGTCAGCCTTTGCCGTTCCAGCATTGCAGCCTGCCCTTTGCCTGCACATAGCCCTCTGTTGTTAGGGCATTCAAGCCTGCCGTTTGCCAGGCTTCAAACCCTTAAAACCCTTAAAACCCTCCAAATCCCTCGCGGCAGCTTCCACCAAGCCCTCTGGCCGTCAGCTTTTGCTGTTCCAGGGCTGCAGCCTGCCCGTCGCCTGCACATAGCCGACATAGCCCTCTGTTCTTGGGGCATTCAAGCCTGCCGTTTGCCAGGCTTCAAACGCTTAAAACTCTTGAAACCCTCCAAATCCCTCGCGGCAGCTGCCACCAAGCCCTCTGGCCGTCAGCTTTTGCTGTTCCAGGGTTGTTCGGGCATTCAAGCCTGCCGTTTGCCAGCCTTCAAACGCTTAAAACCCTTAAACCATCCAAATCCCTCGCGGCGGCTTCCACCAAGCCCTCTGGCCGTCAGCCTTTGCTGTTCCAGCATTGCAGCCTGCCCTTTGCCTGCACATAGCCCTCTGTTGTTAGGGCATTCAAGCCTGCCGTTTGCCAGGCTTCAAACCCTTAAAACCCTCCAAATCCCTCGCGGCAGCTTCCACCAAGCCCTCTGGCCGTCAGCCTTTGCTGTTCCAGCATTGCAGCCTGCCCTTTGCCTGCACATAGCCCTCTCTTGTTAGGGCATTCAAGTCTGCCGTTTGCCAGCCTTCAAAGCTTAAAACCCTCCAACTCCCTCCAAGCCCTCTGGCCGTCAGCCTTTGCTGTTCCAGCATTGCAGCCTGCCCTTTGCCTGCACATAGCCCTCTGTCGTTAATGCATTCAAGCCTGCCGTTTGCCAGGCTTCAAACCCTTAAAACCCTCCAAATCCCTCGCGGCAGCTTCCACCAAGCCCTCTGGCCATCAGCTTTTGCTGTTCCAGGGTTGCAGCCTGCCCGTCGCCTGCACATAGCCGACATAGCCCTCTGTTCTTGGGGCATTCAAGCCTGCCGTTTGCCAGCCTGCAAACGCTTAAAACCCTCCAAATCCCTCGCAGCAGCTTCCATCAAGCCCTCTGGCCGTCAGCCTTTGCTGTTCCAGCATTGCAGCCTGCCCTTTGCGTGTACATAGCCTTCTCCAAGCCTTCAAATCGTTAAAACCTTCAAAATCCTACGCGGCAGCTTCCACCAGGCACTCTGGCCGCAGGCATTTGTTGTTGGAACGTTCAAGCCCGCTGTTTGCTTCCATCGCGTCTGTTGTTACCGCGTACATTCTTTCCGTTTGCCAGCTTTCAAACCTCTCAAATGCTTCGCTGCAGGGGTCTTGCCATTGCCATCTGTTCCTACGGCAAGCGCAGCGTCTTTCTATTTCCTCTGTTGTTAATGCTTCGCCGCGCCTTTTTGTCGGGAACGTGCCAATGTTTCATCTGGCATCGATCGTTTTCCCGAGGGCGTGACACGCGTCACCGCAATGCGCCCACATGACTGCGATGACCAAACAACAGTTGAGCACACCGGGCAGCTGTGCGCATGACACCGTGTGTTCTTGCTGACCGCACTGTCCTTCACATAAAATTGGTTCCCACAGACTGTTCGATGGTCGATTCTCCCTGTCCTGACGTCGCTTCTCACATTTCCCTTGCAAAATGGACACCTGTACACTACGCCTTGCTCTGTAACAACCCCATCCTGAACAGAAAATTGGTTCCCACAGACTGTTCGATGGTCTATTTGCCCTGTCGCCACGTTACTGGCCACATGCCCATTGCAAGCGGGACAAACGTAGTCATACCTGACTCGGAAATAGTTACCGCATGTGCGGCGGTGATTGACTTGGCCTGTTCGTATAGTACTGCTTACAGGCTGCTTGCAATGCGGACACACGTATTTGAAATTCTTGCCTTTGGCCATGGCTTCTGCTGCCTTCGTTGGCCGCACCGCCCTCTGCCGTCCGTTGCTGTCGTCCTATTTGCCATGTACATCTGCAGGCCCTTCTGTGGTCATTTCTGTTCCGTTCTCTTGTCTGCGCTGTTTTGCCTTCAGCTCTGCTTCCTTCGTTTGGGGGCTCTCCTGTTCTCTATTCCGTTTTCGTTCCGCGATGGCATCCCAGACATCGGCGATGGCGCGTGCCTTTTTTTCTTCCGCTGCCCGCCTCGCGATTTTCGCCTGCGTTGCAGCTACCCGCTGTACCGCTTTGCTGATGCTTCCCCGGGGAATGGGGGGCACTTCCAGCAGTTGCTACAGACTTGGTCACCATTACAAGATCGATGTTGCGCGAGCCAGGCTTCACGCTGCTTGGCTTTACCTTGCATACGCCGCATCTCCACCAGCCCGGTGCTCTACCCGAACAATCTAAACACACTCTACCGCCAGTGCGTGCCCGTTTCCAGGCCGCGGCAGAAAATTTATTTTCGTCCTTGCGTGCATTGCAGGCACTACACACTTGTGTCTGTTCGCACGTCGCACAAATACGATGAAATGTGGCTAGTGGGCTTGCATGTTTTGCCTTGAATGCATCTTCCTGTTTCCAGGCCGCGCAGGCCATGCATTGCCACGGCTGCTGCGCCTCAACGTGCCACGAATGCATATGCGTTGAACCCTGCGCAGACCCATTGTGATCATCATCATCATCATCATCATCATCGTCATCGTCGTCGTCATCGTCGTCGTCGTCGTCGTCGTCGTCGCCGTCGTCGTCGTCGTCGTCGTCCTTATCCTCATCGCCGTCATCCTCATCGCCATCATCATCATCATCATCATCATCATCAGTATCATCATCATCATCATCATCATCAACATCATCCTCATCACCATCATCATCATCATCATCATCAGCATGGTCATCATCCTTTTGGTCATCATCATCATCATCACCATCATCATCATCATGGTCGTCATCATCATCCTCATCCTCATCATCATCATCATCATCATCATCATCATCCTCATCCTCATCATCATCATCATCATCATCCTCTTCATCATCATGATCATCATGATCATCACCATCATCCTCATCATCATCATGCAATCAAACATGCACCGCACCGACCACCATCAGCCCAACCCCCCAGAAGGGGGGTCGGCGGCACCCGGGCGCTAGCCCATTCTATAATACATTCCGGCGATGCCTCGCCGTGTGGTGGTGGTTGCTAAGCATAGCTTTAGCTACCCAGGGGCGCGCCGGTGCCACCGACCTTTTTGAAAATCCTTCGGGGTGCTGGGGTTTTCACGTTTTTGGGGGTTCGGGGTGGGAAAAAAGAGGGTAAAATTCGAAGATGCGTTTTGGGTCCTTGTTGGGCGTTTTCTGGTCGATTTTTGGTGGATTTTTCATGTTTTTTTGGTGCAGTCCACGCGTAAAAATCGTGTAATTTACAATGTTACTGTGCCTTTGGCATCCAAAAAAAGCTTCTGACAACATGCTGGAAACTGCGTAAATACTTGTGTTTTTGCTAGGCCCGGGCCACAAAACACTGTAAATACCGTGTTTTTTCCTAGCAGAGGCTCAAAACCTCGTAAATAGCGTGGTTTTGTGCTGGCGCGGAGCCAGAAACATCGGTATTTACGGTTTTTTTGGTTCCGAGAACGTGAAAAATCGTGCAAACACCGCCTATTTGACACTTTTTGGGGGTTTGCAAAAACCGCCTATTTGACGATTTTCGGGGGTTTGCAAAAAGTACCAACTACAAAGATAACAACGACAACGACAACAGGACCAAGCAGCTACAGCAACAACAACAACAACAATAACAACAACAACGACGAGGACGACGACGACGACGCCGACGACGACGAAGACGACGACAACAACGACAACGACAATGACGACAATGACAACAACGACGACAACAAGGACAACGACAACGACAACACGAACAAGAACAAGAACGAGAACGAGGACCAGAAGCAACAACAACAACGACGACAACAACGACAACGACGACGACGACAACAATGACGATGACGACAACGACGACAACGATGCAGCTCGCAGCATGTCATGTCCGCAAGTTCAGATGAAATCCCCCTCTCTCTTTCCCTCCCCCGACCCCTACAGGCATCGCCGGTGTGCGAAGCTCTACAATATCCTCCCACACCCCCACACTGTTTGGGGTCTCTTGCCGGGGTAATAAGACATCCAGTTACTAAAGATAAGGCATCCAGTTACAGAGATACTTTTCTTTTTGTTAAACCATATTATCCAAATCAAACGGCTTGGGGATGCATGCATCTGCCAGGCTCGTCTCTCAAGTGAATCTGACCGGATGACGTCGCTGAGTCCGGCAAGGTTTATGTCAGCATCACCCAAACATGGCTGGTGAAAACCCAATATGTCACCACCATGGGCAGAAGGTGGTGTAAAGGTGAAGTTGAACTGTTGAACTCTCCGAAAGAAGTATGGAAGATAGAAGGTGAGATCAATATCCATATATATATATATATATATATACGGGCAGGTTGCAACAACTGCATTTAGATGAGGACTGCACCTTGTTGATGATGATCTGGAGCATTTTTCAGGTCCTCTTTCGAAATGGTGGATCCATATTCATCTCCAAAACGAAAATGAAAAGAGAGTGAATGATGACCACGCTTTTCTTGACATCAGTCAGCTCGTCCAAAAGCCAGATTTCACTTGTCCTCTGCCGCGCAAAACCCTTTGCGAAGATCTCAAAGATAACTGCTTAAACAGTCCACGAACATGTCAGTGTATGATTATTGCGCACAAAATGATGATGTCATGTTATTCCACTCATGACTCCTCACGTGTACTTTCATATACGCCTATACGCATACACTCTCTGCACCGTTTTGGCCTCTGCGGTGTCAAAGGTCAATCTTGGTCAATCTTGGCTATTTTGTCGGCTTGGTCCGCTGAATCTTGGCGACTTTGGCCTTTTTATAGGGCGTGGTGATATTTGAGCAGGAGCATTGACCAAAATTGCCATGCACCGCTCCAGTTAAATATTCCCACAAACTTTCAGATCGGTCAATTTTTCGACAACAGAATTTGTCGGATGGACTACAGCTCAGAACTTTGCCGAGCAAAAAAAATCGTTCCGCCAACGCACGAGGCATGGCCACCCAGTGATCCATTTGAAGTGCCACATTGCCGTTGGAGGTCCACTCGGGAACCCAAGCTACATCACGAAACCAATCATGATCACTGCGGTTCACGTCATATCGCAGATCCGGGCGGGTTAAAATCACCACTTTGAACCTGCGACCGCGGGCATTTTCATATCGCATCATCATCTGAAGGCTACTAATCACGTGCGCGAGCTGGTTGAGGCCACGCAAGAAGCGCACACGATTTTCGAAGAAGGCTTCGTCACCGTCCACTGGTTGAACGAATTGAATACGTCGGAAACATTCCTGGGGCATGAACGAAATACATCATGAAATTGACGCTCCATTTTGCGAGATGATGACTGATGACTGTGTGTTTTCTTTAAATATATCCTGGCAGTTTGCTGGTCTAGTTCTTTTGTCCCCGACTGGAAACAGAACTAGTGATGGATATCAAATGACCTAATGCTGACTACTGTTGAGTTCACACATTATATCAGATCCAAATTAGAGATTGTATATTCCCTCCATGGGTTGTCAGATTTGACATGTACAATTTTGCTCACCCGCGCCTGATGCAGAACATACTGCGCAATGTTCTCCTCCGTCACATCCTCAGCATTCGTGACCAATTCCACTGTTTCGGGCCTCAGCAAAGTCACCGCAATGTTCAGCGCAGTCTGGTTGGATTCATTGATGGCCGGCAGGTTGTGGTTCGTTTGGTTCTTCGGCCCAGCACCGGCCAAGGTGCCATAGAGGAAAAACGAGACCTTCGATCCCCAGAGTTTCTCATGAAAGGGTCTGATTTGAGAAAAGACCACTGGAACTGTGAAGGTCCGAAGATTCCCTGCAATGCAAACAGCGACACCACGTGGGACTTTCGTAAACGCTGCAGTTAGTGGTGGCAGAAAGGTAGTGGTATTGGATGTATTGACAGTAGTCGTAGATGTAGTGGATGTACTCTCCACATCTTCAACGCTTGGCTGTTCAGTCACCGCAGTTGGCTGCTGAAAATTCATTTCTGTAGAGAGTAGAAACACTACAGTCCAGAATGTCACCAGCAAACCGCACCTTGCAAAGCGTCCACTACATGGCACTAAAACACCATGGGCCATTTCGTGCGCAACTGGAGCCGGGGCTGAACATTGTTTGCCACTATCTTTTGCTCGAATTTAGTATTGAACCATATTTAACCATCCATTTTGGGGTTGATATCCTGATCCTGGTAACAAAAAAATCAGGATTTGCATCCACAAAAAGAACTGAAGAGAATATCTCCTCATACAACTGGACATCGTTTCCTATTTGCATCCCATTTTATCAAAGTTTATGGTTACACGGGGGCTCGGGGGCCCTGATAATTCGTACATTTCTATATTTTGTACATGTTTCTACTTTGATGTTGCGTAACATGAAGATGGGTTTAATGATGTTGGAGTCTTGACATAGAAATGTTCGACCAGGTCCTCTTTGTTCACGGGTTGTTTTCTTTTTTGAGGGGGTGGTGGGGCAACAACGTCCTTGACCCTTGTCAGTGCTTGCTCTGGATCTGAGCTAGAAGCCATGAACACATGTGGCCACAGAGTCGGAGCGCAGCACCTTTTTATGCAGCTCTGCTGGCAAGTCTTGAGCAACGGAGTGGCGCAATGGTAGACATGAATTAAGCGAACATGTCACATGGTATGCACACTGTATAATATATGCATTGTGCAGACACGTCTCCAAAAGCAGGTTACAAAACAAACACAAATTTTCTTCGTGTCGTAACATGCAGCAAATTTTTTGCTCTAGCATAGCAAACGCTCAGCTTATGCTCTGCTGTGACACGTGGTCCAGATAAAAAAACAATCAAACTATGCGGAAAGCGGCCCGAAAGGTTTCTAACTGTTCGCTGGAAGATTGCCGTAAATCAGCTAATGTTCTTCAAGTTCCAATCAGCGTCCCATACGAAAGGTGTATCCATAAAGATACAGTTCGTTGTTTCTCCTCTGCCAGGTTGGCTGATTGAAGTAAATGGAATCTGTTGGGAAGTGTGGTGTGGAAGCATGTCAACCCAAGTCCCATCCGAATTTCGGTGCCAACGTTCATATTGCACTTGATACCCTGGAACATACTAAACAGAAGCAGTCTGGTCCCAGCGAAAATAAGACTGCTGATAATATCATTTACCGTGTTGTCGGTTTGGATAGTTCTCTCTTTAATGATACGGTAGTTTTGCTGATAACCACGATCCTGCCAGGATCCTCCTTTGCCTTGTGGTTGGTGCGGCTGTTGGTAGCCACTGTCCTTCAATGTGCTCCTTCTCCTTGACCGCATCACCTGTTCTGCTTCGAGTTCGACGTTCTTGTGACAGATGCAGAACGTTGGCGTCCACGATGATGGTCTCTCCAAGGTGGAGTTGATCCACCTCCAGGTGTTCGATCTCTCTGTCGACCTTGGCCGTGATGTCGGCTCGCTGATCTTTCTCATGCTTGCCCAGCTGGGCGTGCTGAAGATGATGAAAGCGCCCCAACTTCACGATAGTTGTCACGTGCCAGCGGCGGTACTGGGTCCATGGCGTTCCTGTTTGAGTTCTTGGCGTTCCTGGCGCGCCCGTAAAAATTCGAGATTTTTCTCCCGCCATTTTCCCCGTCGCCGGTTCTCGGCTTTTTGGGATCTAATGCGGAGGTTCTTGATAGGCCGCATGGATGCGATGGCCAGGAGTGGAGAGTGATAGGCTTGATCACTATCACCAAGTCCCAAGTCATAGACAAGGAGATGCTATAGCATGGGTTGCTCCACGTCGTTCAGCAAAATCTCGTCATGATTTGCTAAGCCGGCAATGCCATCCGCACTGGCGAAGTGTTGCTTGCCTCGGTCTTCAATCATAATGATCTGCTTGGCAAAACATTAAAATATGCGCAACATGCTGTCACACTTGGCAGTGGGTGAGTGGACGAGACGACATTAGGTAATGCGATTAAGAGCAGACCTATTCAAATAAATTTGTCCGAGGAACCTCTCTGAAAGATCAATGAAGGCGCAGCGCCGGTAATCGGAATGTGCCATCGCCTTGGATGAAGTCAACCTGGTGGGAAATGCATGATACAATGAATTTGACCTACCTTTCACATGTTTCTGCATATGCTTGGTTCCAAGCAAAAGCTGATATGTGAAATACTGCCACGCGGACCTCGGACAATCCGAGTCTTCAGACATCGTGGTTGTCTGCGCCGGATATCGGCTTGAGCAGATCGGAAATGTTCCAGCCGGAGTCGTCCAATGTGCTCGCAAAGGGCGAGGGGTGAGGAACAATCCCATTTGCCAAGTTTGGCTCACAACCTGGCATTGTCGGCCGTATACCGGAGCTCGGATCAATCACCTCACCTGACGTAACTTATCCGAATTCAATTCTAAAGATACAGCCGTGCAAAATCCAGAACATGTTCTCTGGTTTGGTCTTTTTGTTCAGTTTCATGTTGATATTGAGCAAGTAGTTCAATAAAGGGGCCCAACTTCATGTGCGCCACGTGCAAAGGCTGCAACGGAAGTAGCCGTGATTTCGGCGTGCACAACCATGCCTGGCATTGCGTGATCATGTGCAAGATGCTGGTGCCTGGCAATTCCACCTGTCGGATCATTTGCCTCGTAAAGTGCAACAATGTGTGCGCCCTTCCGGAAAACGAGATTTGGCAACACTACGCAGTTTGCATCATTTCGGATCCATGACGGAAATTTTACGCCGCCTCCAATGCATGGTTTTCGGTTGACGTGACCAAGGTTCAGTCTGATCAGCGTAAGAAGAGAAACATGATAGCTGTCCTTCCGGCTCTCTGCGACATTGTCCGGATTTCGGAAAGCGCCGGTTTTGACAACGTTCTTTTTCTGAGCAGGACAGATCGACAAAGTTCTAAAAGCTGGTCGCACTCGTCCTCCGTCAGGTCATAGTGTTTGCAGTTGGTAAAAATCGGAGGTCTCCAAATCGGAAGAGGTGCGTCTGGGTCCTGGTACTCAATGTAGTGGGAACTCGTTTT
Source organism: Cladocopium goreaui (assembly GCA_947184155.2). Classification (NCBI taxonomy): domain Eukaryota; class Dinophyceae; order Suessiales; family Symbiodiniaceae; genus Cladocopium; species Cladocopium goreaui. The sequence continues at coordinate 150,228 of CAMXCT020001074.1, forward strand.
CTTCCCGGAAGGGTGTAGACGAAATCGGCAAACTTGTATTCTTCGATACCGTGCTTGAAAAAAGATTGCAAGCAGCTATCGCCGACCTTAGTTCCCTTATGTGACTCTTATCAATCATATCTTCAAAAGCGGCCTTCTGGTAATTGGATTGTTCAGACCTTTGAGAGCCGAAGTATGCTTCTTGGCCAATGGTGTCATGTGATGAGATCCGTAATATCGAATGCTGAGTTCTGGGATGCAATACTGTCTGGCAGGAAGTTCTCACCGAGCTCGGACGAGTAATTGCACATGTGGTGGTCACATGCCTCGGCATCTGCAGTCCAAGCGGTATACGCAAACCCACAACGATGACACCAGTAAATGGCGTGGTCACACTGGCACTTTTTACTGTTATACGACACTCAAGCGGTCCTTCCGGTCTCAGAAACCATTGGATATTGGTGAAATCCTGCACCGAATTGGCCTTGAGGTTGTCGTATTAAACCTTCCTGGCTGCGTCGGCATCCGGCATCATGTTCTTGGTTGGCCCTTTGAGTTGCCTCGCGCTTGGGAAGTGTTCGAACCTCCTGCTTATTCGGGCCCTTTTTGGCCGATTTATCGGCTGATGTGGGTGCGGAAGATGCTGCAGTCGCAGAGTGATCCGGAATATCGGATTTCTTCTGCCAGGTAGGCTTTTTCGGTATGGCCTTTGCTTTGATCTTGGGAAAAGTTACTGAGACAGAGGTGTCACGTCGGTATCGAGGTATGGACCGCTTTGATATGCACCGTCGTCGTCCTGATCATCCTTTTTGTTTGATGTTTTCTTTTTGGCTGGCGCTCTTCCTTACCCGACACCTCCGTTTTCATTTCTTCACGGAAACGCTCTGAGATTTGCTTTCTGGGTCCAGCTACTCGACGGTCCTCTTGGGATTGAGGAGGTCCAAGAGGTCGAACATTCGGAGTAGGACCTTCACGTCGAGACTGGGCCGGTGCGGCTCGTTCAGTACTGAAACTAGCAAGAAAACGACCTACGTGATCTGCATCGGTCAAGAATGCTGTGATATGATTAATGTACTGCTTGCGGGTCCAAAGTGTTCGCTGGCTCTCATTCTCATTACGCTCTTCCCAGTAGTACTGGTGATGAGCAATGTGCATCAAAAGATCTCGTTCAGACTGGAAGTCGGTCATCAAGTCAAAGTCAGCTTCGGGAGGCTTTTGGATCCAGCAGCAGTCAATCAAAGACCATACGCCAAGAAATCGGTTGAAGGGAACGGTCTTCGTTGGCTATCCGCAAGCAAGGATTTTTCCTGGTAACCGGGTTGTCTTTTGTAACCGGGTTGCCTTTCCTTCTTGCTTTTGCTTGTATAGCTACTTCCTAGAGTTGCACCAAGTGGACACTGGTGATGAGGCAGGTTCTTTGACCTGAATTCATTGCATAATGCCACTGCTGCTTTGGATTTGGCACAACAAAAGATGTGACATCTTTTATCTTTTTTGCTTCAAAGCATGATCATGTCTCTCAGCGGCAGCTGTAAAACTGCTGGAAAGTTCTGATTTAAGGCGTGAGGCGCGAAAGGGCCCAAGGCTTCAAAGCTAGGCTTTACGTTATGTAGGTTTGAGGGTTTATGTCTAGGTTTGAGGGTTTCGGGTTCAGGGCTGATGGTTTGTTAGTGGTTTCGGGTTTGGACTTGAAATTGAGGGTTTGGGGTTCAGGGCTAGGGGGGTTGTTGACAAGTTTTTTGGGATTAAGTAAGGGTTTGGGTTCAGGTTCAAGGCGGTAGGTGTGTTAACTGTTGGTTTGGCTGTTTTGTCCCAGGAGCAGCTGTGCCCAAAACTTGTGCTGGCTGCAGCCATCGCCTCAACCAAAAATAATAATACGCGTGAGCCTGACAAAGCAACCGTGGCCACATAACAACCTGCAATCGCTCTGGCTTTGCTTGGGCCTAAATGGCTTCTATATAGATACCAAAAAAGTAATATGTTAATATAATCTATCTCTATACGTTATATTTTGAGGCGTTAGAAAGACATATAAATAGCTATCTACCTATATATATATATAACGCACGCGTGAACACAGCTGCTGTTTGGCTTCGGGTCTTTCCTCGCTTGGCATCTCCTTTTTCTTCGGTTTATTGAATATCTCCCTTTTTGTATTCAACACGTAGGACCACCAAGACTCATACCGTGCTGTATTTGGTACTATACTAAGTTACTACTAGATCATCCCTTCACAGTGCATGGCAAAGTCAAGCAGCACAACGGACTTTCAAAGTGGCCCCCGGCACATCAGGTTAGAACAGGACAGCCAAAGCACCGAATCCTTTCAGTGCTGTGACTTTAAAAACAACCAGCTGAAACCGTTGCATTAATGAAAGCCTGAGAAATGACCTTTGAAAACTCATTGCGGGTCCCTAAAATTTCAAACTCCGACGGTTGATGCGCTCCGCATGCGGCCGGAATCCCAGCCAACTTTTTGCCGGTGTGCTGCCTCTTCTGGTTTGGTCAAGTTCAAGCCGCGGTCACTCTAAGTCTAATCTACATCAAAACGCTGGATCGGTCGACATTTTTGTCGTCGTCCTCCAGAGCTGGATCATGCTCTTTGGGCTCTTCCTCCCCAGCCTCTGCACCTTCATTACCATCTGCTTCGGGTGCAGCAAGGGTGGGGGGCTCGTCAGACTTGGACAAAACCTCTCCAGCATCAGCATATGCCAGATAGAATGCCAGAAGATATGTCAGATAGAATGCCAGAAGATTTGCCAGATAGAATGCCAGAAGATTTGCCAGATAGAATGCCAGAAGATATGCCAGAAGATATGCCAGAAGATATGCCAGATAGAATGCCAGATAGAATGCCAGAAGATATGTCAGATAGAATGCCAGAAGATTTGCCAGTAAGAAAATGTATAAATGTCATGGTAGGGGATCACACGAAGTAAAGTAATTTGATTTTATTTACGCTTTTGTTGTTTTCTCTATGTTTTATTGAGTTTTGCAAGGTTTTTCACAGCGTAAGTGCAAAAAACATTGTTTTTTCAATGTGTTGTTAAAAAAACTATGTTTTTGATATTCAAAGTTTTATCATAATTGTTTTTTGATTTTACTATGTGTTTGTTGTTTTCGAAATTTCATTGATTTTGCAAGGTTTTTCATATCTTAAGTGCAAAAACCATTGGTTTTTTTCAATGTTTTGTTATAATATTATGTTTTCTAAGTTCTTTATTTTTTTATTGATTTTTGAAAGGTTTTTCATATCTTAAGTGCAAAAACCATTGATTTTTCAATGTTTTGTTATAGGCCCCAGTCGTACGTCACGACGCGTTTTATGCTTTGCTTTTCTGCTTGGCAGTGCGCGTTTATGTGTATTTTTCTCCACTCCTGTCACACGGATCGACGGGTTGGGTGGGGGTTGGGGTGGGTGGGGGGGGGGGTTCGGGTGGGGGGGGGTGAGGTAGCTATCCCCTTTTAGGGAGCCCTGGATTATATACAACACCTGTGGCAAGCGATAGCGACTGCACTCTTTTTGTACACGCGGAATTGCTGCTAGTCTTGAGCCATGCGGAGTGCGCATGAAAGATATGAATTAAGTGTACATGTCAACATGCATGAAAGCATTGTGTAGACACGTTAAACAAAATAAGTAACAAACAGACACAAATTTTCTTCGTGTCGGAACATGCAAGTTTGTTTCACAGGAAGCGCTCAGCCTATATGCTGTGAGACGGTCCGAAGACAAAAACAAAACTTTACAATGAGCTACTCTCCGCTGTTGGCAAGCGACCGCAAATGCGGAACATGGCAATTTTGTGGACTTACAGCCCCATCGTGAAATAATAGCCATAAAAGTCCAATTCATTTCTCCTTCTCAATTCTCCAGACTGGTGGAAAAATATCGATTGATCAGGAGCCTGCGGAATCCGCCGGACAGACGAGGTACCTTTCATCGCCGCCTGCAGCCACTTCACACGGGAAAACATGGAAAAACACAAGGTTTCGTGCTCCGGTTTCCTCCCCAAAACAAAGCCCATGCAACATTCATGCAGCCATTACAATGTGTTTCGCAACATCACGTCGCAAGCCTGCACGTATATACGCACATGGCAACACCAGATGACAACAATCATGCAGCCATTCCAATGCGATCTGCAACCACAGATTCCAAAACACCCTATAACTACGCACACACAAGCACACCCAAAGCAGCTTGAAGCCACCGTTACAATGCGGCAAAAAACTAGACGACGGTTGGCCCGAGAGCGAAAAACACGTCCTTCAAGCAGCTCTGATTATGGTAGTCGTAAAAAATAGTCGGTGAATGGTTGGTGAATTTGATATGAGCTATGGAGGGGAAAGTTGTGAAATTACACACAGACGCTTTTACACACAAACACTTTCACAGACGCGTTTACACACAGAGACTTTTACACACAGACGCTTTTACACACAGACACTTTTACACGCAGACGCTCTTACACAGAAGCTTTTACACACAGACTCCTTTACACACAGACGCTTTCACAGACGCGTTTACACACAGAGACTTTTACACACAGACGCTTTTACACACAGACACTTTTACACGCAGACGCTTTTACACACAGAAGCTTTTACACGCAGATGCTTTTACACACAGAAGCTTTTACACACAGACACTTTTACACACCAACGCTTTTACACACAGACCCTTTTACACACAGACCCTTTTACACACAGACGCTTTTACACACAGAGGCTTTTACACGCAGATGCTTTTACACACACACACACTTTCATACACAGAGGCTTTGACACACAGAAGCTTTTGAAGAGTGTCTCTATATGACATTTTATGGTCCTGAACTCAAACTGTTCTGTTTTTGACATCAAGCACATGATGGCATCGAGCTCTGTTGCAAACGTTTGCAGACATGTCACTAGTGAAGTATTGTCACATGTGTCATTTACAGCATCATGGTACCGATCTTTTTTGAGCCAATTATGTGGGATTTTCCATAATAAAATGAAATAACATGTGTCATACGCAGCATCATGGTACCGAGCTTTTTTGGGCCATTTATGTGGGATTTTCCATACTAAAATGAAATGACATGTGTCATACACGGCATCATGGTACCGAGCTTTTTTGATAGTTTCTGTGGGATATTCCCAGAATAAAATGAGATAACGCGTGTCATTTACTGCATTATGGTATTGGACCTTTTTTTGTGCAAACGTTTGCAGACATTTCACTAGTGAAGTCTTGTCACATGTGTGATTTACAGCATCATGGTACCGATCTTTTTGGGCCATTTATGTGGGATTTTCCATAATAAAATGAAATAACATGTGTCATGCACGGCACCATGGTACCGAGCCTTTTTGGGCCATTTATGTGGGATTTTCCATAATAAAATAACCTGTGTCATACACAGAGGCTTTTACACACAAACGCTTTTACACGCAGATGCTTTTCCACACACACACACTTTCACACACAAACGCTTTTACACACAGACGCTTTTACACACAGAGGCTTTTACACACAGACGCTTTTACACACAGACGCTTTTACACACAGACACTTTTACCCACAGAAGCTTTTACACACAAACACACACACACACGCTTTTATTTTACACACACACACTTTCACACACAGAGGCTTTTACACACAGACGCTTACACAGAGACTTTTACACACAGAAGCTTTTACACACCCACACACACACGTACACACACACACGCGCTTTTCTTGTACACACACACACACTTTCACACACAGAGGCTTTTACACACAGACGCTTACACAGAGACTTTTACACACAGACGCTTTTACACACAAACGCTTTTACACAAAGACGCTTTTACACACAGAAGCTTTTGTACACAGACTCCTTTACACACAGACGCTTTTACACACAGAAGCTTTTACACACAGACACTTTTACACACAGACGCTCTTACACAGAAGCTTTTACACACAGACTCCTTTACACACAGACGCTTTTACACACAAACGCTTTTACACACGGAAGCTTTTACACACAGGCGCTTTTACACACAGACTCCTTCACACACAGACGCTTTTACACACAGAAGCTTTTACACACAGACGCTTTTACACGCAGATGCTTTTACACACAGACGCTTTTACACACAAACGCTCTTACAAACACTTTCACACACAGAGGCTTTTACACACAGAAGCTCTTACACACAGAGGCTTTTACACACAGAAGCTTTTACACACAGGCGCTTTTACACACAGGCGCTTTTACACACAGACGCTTTTACACACAGACGCTTTTACACACAGACGCTTTTACTCACAGACGCTTTTACACACAGACCCTTTTACACACAGACACTTTTACACACAGACACTTTTACACAAAGAAGCAGTTACACACAGAAGCTTTTACACACAGACGCTTTTACACACAGAAGCTTTTACACACAGACACTTTTGCACACAGACGCTCTTACACACAGAAGCTTTTACATAGAGACTTTTACACACAGGCGCTTTTACACACAGACGCTTTTACACACAGACGCTTTTACACACAGACGCTTTTACACACAGACGCTTTTACACACAGACCCTTTTACACACAGACAATTTTACACACAGACGCTTTTACACGCAGACGCTTTTTTGCACACAGACGCTTTTACACACACACACACTTACACACAGACACACACTTTCACACACAGAGGCTACTACACAGAGGCTTTTACACACAGAGGCTTTTACACACAGACGTTTTTGCACACAAACACTTTTACACAGACACTTTTACACAAACGCTTTTACACACAGACGCTTTTACACACAGACCCTTTTACACACAGACACTTTTACACACAGACACTTTTACACAAAGAAGCTGTTACACACAGAAGCTTTTACACACAGACGCACTTACACAGAAGCTTTTACACACAGACTCCTTTACACACAGACGCTTTTACACACAGAAGCTTTTACACACAGACACTTTTACACACAGACGCTCTTACACACAGAAGCTTTTACATAGAGACTTTTACACACAGACACTTTTACCAACAGAAGCTTTTACACACACACACGCACACACACACACACGCTTTTCTTTTACACACACACACAAAGGCTTTTACACACAGATGCTTGCACAGGGACTTTTACACACAGACGCTTTTACACACAAACACTTTCACACACAGAGGCTTTTACACACAGAAGCCTTTACAAAGAGACTCCTTTACACACAAACGCTTTTACACACAGACACTTTTACACACAGACACTTTTACAAACAGACTCCTTTACACAGAGAGGCTTTTACACACGGAAACTTTTACACACAGACGCTTTTACACACAGACACTTTTACACAAAGAGGCTTTTACACACAGACGCTACTACACAGAGGCTTTTACACACAGACGCTTTTGCACAAACGCTTTTACACACAGACTCTTTTATACACAGACGCTTTTACACACAGACGATTTTACACACAGACGCTTTTACACAAAGACACTTTTACACACACAAAAGCTTTTACACACAAACGCTTTTACACACAGAAGCTTTTAACACAGACACTTTTGCACACAGACGCTTTACAAGAAGGAAAGAGTTCGATTGACTAAGAAAAGAAAAATCGCAATTTTTCCTCAGTTTTTGACGTCCAACGTCCATTTCGTGCGAAAGGGTTGCGATTGACTAAGAAAAATCGCAACTTTTCCTCAGTTTTTGACGTCCAACGTCCATTTCGTGCGAAAGGGTTGCGATTGACTAAGAAAAATCGCAATTTTTCCTCAGTTTTTGACGTCCAACGTTTATTTCGTGTGTAAGGGTTGCGATTGACTAAGTAAAGTCGCAACTTTTCCTCAGTTTTTGACGTCCAACGTCCATTTCGTGCGAAAGGGTTGCGCGCGACGCTTCAAAATCGCAATTTTTCCTCAGTTTTTGACGTCCAACGTCCATTTCGTGCAAAAGGGTTGCGCGCGACGCTTCAAAATCGCAATTTAACCTAGGTTTTGGACGTCCAACGTCCATTTCGTGCGAAAGGGTTGCGTTTCGTGGCGCTCCGGCGGCACCGCCCCCGCCTTAAGAGAGAATAGAAGAAGAGCGAGAGGAGATCTGCATATGTGAAGGTGTGAAGATCTAGATCTGCAGATGTGAAGGTGTGAAGATCTAGATCTGCAGGTGTGAGGGTGTGAAGATCTAGATCTGCAGGTGTGAGGGTGTGATGATGTAGATCTGCAGATGTGAGGGTGTGAAGATCTAGATCTGCAGGTGTGAGGATGTGAAGATCTAGATCTGCAGGTGTGAGGATGTGAAGATCTAGATCTGCAGGTGTGAGGGTGTGAAGATCTAGATCTGCAGGTGTGAGGGTGTGAAGATGTAGATCTGCAGATGTGAGGGTGTGAAGATCTAGATCTGCAGATGTGAAGCTGTGAAGATCTAGATCTGCAGATGTGAGGGTGTGAAGATCTAGATCTGCAGGTGTGAAGGTGTGAAGATCTAGATCTGCAGGTGTGAAGGTGTGAAGATGTAGATCAGAAGATGTGAAGGTGTGAAGATGTAGTATAACGGCTGCTTTTTTACGAAGAACCCTTCGCAGGCGCTCTCGGGAAAAAGGCAAAAGGTGGTCGCACCTGCCGCACAGACGAGGTACCTTTCATCGCCGCCTGCAGCCATTTTACACGGGAAAACACAAGGTTTCGTGCTCCGGCTTCCTCCCCAAAACAAAGCCATGCAACACTCATGCAGCCATTACAATGTGTTTCGCAACATCACGTTGCAAACCTGCACTTATCTACGCACATGGCAACACTAGATGACAACAATCATGCAGCCATTCCAATGCGATCTGCAGCCACAGATTCCAAAACACCCTATAGCTACGCACACACAAGCACACCCAAAGCAGCTTGAAGCCACCGTTACACTGCGGCACAAAAAAAAAAAGCGACCGCAGCCGCACCCGCCGGACAGACGAGGTACCTTTCATCGCCGCCTGCAGCCACTTCACACGGGAAAACATGGAAAAACAAAAGGTTTCGTGCTCTGGCATCCTCCACAAAACAAAGCCCATGCAACATTCATGCAGCCATTACAATGCGTTTCGCAGCATCACGTCGCAAACCTGCACTTATCTACGCACATGGCAACACTAGATGACAACAATCATGCAGCCATTCCAATGCGATCTGCAACCACAGATTCCAAAACACCCTAGAACTACGCACACACAAGCACAGCCAAAGCAGCTTGAAGCCACCGTTACAATGCGGCACCAAAAAAAAAAGCGACCGCAGCCGCACCCGCCGCACAGACGAGGTACCTTTCATCGCCGCCTGCAGCCACTTCACACGAGAAAACATGGAAAAACACAAGGTTTCGTGCTCCGGCTTCCTCCCCAAAACAAAGCCCATGCAAAACTCATGCAGCCATTATACAATGCATTTTGCAGCATTCCCTTCATCACCACTTCCCTTCGTCACCACTTCACTTCGTCACCACTTCCCATCGTCACCACTTCCCTTCCTCACCACTTCCCTTCGTCACCACTTCCCATCGTCACCACGTCCCTTCCTCACCACTTCCCTTCGTCACAACTTCCCTTCCTCACCACTTCCCTTAGTCACCACTCCCCAACGTCACCACTCCCTTCGTCACCACTTCCCAAAAGCCACCACACTCCCATAGTCACCACGTCACCACTTCCCTTCGTCACCACACTCCCTTAGTCACCACTTCCCTTAGTCACCACTTCCCTTAGTCATCACCCCCCTTCCTCACCACTTCCCTTAGTCACCACTTCCCAACGTCACCACCCTGTGTCATAGCCGCTTCATCAAGGTCAAGTCTCACAATTCTATTTGTCCGTAACACGGACGTATTGCTTCCCAACTTCCTTTGACAAATGCAAATACAACTACAACTACACTACATTACACAACACTACACTACTCTAATTACATTGCATTACACTACATTGCATTACTGCATTATATTACATTACATTACATTACATTACACTACAACTGCAACACCACTACGTTGCATTACACGACACTACACAACAACTACAACTACATTACACTACAATACACTAGGCTACACTACACTATACCACGTTACAGTACACAACACTACAGTACACTACAATACACTACACTATTTACACCACACCACAACTACAACTGCAACTGGAACTACGCTGCACTAATTACACTACATTACAACTACAACTTACAACTACAACTCCACGACACTACAACTACAACTACAACTACACCACAACTACAACTGCACTACACGACACTACATCCAGCATGTGGTGAGGTGACCACTGCAACCATTGCAACCACTCCAGAAAACACAACTCCAACCACCTTTCTGTCCATCAGTGGACTCGCTCTGCCAACCTCTCCTATAGGTTTCATATTTTTTAAACTTCCGCCACCGCCTTGTGCGGTACTACTGGTATGGGAGTTAAGTGGGCACGAATGCTGTATGGTCGCATGCGTGACACCGGAATCGGTTGCGATGCTCTCTTCAATGGATCGGATGCTCTGAATGGAATTCCTGCTAAAATCCTGGAAGCACTGGTACAGCAGAGACACGAACAAAAACGTGTATGACATGGATAACATGAGTCCGTGTCCGAGATATCGGAACAAGCACAAAACAGAAAAACAGTACCGGTCGTTTTGGTCCGTCTGTCCGTCCACACGAAGATCATGAATGTCCTTCGAACGCTTGTCCTCTGCAATGGTCAGTTCCTCAATGGAAGCATAGTAAGACCAACCGTGCCAATCGTTTTGGGAATAATCTCCGTCAAATCCATAGTAGGATTCCCATGTAGACCAATCATCTGTCCAATAGCTATGTGTCATGATCGTAACTCCAGCTTGCTTCGGCTTGGGCAACTTCCTGTTTTTCGGGTGCTTGTGAAATGCTAGATGATGCTTGTTGAGCAACATTTGCTTGTGGAGGTTGCTGTTGAAATTGTGTTCCTCCTTCTTTCCGTCGCCTTTTCCTTTGCCCTTCCTGTTAGGCATTCCTTTGAAAGAATCCTTACCTTTCATTCCTTTCTTGCCCCTTTTTGCTTTTTCCTTTTCCCCAGAAAGCTGTGTCTTGCTGCTCATTCTCCCATGCTGCATAGCCTTTTCCTTTTGACCTCGAACGTTTGCCTTTCCTTCCATAGCCCTTCGGTTTTCCTTTATTGGGCGATCGGCCGTATAATCGGCGCTTAGAGTAAGAACCCTTAGCGCCAAGAACCCAGAATTCGGTTTCTGTGTAGAGACCTGTAAATCCTTCCTCTCCTGCTTCCTCATCTATGGCCCAAAAACCTTGCTCTCCTTCCTCTGCTTCAGATTCACCTTCATCAATGATGAAAAAGGAAGACCGTTTTCCGCATGTTCGGATCAGCGACTCCAGTCCTGGAAACACAGAACAATTCGAGGAACAATTGCTTCACCTGCAAGTACGTGCACTGCGGCATGTAGATCTGACGAATGTTCATGGAAAAAACAAAACGTTCACGTTGCTGTTCGTTCAGGTCTGCTTGAACTAAAAAAAATCAGTGACATCAGACTGTCTGATAGCGGAGATGCATTCATGTGTTGTGCTCGCCGATTCGTTTTTGCTTGTTCTCGAAAGGTGACTTGATATGCCATTGTTTCTTCGTCATTGGGAAGTTGTTGATAGTGCTGACGCTGCTGATCTGTGAATGCTGCCACAAATTCTGCCGTGCCTACGTCCTGTAAATCGGTCAGATCGATCACATCGGCCCAAGACGCAAGGAGTCTCTTCTGTGCAATCTCGAAACGCCCTATCCAGTGCACGAATTCATTCTGGCCTCGGTATGTGCGATTCAACTGGAGGAATCGCCAAAGAAACATGTGATTTACTCCCTTCACGAAGTAGGGTCTCAATGTGTGCGAGGCCGCGATCCGGATCTCGGAGTAGGGCATTGTCAAGCATTGACTTGTAAAATGAAGCGGCTCCTACCAATGCATTTTTGAGTGATGGGCCATGCTTATCTGCATCTAATGTTGTGATGCCTAACAAATCATCTATCAAATCTTCACGCTCGAACCAACTGGATTGTCCATCAAATTGAGGTGGAACCTTCAAAATCGTTTGATACCAGTTCGAGGATCGGTCATGCTAATGGCTTAGGCATCCGGCTCTTCACAGGTTTGAACTTGAAGCTCTTCGTCCGAATCCATGCTGTGGATTAAGACCATGGCAGCTACTCGGAGTTGTGCCACAAGCTGCCCTTGCTAGTCCGTATGTCGGCGCAGATGCAAGAAGCAACTGCAATCCGAATATCGGATCTAAGCAGGGCACAGCGCTCTGCTACCACTTTGAGGTATCAATCCCTGGTATTTAGGGGTCCTGGATCTAAGCGGTCACAGAGTCGGAGCTGTGAACACTTGCGGTCACAGAGTCAGAGCGCAGCACCTTTTTATGCAGCTATGCTGGCAAGTCTTGAGCCGCGGAGTGGCGCAGTGGTAGAAATGAATTAAGCGAACATGTCACAAGGTATGCACACTGTATATGTTTCATACGCGGCCGTGTAAAGACACGCGTCAATGGCCTGCCCAACCCATACATGTTCGGCGCAGCATGTCAATATGTATGGCGAAGGAAGAATGTCGTCAAGAACTTGTTCCAGCCTTTGGCCACGGAACTGATACGTGGAGGATGACGGAAATTGTTGACAAGAAAAACATTTGGAGATGGCGGGGGCACAATCCCCTGCAAATAGCAGTAGGACCTTGTTTTCGGCGCCGTCCTCATGGCATTTCGTGGCCATTTTCAAACTGCCCAATGTTCATAAAACACTGTGATGGTTTCAAAATACATCGCACGCTGCTGCTGAAAATTTTCATATCGTCAGGGGCCTCGAGCCCCCGTGTTTCCTAGTTTATCCCATGTGATATCCCCATGTCTGAGAATATATCCCGCTATCTGTCTATCTGCAAGCTTGAAAACGAAGCTATTCTGCAAAACTTCCTTGAAATTTGGAAGTTTTCTGCGAGACTTCCTAACTTGACATTGACATCGTCAAAAACAAAGCAATTCTGCGAGCCGTCCTCAATTTTCGAAGTTGACAGCATCAAAAAGGAAGCAATTCTGCGAGACTTCTTTCAAAAATGGAAAGCTGAGTGCTGAGCTGACAGCCTCGTACCAATTAGATCCAATTAGCTTTGCGATTTTTCCATCCCATCTCTCTAAAGTACTGCGCCTGCCACGAAAAAGTGAAGCCAGGTCATACGAAGTGCTGCGCCTGTCACGCAAAATCATCGTAGCAAACCTGAAGATCCGATGCTGCCAAATGCAACCCTTCTCAGGAAATCAGCGCCCTGACCTCGTAACATGCATGATGGGGATGTCTATTGACTGCGCCTGCCACCCAACATCCATCTCTGCATATCCTCTTTTAATGTCTCACGCCTGCCATCGTTTTGGAAACCGCTACAAAACCCACACACGTTTGGCTCACTTTTGGCAAGGTGCAGAATCCCCTGCGCCTGCCACGCAAAATGACCATTGAACGTCCAAATTTTCCCGGCCCAACCAGTGTGGGGGAATGGGAGGATAATGAAGCATAATGTTGATGTTGATGTTGATGATGATGATGATGCTGCTGCTGATGATGATGATGATGGCGGTGGTGGTGATGATGATGGTGGTGATGATGATGATGACGTTGAGGATGATAATGTTGAGGAGGGTGATGAAATAGATGATAATGTTGGTGTTGCAGAAGATGAGGTGGAGGTTGATGATGTTGAGGATTAGGACGTCAAGGGGGAGGAAGATGATGATGTTGATGATGATGACGTTGAGACGGATAATGTTGAGAAGTATGATGATGGTGATGATGTTGAGGATGATAACGTTGAGGAGGGTGATGAAAAGGATGATAATGTTGATGTTGCGGAAGAGTAGGTGGAGGCTGATGATGTTGAAGATGATGAGGTCAAGGGGGAGGAAGATGATGATGTTGAGAATGATGATGTTGAGGACGAGGACCGATCCCAAGACCGGGAACCATTCACAGGCAAATGCCGCCGACCAAGACCGGGGACGCACACACTTCGTGCGAGCCTGCGCAGTCGAAATGCACTTCAACATTTCACGAGAGCCACTTACTACAGAAATGAACAGGAAAAATGCCGCGGCCCAGATTGAGCCCAGAACGCGGACACACACTTTGTGCGAGCCTGCGGGGTCAAACTGCACGTCACGTCAACATTTCACAAGAGCCACTCTGTACGGAATGAACGGAAAAATGACGTGCCCCGGATTGAGCCCAGAACGCGGACACACACTCACTAACTTATGAACAAGGTCCAGATAGTAAGGGTTTAGATAGTAGGGGTTTGGTGTTCAAAGCTTTCAGAATTGATACCCCTTTCTTGAGAAGAGCAAAGCAAGTTTTAGTAATGAATAGGCACTCTAAAATTAGATAGGCAAATCTTAAGTAGGACTACATTTGTTCAAGGGGCAGGCCGCAATGCTACGGAAATTAAACCAAAGATTTGCTTATTTTGCCTGTGCTTACCCTGAACGAGGATACTGCGTTCATTGTGATGTCTTGGGGGTGATGTTTAGGGAAGGTGATATGAGTGTGGGCGCCCTTGTGTTTGTATATTTTCAAACAAAACGGAGGAAATGACATGCTTGGTTGACCTTCCAAGATCTGATGCGCAATAAGTCAATTTAATTTCAATTGACTCAAATGTTTCAAGCTGTCATTGACAGAATGAAGTGTCAATTGCGTCAGTTGACAAAATTGAACCTGTCTGCAAATGACTCCAAAACCCAAACCCCTGCTGTGAATTCCAAAAAACTGATTGTCAATGTTGCTAAATAATTCAGACTGACTGGCAGGGCCCAGGCTGCCACCTGTTAAGAATGGCAAACATAAGCAAACAAGCCTATCAATCATGCAAACACATCGCCAACAAAAAGCACACACCACACTGCGCGCAACGCAAAGCAAATTTAAACCAGGTGCAGTCGGTGCAGTTGAGTCTGCCCAAGCCCCCAAGCTGACAACAGGTTGCCGCTTCTCCCCCATGAGCTGCCGCCCCAAGAAGATCTGATTTGATCAAAAATCAAGGCAACCGCTGAGCCAAATTCAGCAGTGTAGCGCAACCCATCATCACGCCATGACCTCCCATCATCAAAGGGTTCATGCCATGAATGCCAGTGACTCCCATCATCATCATAGGATGCGCGCCAGCGCCACCACCACCACCATTGCCAAACGCTTGCTGCAATGTGCGCTGCCTCTTTGCTGCTTGAAGCACAGGCATGAGCTCAACAACTGACACAATTGACGCACTTGATCAATATTGACACAAACGGCCGCTAATCTCCAAAATGACTGCGCCGCATCATAGCCACATGCAGACTGGCATCGCTGTATCTCGTGCTTGTATGGCATCAATGTGTCAGATTCATTGTGTTTGAGTTCACGTGTGTTTCGCCCATTCTTTTATTATACATATGCCAATGTTCTTGTTTTTTTTGAATATTGTAATCTACCCACGTGTCCTCACTATGTCTCAATATGTCTCAATATATCTCAAAATGTCTCAATATGTCTCAATATATCTCAAAATGTCTCAATATGTCTCAAAATGTCTCAATTTGCACTTTTGAGCCATTTTGAACAATTTTGAGCAATTTTGAGCTGATCTGGGCGCAACAAAATTTGATGATGTAATTTTGAGCAATCTTGAACAATTTCGAGCAATTTTGAGCAATTTTGAGCTGATCTGGGTGCAACAAATTGAGTTAATCAATTTATCTACTATCTAAAAACCTCTACGATCTGAACCCCTACGATCTGGACCTGGATGAAATTAATTTTGAGCAATTTATTGTTTCATTGCCGTCACTGGCCTGGCCTAACTTCTTCTTCACAGCAACTCAGTCTTCAATCCTCACATGAATTTTGTCGACTCTTCAGTCAGGACATCCAGCCTCTTCAGCAGCTGCTTGCTTGCGCAGGATCACGCCGCGCAGTCATCGCAGACAAGTTGCAGCGCAATGGCAACGCACAACGTAATTCACAGTGGCTGCAAACCAATCAAATTCAACAACAAAATTATCTGTCAAATCCTTGATTCATCCTGCAAGTCGCCAGTGTTTCTCTGAGAGTCCGACAAAGTCAATCAAGATAAACAAGTCTAAGAAATCAACAACTCAAGGGATAGAAGTGACATTTGAACATTTGAAACAGTCACTGGACCAAGCGTTTTAAAAAGTGCACAGCGCACGTCTGTCACACACACACACATGTCAACACCGAAGCGGAGCAAAAAACAATTGACAAAATTGACCAGAAACATTTGACCCTTGTTTTCAAATTGTTTTGACAGGGCCCACACCGCAAAGTTATTACAAAGTTCACCACCAAAACTTAATTATTGTTCGTGCGCAGCCGCTCTTGGCATCTCCAAACCCAGTCTCACAAGAAGGAATTGCAGTTGATCAGGGGTCTTTGGAAATGAATCTCTGGATCTTCATTGGGTTCATGATAAGGGGAAAGGTATTTAAATATAATGATTAGTTTGTAGCATTGTCACATGTAATAAGTTATCCTAAAACGGGACAGCCAAATCTATCATAGCTACATTAGATCCCCACCTAACACAGAAACCGAATTACATATAATATTGATTCTATTCTCCCATAAGAATGAGGTATTCTTATATTGGAGTATTCCCCTACTACTATCCCCACTACAATTCAAACTAATAGACCCATAGATTAATATTAAATCCCCCCGTATATATATAATATTAGATCCACCAGACCCACCATCACTTTGCCGGTGGCCGGTGGCCACCACCACGAAGCAGATCCTGACGCTCGGCTGGGGTTTTGGCTGCTGGACCTGGTTTTTAGCCTAGCCTACTTTCATAACAACCCGATTGCTGGAATGAAAACCCGATTCTTGGCGGGAATAGAAACCCGACTACTTTGTGGTTATGGGCCTACATCCCCACTATGAATCATACAAAAATTAAATGCAATTTACCAAGCCAATCTTGCAATTATTCTGGGAGCAAATAGTTCCTTTGATTCCCCACCTGCCAGGTGAGGGTTGTTAGATTTTATCAGAGTTGTTCTCCTCCTCCTCCTCGGCTAGCTGTCCTCCTCCTCCTCCTCCTCGGCTAGCTGTCCTCCTCCTCCTCCTCCTCCTCGTCCTCCTCCTCCTCTAGTTTCTCCTCGACCATGTCTGCATCAACTTCCACCTCCACTTCCGCCTTGCCAACTCTTCGCCAAGCTCTTTAGCAACTCTCTTCGCCAAGCTTTTTGCCAACTTCCCAGCTCAGTGTGCACCGCAGGACCTCAACCTGGGACTTTCCCAGCTTGCCCAGCTCAGTGTGCACCGCTGGACCTCAACCTGGGACCTTCCCAGCTCAGTGTGCACCGCTGGACCTCAACCTGGGACCTGCCCAGCTCAGTGTGCACCGCTGGACCTCAACCTGGGACCTTCCCAGCTCAGTGTGCACCGCTGGACCTCAACCTGGGACCTGCCCAGCTCAGTGTGCACCGCTGGACTTCAACGGCCAGATAGAATGCCAGAGAGATGCCAGATAGAATGCCAGAAGATCAGATAGAATGCCAGAAGATTTGCCAGTAACAAAGCGGTTAAATATCATGGTGGGGATCACACGAAGTAAAGTAATTTTATTCTAAGTTGCTTTTTGTGGCTATGTGATCAGCAAACTCATCCACAGGGAGAAATACTATAGGTACATAATCTTGAAGTAAGGGTGGCAATTTGGTGGGCTATGGCCAAAGCAAAACCCATATAATTGCTGCTACTGTACATGTCATGTTCGGAAAATATATGCTTCCAAAACTAAATCAGTTCAATCCAATCTTCGATTCCGCATTTTGTGGGGGTTACACTGAATTAGATTCTGATGATTGCTATTTGGAAACCCTTATAGATAATTACCACTATAGATAATTCAAGAATCCACACTATCAATTACAGATATACAAAACACTAAAGATAAAACATGGGACCCAGGCCAAATAGATTCCATAGCTGAGAAAAGATAGAAATCCTGATGTAGATACATCGGAATTTGTGAAATAAAATTTGAAGGGGGTTGCTATTATCTGCTGCCCCAATGGAATCTATCTTACCCAGTCCCAATGGGATGGTCTGCTGCTCCACATTCTCCAAAATCTTTCCTTGCTCACCTTTCTGACAGTTCTGACATCTCTGGGAAGGTCTCCTGCTCCACAGTCTCGAAAATCTGTCCTTGCTCACCTTTTCTTCACACCCTCGGGATCGCCGCCAGCTCCACGTTCTCACCTTGCCAAGATGCACGCAGCAGGATTGCCACACAGAGCAACTCCATTGTGCCAAGTGTGACCAAAGTAAAGGCAAGCACGGCAACCCTCCAAGTCGAGGGTGATGCGTTTTGGCATTAGCCTGAAGCCAAGTGCGCCACACCGGGCCGCCACTATCTCTGGCACCTTCGTCCCAAGCCCGATGCCTTGGAAGTGCGGGAGCACGACCAACCCTGTCTCGCGCCATGCGACGCCGCCGTTTCCCTGGCCATGGAAGTCGCCAACACGTCTGGCGTCATGGGTTGCTCCTCCTCAGACCGGTAAGCCTGCCTTGAAGGCTTGGTAGTCTGCTCGATCCTTGTGCATCTTGTGCTCTTTGTCCTTCTTCTTGCCCTCTGTCAGAGGGAAGTTGATAACCATGATGGGGTGGGTAAAATATAATGAACCGAAGATTGAAAATGATGCAGAGCCAATGACAATGATACCAAAATCTGGGCAATCCCAAACCAAAAGTATCCTACAGGTCTGGGAAGTGCTGGGTGGCTCTTACCTGCCAGACGTCCCAAGCCACCATCCCCGCAGGAGCTCAACCACCTGTGGCCTATGAAAGCTCCTACTTTGACCTTCCAGTTTCCTTCCCCCATCCCTCACCAATACAGTCCTCATTTCCAAAACTATCTGCCCCACTCCGCTCAACCACACATTGGGAGCCAGAGTGGGGCATGCAGCAGCAGCAAAAAGAAATAACCTGCTTCAGGGCCATCATGCGTATAGGCCAAAATTTTGAAATTTTTGATTTGGGAAATCATGCTGTGGATGGAAGAAATCCTGCACCAATTGGTGGATAGTTTTTCCAATTATAAGCCCATGATCTACAATGATTGAAATGATAAATAATAGTTAGCAACTGGCACAGGATTTCTTCCATCCACAGTAGTTCACTTTAATTCCCCAAAAAAGGTGGAACAATACACAACACCACTACCTAGCCTTTTGGGAAGATATGTAAGCAGTAGTTAGAGCAAAGCAGTAGTTAGCTAGCTTCACTGGGTCATAAACACGAATAAGAATATGGGCCCCAATCTAAACCCACCCTTTCAAAGCCACTGGCCAAATTTTGCCAGAGAATCCAGGCATCCCTTTCCATACTTTAAGGATGGGTTACCCTTGTTTTCATCCTGAGGGGGGAAACCCTAAGAAATGGAAACCGGAGAACAGCTGTATCTTGTTGACACAAAGGCATCCTTGTATAGATGCTTGGGTTTTCAATGCCATTGTTGGGTGGGATTTTTCAATTCCAAAAAAGGTCGTCCTATTACTGATATGTTATGGTATGATCATAGGTTTTGGGAACATGATAAGTTGAAAAAATATCAGGCTAGTCACGGTTGTTTCTTAAGGGCTAATGGCGGCTAATGGATTCTTGGGACAACTGGAAATCAATATCCATTGAGAAACAAACAATCACCCATTTCTGTACACCCATGAATAAGGGACCGTTGGCGTTGCACCCTTGGAAGCTGGATAGTGTGGTAAAACCACGGGTTTCACAAGGATCTTCGGTTTGTTGGCTTAGAATCAGTGAGCCCTTACACTTGTATGCCATTATCCACATCATATTATTTTGTTGTATGTCATAAAACAATTTGGAATAATACGATGTTATTTTCTGTACCTACCATCATGTCATAACAATTAATATACCATATCGATTTTGGGTGAACCAGTAATAATCCTTGAGATTATCGTTGGGATTATCTTCTCCGTCAGCTACTATATACAAATCATACATTTGAATCAAAGAAATGTCTTGTGAATCTACCCCTGATATTCCAATGTTTACATAAACATGCATATGTATATGTAAACATCGATATATGAAGGGGTAGATTGATATACACATATATTAGGCTCCAGGCATGCCCAATAGCCCCACTGGGCTGGCACCCCCACCGCCTCAGGAATCCCAGGGGCAAGGCTCATCAACTGCAGAGGCGCCACTTGGTATGGCCTTGGAGTGGCAATGGTCTCAAACATTAGCACAAAGATCTGATAGGAAAATGGTAAATGTTTTTTTCCTCACAATGATGGCAGATTGGTAGCTCATACGCAGTGGGCCAAAATTTCAGGTGGCAATCCCAATGACTAAATAAATGTAACAAATTGAGATGAAACCCAGATTGTTGAGGATCAATGATGCTACTGTGAAATTTGTTTGGGACATCGGTGCCACCTAGGTTTGCCAGTTTGCCCTGTTCACCAGTCACCTATCAGCCTGAATCAAATTACTTGAAACATGTTCAGATGATATTTGAACGTGATTGGGATTTTGAAATGAAATGACAATTGATTTGAAACTTCCGGGCTGGATACACGTCGGGCAGCAGCATGTCAAGTCAGTTGCTTGAACTTACACAGTATCAACCACCAAAGTCATCCCGGGCTTAATTTCCACCGATTTGGTGGCCACAATCACCGGGCGTTGGGGTTGTAACCCGGTCTGCGTTTGCTTTATGTGCCATGCAAAGCCGGTCCATGCACTTTCCCACTTCATGGCCGGTGCCACCAATTTGGCACAGGTGGTTTGCCCAGCTTTATCCTCATCAAGGCGCGGAGCAAAGATCAGGTCGTTCACCTCCAGTGTTCCATTGGATCAAAAAATGATAACCATTTTCCTCAAAATAGTACAGAAGATAAATAACCAATTGTCAACCATACATGGTGTGTATTGGTTTATCTTTGAAACATCTATCCAAAGTAACTTGTTTGTTCATCGATATTTCTTCTTGGGCCAAATGGACACAATCAAAGTTTGTAACGACCCTAATGAATCAACAATCCCTCAATCAAGAATATGTTCATTGGGGGGAATATGTTCATTGGGGGGAATGAGATCATGTATTTGGTTGAACCTTCTTGAGTTCCCATTTGTGCTCCACCATGTCGAGCTTGGCTTCATAGTACTGGAGAACCGGTTTGTCGGGAAACTTTTGGCGCATCGATTCCATAAGATCACCAAAGTACTGGGGACGGCCATCCAAGATTGCCATCTGGGAAGACACATCCTTGATGTCAAAAGGAATCTCATGCTCTTGCAGCCCCGAAGATTCAGTCCCAAAACGGAATGCACCCCGGCCAAAGCCACAAAGACTGGTGCCTTCTGCGATGGTGACCTTAGATAGAATATATATATATATAGATAGATAGATAGATGGATAGATAGATAGATTGATTGATTGATAGATAGATCGAGCGATAGATAGGTATACTTCTAAGTATAGATGTCATATATATGTATATTGCTACATATTTCTATTTATATAGGCCCTTAACATCCACTTGGCATAGCTATGGCAGCTGTTGAACTGACAATGGATTCATTGATTTTTTAAGCACACAAAATGTCATGAATGAAATCCAAGAAACCGGTTGTTCCCCAAGATTGGTCAAAAAGATGGCATCCGTTTGAATGATAAGGTCGATGTTGGTCAAATTGAGGAGGTTAACCCTTTGTAGCTCTGTCCCCGTCGGTGCACTACCCGTTTCCACAAGTAGCTTCGTCAACATGGACATGTCAACAGGAGCCGAACCAATTTTGGGGATCTTCTTTGGGGTGACCGTGGTCACATTGGAGTTGACACGTTTCGTTCCTTTTTTTTCTGGTTTTGGAAACTCCTCATTGAAAGTGTCCATCCATGCCCGGAACTCGGCCCCGTGAGTAGCATTTGTATGCCAAACCTTTTGCACACTGTCCGGAACCTGAATGCCAGCAGCCTCACCATCAACCTGAGACACGGGCACAGTGGACTGTTGCAGGTGCCAGGTCCCCCTCCAAAAACAAACCTCTCAAACATGTCATCCATAAAAATCAAGGGGAATGGTAACAACAAAGTATCGTAACAAGGGGCCTTGACAAAAGTCATTTTTTTCATCTGGGGCGGTTCAGGTTTTTGGTCCATGTGCTCAGCAGGGGGGTCTTGTGCAGGAATTGAATGTCCCGCTGTTGGTTTGATCTTGTCGGTCAAGAGCTGGTCAATCAAGTCCTGTGTCAAAAACTCTTGAAGCCATTCATGATGAGCAGGATCGGGAAGCCCCGCATAGCGCACAGGGACATTCAATGATGTGCTCAGGGTCAGGGCTGCGTGGGCAAAGTCACCAACAACTGGCACATAATCCACAATGTAGATTGCAGAAGTGCTGGACAATTGAACCCCGTCCTTATCACCCAATCAAACTGGCGAGTGAAGAAAAACCAGCAACTGAACAACAATTATTGGAACATAAGTTTGGGACCACAATCAAACTCAAAATTGTTTCCTGTAATTTGTTGAATACTAAAATGAGTGTCCGTGATCGCTTTCAAAAGGCTGACACCCGCTTCCTTCCCGACCTGTGCATACTTGACGCCACCCCGGAAACGATCATCAACATTGGAATTTGGAAGTTTCCCAGATTCTTCAACTTGGATCAAATCCTGCCGGGCAAACAACTGTCCTGGTTCTGTTTCATAAATCCTTACTTACAATATATAGTTTTGGAATCCATACAACAAGTACCTTACAAGCTTTTAATGGACAACCATCTTAAAACGAATGTGTGTGTGTGTGAATGTCGTGTTCAATTCCAGCTAGTCCTTTTGCGCCAGTTGGGGTACTTCATCCAAGTTCCTGCCATTCTTGAGAAGGGCACTGGATCTCCACACCCATTCGTTCATCTTGTCGGTCTTGTCCATGAAAGGGGTAAGTAGGCGGCACGGGTATGTGAGGGGTCGCATGTCTCGCTGGTCCTTTGCTGAAAATTTTAATGACCCCCAAAACCACAGGGTGACCTGAAAACAAAATAGTCAGTCAAAAAAACAAAACCAAATCCACAGTAGACATGGGACACAAAAAGCAACATACAATGAACATGATTTAAAACTAGTCCATTGAATTTCAACTAAGCATGACATTTCGTTTTGGGGTCGAAGCAAAGTTGCACAGCATGATCAACAGTCACACCATCTCCATGCAACGTTTTGAGGACACTGTGCTCATCCATGTACAATGTACCAGGCTTGTAGTTGAAGATGGGTGTCAAGAGAATCCCTGTGGAATCCTTTGGTTCTCCCACAAAATGATGACCGATGATTTTCGAAATGCACACCATCACATCAGATCGCACAAGGGAGGGCGCTGCGTAGTTGAACAGATGAACTTTCACCTGAGTATTGAAACCAAACTTGAAACCAAAAACTTGAAACCCAAACTATCCAACTTTCAAGTCCCTCATTCCCAAACATTACATCCCCAAGTTGAAGTTAGTGACAACATGGTTGCACTTCAACTGGTGTGCCCATGCTTTGACATCCTGTTGAAGGGCTTGCACAAGCTCCACGGCACTGCCCGCCGAAATCTTCTCAGGCCAAGATAGCAGGTTAACCTCAAGGCAAACAGATCAATTTGGGTCTGGGAATGATTGGGAGGATTTGGGGGGTATAAAATGGCAAACTGAGTGGTATGTAGCAATGCAAAGCCAAAAAGATCATTATTCAAAAACAATGTGCTTGACTACACATTGACATTGTGTCAATAAAACAAACAATAAACATGAATGAGTTGTGACTACATCGAAAGTATGTTTTGACCTTTCGCCATCTTGGCCTTCTTCTTCAAGATGTCTTGCGCTGCAGATTTTGCAGAGTTGTGTCTCTCGATCTGCCAAAGATCTCTTTGGTGCCAGACCCTCAAATCCCACTCTTTGATCTTCCTCAGATGCACTCTCCAGGACTTCACATCAAAATCAAGCTCCGACAGGAGAAGTTCGAACGCTTGTGACATCACCCTTTGTTCTCCCATCTGCACCGCCGTCAAAAGCTCCACGGATGAGGTGTTGGGGGATGACTTGTCACAGAGGTCATTGAGAATGGCAGCTATGCCTGAACAAATTGGACTGATTGACCCAAACCCACTTCTAACCCAAACCCTTTTCTGACCCAAACCCTCTCAACGCTGGAACAACAAAAACCAAACAAGTAAAGTTTGTAATTATTTCTATGTTACTCGGACAGTCCCGCGCACTGTATTTTTCGTCCTTGGACATCAGTGCTGACTGAAGTTCCATGTCCATGACTGACTCACCCTCTGCCAGCTTTGTCAGGAACCTCTATGGTTGGGTGTCAGGCAAGTGTCAAGACTTAGGGACAGGTCAGAAACTTAGGGGAAAAATGATTTCAAAAATTCGATTTAAAGGTCTCAAGCAAAGGGCCGGTTTTCAAGTTCCTTCTCCGTGTTTGGAACTTGCAAAATGACTTCTTGGACCAAAGCACCTGACAGTATGACACCCCCAACCAAAGGAAAGCAATATGGAATCATAGTAGTTAGATAATGATCAAAGAACATACCATTTAGCATACATATTTCATATTAATCACATTGGTGAAAAGTCATACCAGCTGAATCTGAAACAAAGGAGCACGCCAATGCACAGACCTCGGCCTTCTCTTCCAGTTGGGATTTGTTCAAATTCTTGGGCGTCTTCTTGTGCTGGCTCCAAATCATATTGAACATGAGCACACAACTCTTTTTGGTGACTTTGCCACGTTCAATCCATGGTGAACCACGTGGTGTGTTCCGCCCCTTAAAGGAATACCCAGGCAGGTACCGCTTGCTAGACAGGCAATCGTCAGAGAATGGTGAACCTCAAACCCGGCATAGACCGACATTTCAAATGAGCAACATCAAACAACAGGTAAACACTCCAGGTGGGTCCCAAAGATTTTGGAAACAACAGGGTGCTATAAAATGTTTAAATCTTGAAAGTTCAGACCTAGGCACCCTCAAAACCAAACTCACTGACAATAGCCAGCAAGATTTCCCGAGCCGTGACAGGTAGGTCCAAAACAGAGGTGACTGAAGTCTTTTTGGTGCTCACTAGACGATCATCCCTTGATGCTTCTTCATTCCTGGTGCTTGTTTGAAACCCCTGAAATAAACACACAGTCCCCCAGTCAACAGTTGCTGGAAACTTTGGGAAAAACAATAAAGGCCACTAATTGTTGTGTTGAGGTACCATGCTCGAATCATGCTAATCGGGTCAGACTTTGTCCAGCTGGAGAGGTTGAGGAAACTGTACACCCATGATATCGCATTTGGTTTTGCCCGGATGCCCCCACGGACACTCTCCTTCATGTTGAAAAACCTGAAGTGCACCCAAGGAAGAACTTAAAACCAAATAAGTTGATGATAATATACCAGCTTACTCTGCCCATAGATGAACACAGGGGGTAAACAAACCTGACTTAAAGTCTGGGCACAGTTCAGCCTGCTTGTCCCGTAAGCGAACGTGCTTGCAGTGGATGTTGGACAAAGTCTTGTACAACAACTCATCGAAAACCTTCATGGGACAAAACCAAGCCAGCAATCATAAGTAACCAGTATGAAAAACCAACAATTACTTAAAGGTATTAAATGCAGACAAATAATAGTTATTACAACCCGAACCTCTAGGGTCGAAGTGGTGTGTTTCGAAATGTACACCATCAAAGCCATGACCGTGTGAATCCTTCCAGCCCCTTTCAGGAACCACAGCCCCCCTGATGGGATCTCCTCCCTGGACTGGGTCAAGGCGTCATCCTGGGCAGGGCCAATGGTATTGGTGATTGGTGGGTCTTTTCATTTGGGAACATTCTTTTCGGGGAAGAACCCACTTCCCAACCAATTTGGAAATTTTCTAACCCTGCCTGAATCCGAATCATCACAGGGTTCCCGGCAGTCAAAAACCCATCACAAGCAAATTGTTGCAAGATTTGCCTTGAAAGATCCAAAGCCGTGGGTTCCCTCAAGCTGGACTCATTCTGAACCGAGAACAACCACAGTGGAACCATGAAGGGAAGTTGTTGTCCCTCTTGTCCTAGCTCAGGGGGAGATTTCAAAGTAACAGAGTGACCATTTTGTTTCTACAATTTTCTGGGGTAACAGTTGGCCAAAAGAAAGAAGTAAATGTTGAAAGTCTCCTGGCAGGCAAGCCGGCACAGGGTAATGGGTCAGATAGTCAACATCCTGCCGAAGGAGAATCAACTTCTTCAAGATTGCCGCCAAGTCTGTAGCACGGGTAGACTCCACTGAGAACATGCGATGAAGGTACTGCCGGACACCCCCATGACCTTGGATTTAGGTCAGGGTTGTGTAAGATTTGTCAACCATGAAATATAATACAAGAACCACTCTTCATAAGGCTACTGTTTGCTTATCTTTAAGGATCATTCATCATTCAAGTATCCAGAAATTAAACACCGATCATCAAAAGATTATGGTTGGCGATTTTCGACCAAGGACTTTTGAACTCTGCATAAGCCAAGTCAAACAGCTTTTCCTTGTTCGTCAAAATGACATCCGAATGAATGGTAGTAGGGGCTTCTGATGTGCCACCATCTTGGCTATCAAAAAGGGCTCTTGCAATGTCTGGGTCAAGTCCCGTCTCATCCTCGCAGGCCTGTAGGGCCGATTTGTATTGGACCTAAAGACCGGTATGGAATATGGAGTATGGAGTATGATGACTAAATAGAGGACCATATGTTGATACATGAATCTTGATAAAACAATTCAATTTCAGAGAAGAATATACTATATAGGTCAAAGATTGTATATTGAGTAGATCATACTATGACCACACTTGTGTTTTCGATAACTACACTATAACCCCCTTATGCTCCGAAAGTTTGGGCCATTGGTCTGACACCTCGGGGCTGCCAGGAAAATGGTCCTGTGTCTCTGCACCATCCATCGCGCAGGCAGGGACCCAAAGCAGGATCAATGGGCGTGGATTGATCTGCAAGAGTTGGGGGCCCATGCATGGCAATGCAAAACCTCCCAAAATATTTTGGCAATTCTTATGATGAAGAAATTGGAATAGTAGTTAGATCCCAACTATCAAGATCATATATGTTTTTGTAGGGGCCTGGCATGTCGTTCCAAGGGTCCGGATGCAATGACTGATAAGAGAGACACAACGTATGACCATTCTTTGTAATTGGCCCCAAATGTTTGTTTGAACTGGGTGCCAAAAAACATGTGGGGCCCCTTAGAATGTTTTCAAAGAAAACAAATTTGGGTTTGAATGGGAGGAGTTTAGAATCAATGGGGGTTCACAACTCTTCTTAAAACCCAATTTGTTAACCCCCTTTTTTTAAACAGGGTCAAAAAATTGGTCTTGGAACCATTGGACAATTAATGATCCAGACGTCTCATGAGAGAACTATCAACTAAGACTGGGATAATAGGACCCTAGTAAAACCAGCAAATCTTTAAACTAATTTGCCAGTAAAGCATTGTTTCAAAGCCTATGGATGTAATAATCTACAATGGTAAAAAAACCAGCACATATCAGATCATAACCCAGTAACAATTCTATTTCTGGACTTGGCCTGTTGAAGTCTAACACAATGTAGTGATGTATGGGGCCCAAAACCTACTCACAAGTCATTCCTTTGTAATGTTCAACCACCAGGAATTATTCGAAATAAAGGATAAGTTTAAGCCAAATTTCCACCTAATAAAATCACCAGAATTATTTCAATCGCATTGATTTTGACGAAGTCAGGTTGCAGAATCCAGCACCCTGACTTAGGAAAAAAAAATATTTTTTTTACGATATCCTGGTTCCATGGTATGGTTTTGCCTAAGTCAGGGTGCAGAATCCTGCAACCTGACTTAGGCAAAATCAGACTTGTCACTGGGGAGTTAGGAAAAAAAATATTTTTTTTGCCGATCTCTGGGTGCAGGATTCTGCAACCTGACTTAGGCAAAAAACCTATTTTTCCGCATTTGTTTGCAACCAATCATGGGGTCGTCAAATTGAAATTAGGAAACAGAAATATTTTTGTTTGACGATCTTTTGGCGTGGGGATACCCATAATTCATCGCAAGCATTTTTTGGTGGTCCCTCCGCATTCCAATCTGCAACTGCCAGTCACCACTCGCCCCTGGGTCTACCAACAATGGCCGGGGTCATGGCCTTGGGAACCGATCATGATGAGGCGATGTGTGGGATTAGATTACTGTATATTCTCTTTAGGGCTTTTCAAAACCATCATGGGGTCTGGAGTCTGGAGTGATCTTACTGTTTTATGACTATTATGCATATCATGATTTACAACCATAATCATGATATAATACTTATTGTAAACTCATTGGCAACCACATTCCATTCAGCAAATACCCTTGGAAAGGGTAATGACATTATTGGGGAATCGTGGTTGGTCTCCCAAACAAAAGCGTATTTTTTTTTCCTTGGGTCCACACGCCAACAAGCATATTCTTGGGTACTCAGGTATGGTCCCAAAGAAAAAATTGAATTTGAGGCATTATCTGAGTAAGTGCTTTGGGAAACCAAAAGGCAAACACCCAACTTATTGTTGCTGTAGTAATATATTGTGGATCCGCTATGGTAACACCATCTTCAACATCCCCATGTTTTTTTCGACCAGGGCCCCTCAAGGTTTTGATATCTAATCAACCCAAGATAAAATTGCGTTTGTACCTCAAAGTATGTGGAATCCCTCCACTTTGGCCCAGCTGGCCCAACATGGTTCCAAAACAACCGATCCGGGCCTCTACAGAGACCCAACATGGCCCCAACATGGCCCCAACATCGACCCCAGATGGCCCAACATTGTCCCAACTTGGACACCAAATGGCACAACATGTTCCGAACATAGACTTCAAATGGCCCAACATGGGCCCAACATAGGCCCAAAACCAATCCCAACGGAACGGACGTTCCGTTGGGATTGATTTTTGACCCCATTAAAGCCACAAATCACCCAACGTAGGCCCAACATAGTCCAACATGGCCCCTCAAGAGCCAAAGATAGACCAACTCAGGCCCAACATAGGCCCCACATAGGCCCAACATGGCCTAGACATGACCTAAAAGCTGGCCCAAGAAGTCGGCATTTGAACCCAGACATAAGGAATCCTTACGTCTGGGTTGAAATGGAGGTCCGAATGGGCAACATGAGCCCAACATACTATCCTTTTTCCTCCAACATAGGCCCAACTTAGCCCCCAAATGGCCCAACATGGCCTCAACATGGCCTCAGCGTGGCCCCAACAGCCCAACTTAAGCCCAACATAGGCCCCATACAGGCCCTCCAAAAGAGAATTTGGAACTTTGAAGCCCCCATTCAGACCAGTTGATTCTATTCAGATCTAATTTATTCAGATCAGTAGTTCTTAATGATAATGGTCACTTGAAGATGTGACCCCAGTCCACCAACTCGGCTTGCCAAGGCGCAAACTTTGCACTTTGCTGTTGGCACCTGCAACGATAGCAGCTTGTCAAACCAAGGGAAAGGCAAGTGTTAAAACCTTTTCACGCAGATCTAATTTGTTTGGAATCATTGCTACATACTCCCCAAAATGGATTGATGATTGGCAAGAAACCCAATTGACCTGGGAGTGAGTTCGTCAAGTGCAGTCAAAAAAATACACTGAAATTCAAGGTATTTTTTCACTGCACGAGTACCATGGTAAAGAATCATGATATACTTATTGTAAACCAATTGGCAGCCACAATCCCCATCGGGTGTTTTGCCAGGGAGTGTTCTACATAAATTTGCAGTCAATAAATATCAATCCTTGGAAAGGGCAATAACATAATTGGGTATCCCTCTGACTTTTTATTGCTGGATTTATTGAGGATCGGCTATGGTGACATGATGTTCAACATAGCTACAGTTGTTTTTTAGACCAAGGCTTTTGGAGGATATGATATTCAAATTCATCCCAAAATATCCCAAGACATAGATTGTGTTTGAATTGACCCAGTAATGGATGTGTCAATTAGCTCAAAAAAAAATGGTGTGCAGAATGCATCCACCTGGTTGCCCAAATTTTGTTTTAGTTGTCAATCTTGACTTAAGGGGAATTACAAGGTTCCAAAATGATGAAATGGTTGGATATCTGGGTATCCTTTTCGGAAAGACATTTTGTGGTGAGCCGCAACCATGATGATAACAAGTATCGGCAAATCGGTGTCAATCGGTATTTGTTGGGTTTCCTCCCAAAAGTTGGCTTTCAGGAGGTTTGTGTGGGTTTATTTTGGAGACCCAACCCAACCCCAAAAAGAGTAGTTGGCTTCCACATATGTCATTTTTTCCTGCTCGGTCCATCCACACCGTGCCAATCAATCAAAACAGCGCTTTTGGCAGTCCAAAACTGCTTTGCACAGGGTGTCCACCATTTGATCGGGGTAGTGCTGGGCCCAAACAGACCTTTTGCATCCCCCCTCAGAGCCCTCAATTCTTTGATGGCGATGGGAACCATCACAATATTTGCCATCCATGGCCGAAACAATTTCCGGGACATTAGTAACTATGCATGTCCGTTTCTGCATCGGGGTCTTGGTCTCTTTCGAAACCAAGCCAAACATGCATTGGTCAAAGGTGATGAGTCGGACATCCTCCTGCTCCAGCAAATATTGTACCTCAGAAGGCCATGGGGAGGACAGCCAGTGGTTGCCTTTTTTCCCACAACTGAATGCCAAACTAACATACTAACCGGGGCTTGGAGACACTTGGAAATATATGAATATTATTGAATATTAGGCTTGACAGTTAGGTATTCAAAAAACATGTCAGGGCCATACTCTCCCAACACTCGAACATGAGTTTTTGAAAACCCAGCTCAATATTCCAGGGCATCAATGGGCTAGATTCTGGTCAGTGGCTATTTTTTCCCACATAGGTCAAGGAGGGAACATGGGGACCAAATAATTTCTTTCAAACTGAGCAGCCGAATCTCTGTTCCAGGCTAGGCTGCCCGCAGGGTGCTCCATCCCAAAAAAAGCACCAGTCCGTAGCTGGAATAAGGCAATCCAGGCGCATAAATCCACATGCCCCAAACCATCCCGAAGGCATAGGAATTTCTTGTTTCCCCGCATCCTTGACCAGTTGGATGCCATGAGCTTGCACAAATACGTACATGGTGGGCTTAAACTCAAGTAGAATGGACGG
Organism: Cladocopium goreaui; assembly: GCA_947184155.2. Lineage (NCBI taxonomy): Eukaryota > Dinophyceae > Suessiales > Symbiodiniaceae > Cladocopium > Cladocopium goreaui. The sequence continues at coordinate 181,532 of CAMXCT020001074.1, forward strand.
AAGGTCGCCAAGTCTTGCAAGAGGGTTCTCTGGTAACTTTCCAATCCCAAATCCCAGAAGTGCTGAATATCATAACTTCGACGACATGTCCCTCCAAGTTTGCGCACATGTGGTCCTAGGCGGGGTACATTGTAGATCTCCCATAACGTACAACGCTCATTCCACCAAGACCGGCTCCATGGGGCATTGAACATCACGTCCACCATATCTGAGAATGGCATTGCAATTACAGAAGGGATTTCTTCAGCAGCACCTTTTAGAGTATCACTGGTGCAGTCAAAAAGATCAGGAACACCATTTGTTTTCCGGGGTTCTTTGGAATTTCGACCAACATTGGTTCTGGAGCCCTTGGGGCCACCCTTGGTTCTGCGAGCTTGGGACTTCGGTGAAATCTTAGCTTTGGGCAAGACGTGAGGCCTGCTCAAAGTGCCACTACGGATGAAGTCGATCTCTCCATCATCGTCAGGCGGGGGAAGCTCAGTCGA
>CAMXCT020001075.1:0-106554 GCA_947184155.2 Cladocopium goreaui
GGGTGTGACGGTTGAACAATTTGGACAAACAATTTGATGAACAGCTGTATGGACAGACAACGGACGCGTTGTTTGTTGCGAGTAATCTCAAAGGGTAGCAATGGAAACTTTTTGGATCTAGCTAGATGAATTGTTGCGTTTCCGTTTTTCTTTTGGGAATCTTCCGAATGGAAGAACTCCTGGTGTTTTTGATGATGGTCTTCCTTGGTGGTTGGCTGTCTGGAGTTTTCACCTGTTGGCTGTTGGCCAAGATGAGGAAGATGTTTTTTGTTTCTTTGAAACCACAAACGGATGTGATGATTCAGACTGATCCGTTTGTCTCACCTGGAGTGTGTGACCTTGCTGTTTTTTTTCCTACGGGAGCTAAGTATCATCTCCCGGGATGTAGACATGTACAGAGAAGGCGAAGAAATGCCACACTTTTAGGGCCTTGTATGGACTGTTTTGAATTTCAGCTGAAGTCACGCAACGCGTAACCATGCTAACTTGAGGGTAAGGAAGTGTTTGATCCTGGCGGGTCTTCTTAGGGGTGCTGGTAGGGGGTTGAAACAGCTTTAGCTCTGTATGGGTATCCGTTCGAGCGACGCCATGGATTGACGAAGCTTCCCTCGAAAGGGGGTGTGGAAATATCCAGTATTTGTGGCTGGTGAGCGAGGAAAGCTTCTGGCTTTGTGCATATTTGGATAAACGAGCTGAAGTGGTACAGTGTGCGAGTTCTGCTTTGGTGGGGCGTGCATATTCTGCTTTGGAGAATTCAATGCTGGCATTCTTTGAGGAAGCAATTTGGAATTCGTGACTCCGGTCACCGGAAGAATGCTCGGGTGAGACTACATCAATTGGCCCGACCAATTGAGGTAGTGTCATCTTAGTGTTCGGGATTGTGTTTGGATATTGCATTGATATAACATTCGTGGATGCGGTGAGACTGTTATCTGTTGGGATCTGTTTTATGGTAACCATGAATATTTGTAAATAGATGCGAAGCCTGGAGCACTTTTCGGACATGTCTTGATGACACTGAAGAGTTCAGAGTTGAGCAGTGAACGTTTGCATGCATTTGGAATCAATCTGAATTGAGGACGTTTGAATGCATGAGTGCATTTGAAGTAATTCAAGAATGTGGACATTTGAATGCAAGTGGAATCGTATGCATAGAAAGTGTTTATGAATTCAAAGAACCTGGAATGGAGTTTCCAGAAACCCACAGAATTTTTCAGCGAAAGTTGCGTTCTGTGAACTTTACTTTTGTGGGAAACTTTCATAGAAAGTTTCCGGACTGTGGTGAACCAATTTGAACTTTGAACTTTGGACTAAACTGAGTTTAGAGTGGCTGCTTGTTAGTAGCTGTGTGTGTAACTGTGAATAGTCGACTTGTGGTTGGAGTTTTTTGTTGGCTGACAGGTTAACATCGAGACGGTGGTTGCCGATGTCCCTCAATGATGACAACAGACCGAGCACCCGTCATCATGGTGAGATGACAAAAATGGGTTGCCGGTCGTCTGAGGGGGGCATCAGCGACCGCAGTGTCGATGTTGCCTGTCTCTGGTTAGTGGAAGAAAGTTTTTGAGAGAAAGATCTTCGGATCTTGAACGTTTAAACAATTGTTGCAGTCAAGCTGTATGGTTGATGTTGGCTCAAAGCCAAGGAAACTGCAAAGAAGTAGTCTAAGACAGTCACGTGGTTTAGTCCAGCTTGTTTTGCTTTGGTTCGTGTTTTGCTACCGCACCTCTGAGTGAGTGTCCAAAAGGGTTGAGCTGTTCCGAACCTGAGAGCTTGTGTGGGAACCGCGTTTTTTGCGTAAGCTTCGCTTTGCGTAGGTTGTAGGAACTGCATCTAGGTGTAGGTCCTGGGATTTACGTAGAAAGGATTTTTAAACCAACTTGGGTTTAAATTTTCCGCATCTACTGACATGATGTATGTTGCAAAACTCTTCAACCAACACTGCGACCGACATCGCCCTAAAAGCTCAGCTTTTCCAGGGTGGGGACAGGCTGTCACAGGCCGTATCTACTCTGCACTGGCTGCAGAGTTGCCATTTCAACAGGTCGTTCCCAGCCACAGCTGAGTAGTTGGAGGTCGTGGCACGGCCACATTCATGCAATTCGGTGCTCTTCCAAGCTGAATTTGCCACTGATGGTAAACCACACAGCATTTGCCAAGCCTGGCACCCAAAGTTTTTGAAACATTACTGAGTATTACTGTTTCTTATTGGGTGTTGGGTTCACACTTTGGTACCTCCTCAATTTTGAATAGACCAAGGGGGTGTGTGTCTACATGGCCTGTGCTTGTCAATACATGTTGCACCATCTGTTCAACAACCAGTACCCAAGTGTTCCATTTTCATCAGACCAAGTGCTGGCATCGCCATGAATGACCTGGACGTCCTGTGTGCTCGAAAGAGGTACCTCAATGGCCACCTCAAATTGCCTTGGGAGCAACACTTTGCTGGCAAGGTGCTAGGACAGCACGAAGAAATCATCGTTGTTGGATGTTCCTTCATGGGTTGGTTTTGGTGACTACATGCAGCGATCTGGCAGTGATTCCCAACCTGACTATGTTCAGCAAACATCTGCTCATCCTGGTGCTATGCGACGTATTGCCATTGCTGCTACTTTGAAAACAGATGATGAAATGCTTTTCAAATCACTGGCTATGGTCAAGTTTCTACTCCTCATGGATCTTACTGCAACCAGTCTGGGAGATGTGCTGGCTGGGTTGGTCATGCAGGTAGGTGGGGAAGAGACTGTGACTCAAGTCCTCAGGATACATTTTCGAAGAGAGCTGTCAGTACGGTTTACAAACGAGTATCCTGTTTTTGGCGCTACAGCAAGTGGGATCAACAATCTGGAAGATGCAACCCATGGCATTTCACAGAGCAGAAGGTATATGAATACCTGGACTTCTTGAGATCCTCTGGTGCCGCTGCGACTTCGGGACAGTGCTTTCTGGCTGCTCTGGCCTTTATGCATGAACATGTCAGGATCAAGCAATTTGACAAGGATTTTCTTTCGCCAAGGGTCAGAGGCGTTGAGCATGAGTTGCTGCTGAAAAAGAGGCCACTACTGCAAGCAAGGGCACTCTACTTGAGCGGGTTGAAGCCCTGGAGAACTTTGTTATTGATCCTACCACACCTTGGGATAATTGCTGGCTACCTGATGTGGTGCTTGGCAACCAGCAGTAGATTTTCTGATAGCATGGGAGCGTGCGGCTTTGAGATAGACGAGGCCCAGCACGCCACTGTTGTAGCATGGGCTTCAGCACAGAGTGGCTGGCAACGGTGTGGGTGTCTCTGACGGTGGTCGTGGTGGTCAACATCCTGAGCATGGAGATGCAGCGCAAGCCGATGAGGTGCTGGGAGAGCTGGACACCTTCCTTGCCAATGTGGCGTTAGGCCTGAACCGTTAGGCTGGTAGATCGTGGATCTGGGATTTTTAAGGCGAACACGCTGTGGGTGACCCAGCTGTGACTGGGGACATTGTTGAAGGTTTTCGGAACCTGCATCGTATTTTGGCAGTCAAACTTCTGAGCTGGGCTCATATCACATGGACATGTTGTAGCTTGGCAGATTCTGGGATGAAATCAATTATTCAGGGTTTCAGAGTTTTTGGAAGGGACATCTTCAGATTTTATTCACTGAAGTGTCGAGCGGTGCTCTCATGCATTGACATGCCACCAGTGCTGCAATTTCTGAGCCGTGCTCATGAGGTGCAGTTTAATATTTATGTGGCATGAATGCGGCTCCAGCAGAGATAAACCATTTTGACGGTTGGCACTGATAGCAGCGTCATTCCTTTTTCGAACAGTTTAGACCAACTGCACAACATGACACAACGTTTGGCTTCAACTTGTTGTGGCCTTTGTTTGTTGGGAGTAGTGAGCTTGCGAACGTACCGCCTGTAAAAAAAATCTGATGAACTGAAAACCAACTGAAGTTTCCAAACAACTTCTGTTTATTAAATATTATCATGTTGTGACATTTACATCTGTCACTGTTGTTTGAAGTATGATCTTTACTTCTCACTTTTTATTTAGATCAGATTGATGTCAGTCTTCTCACCTTTTGCTCTGTTGCGAACATTTTGATTTTATGTTCCGCGCAATTTTGGCTAGGGTGTGGAGGGTGGGTTGCACTTGACCCGTTCGATTTTTCTATATCGCCATGGATGCCTGACAGAATTTTGGAAGATCTTGATTTTACGGGACGTGCATTCACTGACAGATCTTTCAGTTTTCATTTGAACACTGCCTGGATTTGCAAGTGTTTTGTTTTCATGGTACTTGTGCGTGACTCACACAGTTTGGGCGATTTACCAGATGCAGCTGGTGCTGAGCAGTGGCCTGTTTCGCAGGGGGACAATGGAGGCCAGAGCGACATGGACTGGGAACACGTACAACTTCCAGATGCTTTGAATGATCATGATTTTGAACAAGATTCACATTTCAGTAATTTGTTTGGATACGAGGAAAAGGAATTTGCAGAGCAGCAAGTTGAGGAAGAATATTCACTCGCTGCAAGTTTGGACAGACCAGATGACGTTGAAAACCAGACTGGACGCTTCATGGTGCCTACACCCAAGGCACGGGCTGATAGGAACTTGGCTGAACCAGTTGACATGGATGTCAGTCGAACCATTGACAACCTTGTGATTCAACATGTGGCTGGGTCTTCTTCACTGCCAAGTTCTTTTTTGAATAGAATAGAATGGATTTTGACACTGTATTTTCACTGGACAGCATTTGGAGGCAACCACAGCTGCCTATGTATGGGCGGTTTGAATCTGTTCAGGGCGTTGTGCATAGTGCAGTGAGCTCGCATGAGGAGCCGGTGCAAGGAGTCTCAGATTTCAAACGCAAAAGACTGTTGGCAGCGGCCTTTGCCAAAACAGATGATCAGCTGGTTGATTGTGCAATGCGGCAACTCAAAGAGATAGTTCTTTTTCAACCTTTGGATTCAAGACTGGGCAGAGCACTTCTGGATTTTTCAGGAAAGCTGGTACCAGAGTCGAAAATTTCAACTTCCTTTATTGATGCTGTTGCTGGCAAGGCGCCTGGCGCAATATCTAAAAGGGTTGCAGACTATCACCGTTTTGCACGATGGGCAGTTGATGGGGGACGTTGCTATCCCATGAACATTTCAGAGACTGTGGTGTACGACTATGCCAAGCACTTGCAACTGTCCGGAGCCTCTGCAACATCTCTGCAGTCATTTATCAAAGCAATTGGATTTTTCGAACATCACATTGGCTTTGCGAGGGTGGATGTTGCTCAAATTTTTTCTGGCAGAGTGAACGGAGTTAGCAGGACTATGCTTTCAGGCAAAAGGGAGTTGAAGCAAGCTCCACCACTTACTGCTGATGCGTTGTACGCTTTGGAGAAACATGTTTGTGAGTGCAACGATGTTGAGGCATGCATTGGAGGATTCATGATTTTTGTTTGCTGGCATCTGCAAGATTTGCTGACGCAGCTCGTGCGGAGACCGTGCATTTGGACATGAGTGGTCACATATCACTGCTCGAGACGTCAAGCATGAAATTCAAGACAGCGCATACGGCTGGCAAGGAAGCTAGGAATGTTGCCCTTCCTATGCTGGCCCTGGGCAATGGGCTTTACGAAAAGGACTCTTGGGCATGGACATGGATTCGTGCCCGGAAGCGACAAAAGATGGATCATTTCAAATTTTTGATGCCGGCCTGGAATGAAGTAACATCACAATGGTTGAATCGTCCAATGACATCTGGTGAAGGTGTATACTTTCTACGTGAGCTGCTGTGCAACTCTGGTATGAGTGAGGCTCAGGCGGCTTCATACAGTACACACACCTTGAAGGCTACTGCACTGTCTTGGGCGGCAACATCTGGAGCCATGTCAATTGATGAGAGGCGTATCATGGGGCACCATTTTGACTCCAGGTTAGCAATGCCATTGATATACTCGAGAGATGCGCTTGCCGAGATTCAAACCAAGTTGTGGCGCATTCTGGACTCCATTCGAAAGGGTTACTTTGACCCTGATGCAACTCGGGCTGCTCGGATTGCTGCACAGACTTTGCAAGATGCAGAACATGTCGTTGGGACTCCTCCCAAGGGGAGGATACAAACCTTATTCCTAAAAACAAAAATTTTGGTGAAACCAAAATTAGCTACGTGCGTTTCTACAGGCTAAGTTGTTTTGACAACGTGGGCTTGTTTTTTATTTAAATGTTTGGTGTTGTGCAACAAACAGACAAACCAAAAACAAATCTGAATCAAATATGTCAATTGACACATACTGATTCTATGTTTCCCGATATATCTTGGTTTAAGGGAGGGCGTGGTGGGAGATGCTTTGTTCATCTGACGTAGCAAGAGCACGGGGGGTCATTGGAAGTAGTTTCACAAGCAAGTTCAGAGAACTTTCTTCCGGTGCCAGAGGCAGGTGATGCAGGTGAAAATTTTGATGTCAGTGATCATGCCACCACAGGCTCCGAAAGCGAGTCGGATGTGGAAACAACAGTCCTGCCTCGAGTGTCCTACAAGGACATCAAGCCGCCGGAGGGCACGAGGTTGCATCGACATGTAAAGTTGAAGACTCTACATTTGATGAAAGTAGAAAACCGTGTGGTCTTTCTTTGTGGCAGAAAAACCAGCCACTTGTACGAAGTTGCAGAGGGACGTCACCCGTTTGACACTCCGAAGTGCAGACAGTGCTTTCGTGCAAAGCTTGACTAACGGAGCTGAGAGTTGAAAATTTTGGCAGCAATTTCTTATGTTGTGTGTCATGTGGAAATTTTATACAACATTTTGATGATGTTCCAGAGAATCCAAAACATGTCATGCACGGGCAGCATGTGCAGGAAAATCCACACATGAGTTGCTTGCAGTAAAACACATGTTTGTAGTTTCTAAATTTCCTGCTGGGGTTGGGTCACCAAAATTCCGTGGAGAATTCAAACTTGAAAAAAACCGAGATGTTGTAAAACTCGGTCTTTTTGGGGTTCCTGGCCCCGGCCGAAACCAACAGGAAATTTACCATTTGTAGTACAAATCATCTCTGGAGGTTGCAAACTGAGGGGCTCAGGATGTCGGAATCACTCAACGGTGATTGGCAGTGAGAGGCTCAAAGATAACGTGTAATGTGACATGTTGGAATGATTTGCAACCGTGCGATGTTATTTTCAGATTTCATTTTTTTTTCAGTTGTGTAGACATCCACAACAACGGCATTTAAACCAGGGCCTGACACGACCATGCATAGCTTTGAGAAACTGTTGCATGGACGTTTGAGTACCCGACAGGGTAATAGGCAGTTCGGTCAGAACCGGCGCAATGGCACTGGTAGATTCCGAAGCTGCATTCGCAAGTCATTGCGATGCCATAGACAGGAGTCATGAGCTGCGCAATCTTTGCGTAACAGCAGAGCTCACGACTTTCATGAGAATGGCTTTTGCTATTGGCACCCCACAGGTGCCGGCAACTGACGAGGCTTTTAGGGCCTTCGCCACTGAGCTCAACGGTGGGGTTGAGCCATCTTTGACATTGATGTCCCTTCTTAGAAGGCTGCATTTTGAGGCAGTCACTATGGTGGTAGCGCATCTGAAGACAAACGTAGTGACAGATGCGAGCACAGAAGGAGGCAGGAAACTCCCACCAGTTGAAAAAGTGGCCAGGTTAAATGACCAACAGGCACGACTACGGGGCATCAGCATCAAGGGCGAGCTGCAGCCATCGTATGCGCTGGTTGACATCATAGCAGGAATTTTCGACAGTGGGTCGATCATATGGGTACCGCCCAGCAAGTGCACAAAGAGAGACGCCGAGGTGCAGCAGACTTTGAAGGAGAAACCAACGACGTTGACGTTGGAACAACAGACATTGAAGCTTAGCACCGCCGACCCGAAGTTGAAGGCGGACACATCAAATGAACTTTTGATGCAATGGGCATTGCAGAGAAGAGGACTGGCCTTTGACCAGTGCAAACTGATTTCGAATGACATCCACGAACGTTGGGTGAACATGCTTCTCATGCAACTGATCAGGGAAGCTCCAAGTGGATATGCCAAAGTCAACATGGAGCAGATCTTGCGAGCCGACAGAGAACTGTTTACAGTTATGGCGCAGGAGCATAGTGGGCCCTTTTTGAATGGGCCGAAAGGTGAGCTGCCGCTGGACCTTTTGATGTCGAGGCTCACCACTGACCCCAGGATCAGCATGCACCTTTTGCCTTTGCCCCATGCAGCTGGGCGAACAACAGCAGCATCATCGGTTGACGAGGGTGCAAACAGGGCTCATCCTACAAGGAATTTGCAGCCAAAGAAAAAGGCCAAAGCCTCGTCCAAGGCCAAGGCAAACTGTCCTGATGAGCTGAAGGGATACAAGCAGTTTGACGACAACAACCAACCGATATGTTGGGCCTTCAACATGAGCAAGGGATGCCAAGAAGAGACAAAGAATGGCCGCTGTAAAAAGGGCAGCCATGTATGCATCAAGTGCAAACGCAGCAATCACAGCTTGGTGACGTGCCGCGTAAAAAAACTCCTGACTCAAGGGTTACAAAAGGGTGCCACAGGTTTCACGCCGTGCAGTCAATTTCAGACGCAAACAAGTCGCTTTGGGTGCAGGGTCAAAAGTTTTTTTCAGGAAGCTCTCAGTCAGGTGATGAAGTCATTGACAACAGAGACTCAGCTCAAAACGAGCAGAACGAAGCCGAATCAAACGGCAAACCAGTTTCATCCGTCGAAGACGGGGGCGCCAAAAAGTTTGACGGGCCCTTTAAGGGCAGAGATTTTTCTGGGAAGTCATTGGATAGCATCATGGTGATTGAAGTTTTTGCTGGAACGGCACGACTCACACGTGCAGTACGTGATATCGGTTTGAGTGGTTTAGCAGTTGACAAAGACAGCAACCGTGCACAAAAGGTACACATTGCAAACTATGACTTAAACGATCCAGCGCAGTTCAAGGCACTTTGTGAGTTGGTTCAAAAACACCATGATCAAATCTTATGGGTGCATTTTGCACCTGCATGCGGGACCGCCTCCCGAGCGAGGGGAAGGCCTTTGCCAAAATTGCAAAAACTTGGAGTGAAAGTGCCACAACCTCTCAGAAGCGATCAACAACCCATGGGACTTGATGGACTTGGAGGACTTGACAAGGTCAAAACTGAAACAGCAAACATCACGTATGAGAACATGTGTTTGCTGGCTCGCATGTGTCACAGCCTTGACATTGCAATTTCAATTGAAAATCCCGAGAACTCGATCTTTTGGAAGGTGCCTGCAGTGCTCACCTTACTTTCTGAGATTGGTGGTTTCATGACAATTTTTGACAATTGTTGCCATGGTGGGTCAAGACGCAAAGGCACAGCTTGGTGGGCAAATGTTGGCTGGTTCAAACAACTTGCAATACGGTGCGATAACTCCCATTTTCATGAAAAATGGACTGCTGATATAGTTGACGGCAAGGTCTGCTTTCCAACTCACTTAGAAGCAGCATACCCAGTCCTGTTGTGCAGAAGGCTTGCGTCGATAGCACGCGACAAAGCGCTGGCTTTTGGAGCTATTGAAACTTTCAATTTAGAGGAACAAACTGCACATACGCCATCAACTCAGCACCGTATTCTCTTAGACATGTTGCCTCGGGATCGAAAGTTTCGACCCTTAGTTTCAGAATTTGGATGCTACGAAAAATGGGCCATTTCAGCAACCCATGGACCTACCGATGCAACCTTTTTACAAAATTTCCCCAAGGGTGCGAAGATCGTACATCGACAGTTTCAAGGGGGGGATTTTCGAGTCGATGAAAACACTGAAGTCAAAGTGCATGAGTCATGCAAAGATGATTCAGATGCGTGTGAAATAATAACAGTGGGCGTGCCAAGGGATGCAATGGATTTTCTTGCCAGAGCAGTCAAAGCAGGCCATCCAAGGACAGTTGCAGTGCATTTGTCGGATATGGTCAAACATGTTTTGCGCATGAACTTTGGACGGGACGACTATGCCCTTGCTAAAGAACGAGCTGCCTTTTTGTGGAAGTGGAGCAACAGAGCAAAAGAACTGGCGGAAGATGAGAGGTGCCTTCATGCGTCCCTGCAGCCCCATTTGCAACATCTCCTGAGAGGTAAACGTCTCCTCCTCCTGAAGGAAGTATTGACGTCGCTAAACTATCCTGACAGCACTTTGGTTGATGAGATCTCCTCTGGTTTTACCTTACATGGTTGGATGCAAGAGTCAAACGTTTTTCCAAAAGATTTCAAACGACCGGAGTATTCACTGGACATGGTGAAGAACATGGCGAAGGGCCTCAACCAAATGATATTTGCGCAGGTGAACGCCACTAGCGATGATGAGCTTGCAAGGGCAACCTGGGAGAGCACGATGGAAGAAATCGAAAAACAATGGGTCTGGAGAGATGTCACAAGCGACATTTCAGAGGTCGTGCTTGCAAAGAGGTTTGGTCTTCAGCAGAAGAACAAGATCTGAGTCATAGATGACTGTTCACTTGGCGGCTACAACAAGACCTATGGCACGAAAGAAAAACTCCGAGTTCTTGCTATTGATCAAATTGCAGCATACCTCTCATGGATATGCACGGAGCTTGGTGAGCAACTGGATGATGAGCTGGTAGGGCGCACATATGACTTGCGCAGTGCATACAAGCAATTTGGTGTCAGTGCAGAAACCCGGAGTCAACTCCGCTTGCTAGTTTGGGACGTTGAGCAGCGCAAGCCTACCTTGTTAGGCGTAAATGCCTTACCCTTTGGAGCGGCAGGCTCTGTCAGTGCTTTCTTGCGTATAAGCATGGCATTGTGGTTCATTGGAACAGTGGGCCTTAAACTTTGCTGGACGGTTTTCTATGATGACTACACAGTCATTTGCAAGAAGCGGATGAGCCATGGAACCGGCATAGCAGCCGAAGCTTTGTTTGATCTTTTTGGCATGTGGTTTGCAAAAGAAGGTACAAAAGCAGTCAGCTTCAGCGACCAAGTAAGATCCTTGGGACTGGTGATACGGTTGGGTTGTGCAACCGGTCCTTTTGCAATTGGTCACACACCTGAACGCCGGCAAGAACTTTGTGAAGCTTTGGAAGCCATTATGGAAGCAAAGCGTATTGAACCAAAACAAGCTGAGAGGTTACGTGGCAGGATGCAATGGTTTGAAGGGTATGCTTTTGGTCGCATCGCACAACACAGTTTAAAGGTCCTTGGCGAACTTTCCCTCCGACAACAAAGAGTTGTTGCTTTGAATGAAAGCGAACTGTCTGCAATCAATTTCTTGCTGTCTCGAGTTAAGAGTGCGGAAGCCATTCGCATCACGACGACCATGCTTGACAACTACTTGATCTTCACAGATGGTGCATGTGAGGGTGACACAGAAAAAACGGGCAGTGTTGGTGGCGTTCTTGTTGGTCCAAACGGCCAAGTATTGGAACATTTTTCATCCAAAGTGCCAATCAATTACATGAACTCACTTTTGGAGGATTCCGAAAACCCAATATATGAACTCGAACTTCTACCGATACACATTGCCTTACTTCTATGGAGCCACCGTCTCCGCTCTTCACATGTTGTGATGTATCTTGACAATGATGCAGCGAGAGCTGCGATGTGCAAGGGATATGGGGCGACTGTTGCAGCACAACGTATCGTCCAAAAAGTCATGGAACAAGAATGCTCTTGCGAACTGAAAACCTGGTTTGCTCGAGTACCTACACACTCGAACATAGCAGACGGACCCAGCCGTTTGCAATGTCGTGAGATCGAGCTGCTGGGATCCAAAGAACTTAAAGTGGACTGGAACGTTGTTCTAGAGGACTTATAGTTTAGTGTGAGTCTTCTAATGGGGAGAGCTCGGGCACACTTTGGATGGATCCCCGACTGCTCGTTGAAAAAGACCTGTCCGAGTGTCGTGCATTCCAAGTTTTCCGTGATGCATTATTTTAAGTTTACTTTTTCGCGCGAGATGCGTAGCGCAAAATTAAGCGACACGTGGCGGTTTGAAAAAGGAATAAGTTGGGACTCCTCCCAAGGGGAGGATACAAACCTTATTCCTAAAAACAAAAATTTTGGTGAAACCAAAATTAGCTACGTGCGTTTCTACAGGCTAAGTTGTTTTGACAACGTGGGCTTGTTTTTTATTTAAATGTTTGGTGTTGTGCAACAGACAAACCAAAAACAAATCTGAATCAAATATGTCAATTGACACATACTGATTCTATGTTTCCCGATATATCTTGGTTTAAGGGAGGGCGTGGTGGGAGATGCTTTGTTCATCTGACGTAGCAAGACCCGCCCAAAAACACTCGATGTTTTTCCCCCCCCTATTTTTAAAGCCTAGCCCTAAGCCTAAGAGCTCGGGCACACTTTGGATGGATCCCCGACTGCTCGTTGAAAAAGACCTGTCCGAGTGTCGTGCATTCCAAGTTTTCCGTGATGCATTATTTTAAGTTTACTTTTTCGCGCGAGATGCGTAGCGCAAAATTAAGCGACACGTGGCGGTTTGAAAAAGGAATAAGATATTGAGAACTACTCTGACGAGTCAGTTGACCCCATTGAGCTGGGTGCAAGCGAAACTCTGCCAGTGCCTCAAGCAAAGAAACCTGTGCACAATGGACCGTTGACTGAAGAAATTTTCAAGTCATGTTTGCAGCATGTTTTGTCAGGAGTTTTGCATGTAGCAGTGGACTGTGAAAATTTGGCATGTTCACGAAAAGTTTCTGCGAACTACAAGAAGCCTTCTTTTGATTTTGAAATGGCATGTGAATTTCCATTTTGTGCTCAGTGTGCACAGCATTCTTGATAGTGAGTGCTTAGTGCAACAGAAGCGTGAGTTGGGGCGGCCGAGAGACAAACAAGGCGGGAATCTGTTCAGCAAACATGTCAAATCTTGCTTACATGCAATGCATTGGCTGGTATGATTTTTGAATCTCGTTGTTGCATTACCCAACTTGACTTGACTTCAATTTGTTGCAGCATGAATTTAGCTGACAACACCGGGAGTGAGTGAATTGAATTTCTTTGTGGTGACTTGCACAACATGAAATTGAATTTCATCGACCTGATGCGTGAATTGCTCAGAGTCAGCACATGACTTGCGCACCAATGATCCGATGCACAACTGTCGGAGCCTTTGAAAAACAGTGAACAGCTTCATGTATGTTTTCTTGCAGTGTGAACTTCATTGCATCAATGACACATGTTTGAAGGTTCACGACTGTGGTTCGACTTATGAAGAAACATTGCGTTTCAATTTCGATCTTGTTGAACACTGTTTTTCATGCGTTGATTTTCAAATCAATAACTCACTTTAGTGGACGTTTCGCTCTTGACTTGACAATCTTTTGCAAGATAACAATAAAATTGTATCACTCAGCGACGGCTGGTCGAAAGTGCAGCCATGTCCGGACTTGATTCGAAACATGCTTTCAGCTCACGTGCACTGGAAGTAGGGATGCAAGAGGACCTGCTAGAGAAGCTCAAGGGAGCTGGGTTGGACACGTTTGGGAGCCTTGCTTTTTCAAGTGATGCAACGCCAACTTCAAACACTGAAGAGAAGTTCAAGAAAGCAGTCCAAGATTTGATTTTGGTCGAGGTTGCCCCAGCTGAAATGATTCCACTTCGTAGGCTGTGGTTTGAAGCGCATGCTATGGTGCTCTCTGACATACGTAGCAGAACAGAAAGAACTGAGGCTGACCAGCCTAGGAAAATGCCACTTGCAGAGAGACTTGCTAGGATTGACAAACAGAAAAAGGAATTGAAAGGCCTGATCATCGACGCGTCAGTCGAACCAAGTCATGGATTGGTTGACAAGTTTCAAAACATGATCAAGGATGGTTGCTTGCTTTATGTAGGACCTGAGAAGTGCATGTCACGAGAAGAAGAAATTACCAAGGAGAAGAAAGAGTCAGCGCTGAGCATTGACCATGCTGGAGGTCTCAAAGTCACCAAGAAGGCTCAGGACTTGCAATGTGATGTTTCGGGCGAGCTTAGACTACGTGCGGCATTTACACGCCGATCTTTGGCCATGCATCAGACCAATTTGGTGACCTTTGATTTGATTGAAGAGTGGAATCAACAGATGTTTGCTGCGTTGTTGCGGCCGCCTCCAGCTGGACACAAGTATGTCACGACACAGCAGATCTTGAGTGCTGACAAGCAACTGTGGATGCACATCTCACAGCAAACCCGTGGCAAGTTGATTTCTGGCATAGGTGAGAAACCACCTTTGGATGAGCAATTGAAAAATTACATGAGGTCTCCTGAAGTTCTTTGCTTCATGACTCCATTGCCATCAGTGCGCGCTGAAGCGCCTTCAGGACATCGTTCCGAGCCATGCAGTCGAGCGGAACAGAGCAGTGGATCCGGCAAAGGCAAAGGAAAGAACAAATTTCAGTCGAAAGGTGCTGCGTCAGGTCCCAGCTCTGGGCTCACTATCAAAGAGATGCTCACTAACATGCCAGATGGCTGCGCCAGCAAGCTGCCGAACGGTCAATGGCTGTGTGTTTTCTACAACAGAGGGATTTGCAAACATCAGAAGAAAGCACGTTGTCATTTGGGGCTTCACCAATGTTACTACAAGGGTTGCACAGAGAAGCGACCTTACATTGAGTGTAAGCACTTACTTGGTGAGCCGAAACAAGACAATACAATTTCTCACCCTCATGCAGACAAGCCAATAGTCTTTTTGGAAATCTGTGCGGGCTCAGCCGCGCTCTCTGCATCAATGCAACGCATGGGCTGGCAAGTTTTTCCGATTGACTATCATGCAAATCGTTTCAAAAACAAGGTGCACATTTTTGAGTTGGATTTGTCATTGCATGAGAATATTTCACTCCTTGAAGGCATGATCGAACAGATGAAGCCGGTAGGAGCCCATTTTGGGCTTATGTGTGGAACTTGCAGCCGAGCACGAGAAGTGCCGGTTGCACATGCATTACGCTCTCAAGGAGCACCTCAACCTGCGCCACTCCGTGACGCGTTGCATCCACTTGGCCTGCCAAATTTGAGCACTCTGAACCAGCAGAGAGTTGACGCTGCAAATACTGTTTATAGACATGCTGTGCGCTTGTTGCATGCACTTTTTCGTGTTGGAGCATTCATTACACTGGAAAATCCTTTACGATCGTGGTTATGGACAGTACTTGCAACACTGGTCAAGCAATATGCACGCGAACACAAGTGCCCTGAATTTGCTGAGTGGTATTTTTGTTTTCACCCCGTGGAATTTGATTTTTGCATGCACGGAGGAAACCGTGCCAAGTCAACCAAGTTGCTGGTGTCGACCCGACAGTTTGAGCCACTGGGGATTATGTGCGACAAGTCCCACAACCATGAGCCATGGACAATTGTCAGTGGATTTGATAAGTGGATTTTTTCTACTGCAGCGGAAGCTCAATATCCTTCAATGTTCTGTGATGGATATGCTGAATGTGCAAGTACAATGGTCGCTGCCAATGCACTGGAGTATAACAGTATAACTCAAAATTTTTCGACTGCAATCTTTACTGGCCCAATCCATTCAAGCCAAAGGTCATGACCAATTGATCCCTGAATTTTCCCAAATTATTGTCACTACGGTACTCCCTCAACTGCCACACAAAATTTTGGCTCGCTTGGGACACGGGGGAGACGACAGCGAGAGGTCATCTGAAAGCTACAAGGTTGGCATTTATTTCAACCATCATGATCACCTCAAGCGTTCTTTAGAATTGCAGCACCCTGCATTTACGCACAAGGGTGTACCAGATGATTTGAAGAAAGCTATTTTCTTTGTGGCAACGCACTCGATGGCCGATGTTGCCATGTTCCGCATCAGCAAGCTGGGAGAATGTGTTGAAATTGCAAAGCGACTGGCTCTTGCGGAGAAACTGGCGAAAGTCAAAATGGACAAGAACGTGGCGGAGGTGACCAAGGCAAAACGCATTGAACTTTGGGAAAAACTGCTGACCCAGGTTGGGTTCGAAGACATGGAGGTTGTGCGCTACAGGTGCGAAGGAGTTCCCTTGACTGGCTGGGAAGACGAAAGCGCTTTGTACAAACAACGATGGGCTCCACCTACAATGACAACCGAACAGTTGGACCACAGTGCTTTGTGGCGACGAAAAGCCCTTATGGGCAAAGCCTTTACTGACGAAGAACGTGGGCTTGCAAAACTGCTTATGGAAGAAACTATGAAAGAGGTATCTGCTGGTTTTCTGGATGGTCCCTTTTTGGAGTCTGATATAACAGAAAGGCTTGGGCGTGCGGACTGGTCAATGTCCCAACGGTTCCTTCT
This sequence comes from Cladocopium goreaui, assembly GCA_947184155.2. Classification (NCBI taxonomy): domain Eukaryota; class Dinophyceae; order Suessiales; family Symbiodiniaceae; genus Cladocopium; species Cladocopium goreaui. Next base: position 16,247 of record CAMXCT020001075.1, read on the forward strand.
TTTGCAAGGTGAAGACCTTAAACCTAGGGTGATTGACAACTACAAAACGTCGGGAGTGAATGCGGCCTTTGGAACATCGTCGCACCTTGACCTGCACGACACCGACATGATCAGTTGCTTTCTTGCGTTTGCTTTGGGTGTTTTCTGCGGAGATCCACATATCGACGTCGAACTTTCTTCAGGAGACCACCTCACTGGTCGAAGGCACCCTGACTACGACCGAAAGCCTTTGCTGCTGGGCAGGGGCATCGACTTGAGCAAGGCGTACAAGCAGGTCAGTGTTGCTCCTCAGTCTGCTAGACATAGCGTTTTGGGAGTGCGAAGTGAATCTGGCGAATGGAAGTTCTTTATATCGAAGTCACTGCCTTTTGGAGCCACGTCCAGCGTTTTTGCATTCAACAAGATCACGCGCGGTATCTGGACTTTGATGGTTCGAAAATTTCACCTCCTTACCACTGTATTTTATGATGATTTTTCCTGTTATTGAGTTTGAACCTTTGGCGGCAACAACTACGAACGTGGTGCAGCACCTTTTGGATTTGCTTGGGTGGAAACATGCTACGACTGGTAAAAAGAGTGTTGATTTTTCTGACACCATGCAGGTGTTGGGAGTAGCATTCCACTTGCAGAACTTTTGGAACAAACAAGTGACAGTGGCGAACCGCCCAAGTCGGATACAGAGGATTTTGGAGATGCTTGAATCATACGCTGCCAAGGGTACTGTGTCTGCACCCGAGGCGGCGACTATGCATGGGTTGCTGAATTATGCTGGTGGCTTTGTGGTTGGACGTTGTTTGAAGCCTGCCGCCAGACAGTTTGCAAGTTTGCAGTCAGGTTCATCAGATACAGAGCTCATATCGCGCTTGTGCAATGATACATGCAGGATCATTAATCGAATGCGACCACGAGAAATTCGCTTCCTGAGCAGCGATCGTCCGGCAGTGATTTACACGGACAGTGCGTACGAGAATGGGAATGGAACCTGGGGTGCAGTTGTCATAATCCCTCAACTTGGCATTAATGCAATTCACTGGGGAACCATCCCACCAGTCCTGATGGAGCACTGGACATCTATTGGACTTCAGCAGAAAATTTGTCAAATTGAGTTGGTTGCAGTTTTGTTTGTGAGGTATTTTTACCACAATGAACTTTGCAATTCTTCAGCACTGTACTTCGTTGACAACGAGGCTGCACGTTTTTGCTTGATCAAAGGATCCAGCCCTTCACTGTCCATGTACGACATCTGTCGTGCAGTGTCCTTAGTAGAAGCAGAATTTCCTTCCGCTTCATGGTATGAAAGGGTGGCTTCGGAATCAAACATTGCTGACCTGCCGTCACGCTCCAAAGTGAAAGAATGCCAGGCAATCTCGGGAGGAAACCTTGCAGGCGATATATGCTTGCCTGAAACAATGCTCTTGGAAGTTACAAGAAAGTGAAGCTCTTTACATGTCGGAAAAAAAACGGGGGTGACAGGCGACATGACTTGTTGACCTGAAACAGTTACCAGACACTTGACTTGTGTTTGTGCGGTTTCACCCCCGACTCAATTAAGATAAGCAAAGACAAAAAGAAATATTAAATACATGTCCGACCTTCGAGCGATTTGCGTGGCGTTTTGAGTTTTACGTTTGTTTGAATAAGAAATTCAATTTACAAAGGGACGAGCACAAACATACCAAGTATCCAAGCGCTGACATTGACAAGTAAGAAATGCCATGTTAAATTCTTGTTAGGACTTTGTCCTGTCGACCCTCGGACCATGGCCACAGAAAGCAGTGCAGCGTTCAGGTCGAGAGCACTGGACCTTGGCTTAGCTGAAGATAGGTTTGAGTTGCTAGTTGGGGCTGGAGTTCGCAACTTCGGGCAATACGCCTTTATATGTCAGTATCAACCTGGCAGTTCAGACGAGGGCCCACTGTTGAAAGTTTTGTCAGAGATCTACACCACAGATGTCAATGGAGGTGAGTTGACAGTTGGAGAAAGATCGATCCTCAGGAGACTCTACTTTGAGAGCCACACAACTGCAGTTCAGGAGATGCGCATCCGACTAGAACGTCAGCCTGATGACACACCGAAAGCCATTCCGATGGCCGAGCGCATTGAGCGACTCAACGCCTTCAAGGAGAGCCATTGCCATTTAGTTTTGGATTATTCGTCAGAGCCATCACACAAATTGGTCGTTTTGGTTTGTCAGCAGGCAGAATCGCAGGTAGTATCATACATAGAGCTCAGCTTGTGCACCAGCCGTGAAACAGAGATCACCCACCGAAAGAAAGAAACTCAGGTCTCCATAGACAACTCTGGATTGATCAAGCTCACAAAGCAGGACCGTGAAGTAAAGACTGAGGTGACAGGTGACTTGAAAGTGCGCCAATGCATGCAGAGGCGAGTAGTGGCCTACCACCTGGCCAATATAGCCACCTATAAGACATTGGAAAAATTTACGGCCAAACTGTTCCACTATCTGACCAAGGAGCCTGTGGCCAGCCATCGTCCAATCAGTTTGCAGCAAAACATCCAAGCTGATCGTGAGCTTTGGATACAGGTGTCTCAGACGACCCGTGGAAAGATCCTGACATCAAATCCCAAACCGATTGACGAAGCTGTTGCCAAACTCTCCGAGTCTACAGAGGTCCTGTATCATCTGATGCCATTGCCGCAGGGCAGTCAGCCTAGGGCTGCCGACAAGCCGAAGGCCGACAGATCCCGCAGTCCCAGGCGCCCTAAGGGCAAGGGCAACAAGAACAAAGGAAAGGGAGGTGGCAAAGGCACTAAACCGGATTTACCGGCCAATTGTGTCTTCAAAGATGATCAGGGCAGGAACATATGTTTTGCATATCAATGGGGCAAGTGCCAACATCCTGGGCCTCGATGCAGTCGTGGCATGCACCTGTGTTGGACGTCAAAGTGCCATGGATCGCATCCGTATACATCTTGCCCCAGTAAGAAGCAGTGACTAGGCATTGTGCCTGAACAGCCCGAAGCCATTTTGGTAGGTCCAATTTTGCAGTTTTTGCAGGGAAGTTCATCTTGTACAGCGATTGACTTTTCCATGCCAGCATCCGAGCTCATTTTTCTCGAAGTTTTTGCCGGGAGGGCCACCTTGACGGCCGAAGTGCGTAAGTCCCTTCACCTGCAGTGTATAGCCATAGATCATAAGGTCAAACAGCCGAGAGCTAAGATCACGGTCCTAGACCTCACTCGTGCATCCGACCAGGAAATTTTCTTTAATTTGTGCATGCATGCCAATGTTGCCGCAGCGCATTTTGCGCCAGTCTGTGGAACTGCCAGTAAAGCTCGTGAGCGACCTATGCCACCGGGCTACAAGGGAAAGCCGCTCGCCCCGTTGAGGTCTTATGACCAACTTCTGGGGCTGGATTCCTTAGCAGGCCAAGATCGAGACAGGGTCCATGCGGCCAACATCCTTTATGCAGTCACTGTTGTAGCAGCAATCCTCTTGATTTCTCGAAACACCATTGTGTCCATTGAAAACCCCAAAAATAGCTACTTTTGGGTGATCGCCTGCCTCATTGCAGCCCTCTTGGAAAATGGCAAATTGTGGACTAATCTTGAAGATGTCAACTTTGCAAACTGCATGTTTGGATCGAAACGCAAAAAGCACACAACATGGAAGTCTACCCCTGCAGTCTTCCATGCCATGAACAAAGAATGTGACAGTTCGCACGTGCATGAATCTTGGACCCCGCACATCGGGCCAAATGGTCAAGTCTTAAAGATGCCAACTGCAGAGGAAGCAGCCTATACGCCTGAGCTTGCAAAAGCTGTTGCAACTTGCCTGGGGCCAGCATTGTTAGATCGAGGTGTCATGTTCCCAACAGACCTCAGTGCAGCCGCCAACCCACGCAAAGTTGTCAGGGCCGAACAATTCAGGCTGCCCCAGTTAATCTCTGAGTTCTTTGCCATCACCGACTTTCCGGTGCCAACGTGCGACTCCAAACAGATGCCAATTGTCTTGGAACAAGGGGGTGATTTGAAACCTGACCAGGTACACTGGGAACTAGAAAGCTTGCAGCAACAACCCCATACAATGAGAGCTTTCAAAAATAAGCCTGAGCCAGGCGAAATGGTCTTTGGTCTTTTTAGGTCCCCCAAAAACTTTGTAGTGTGCGCCGAAAGCCTGATGCACCCGATTGATTTCTCGTGCCCATTGCCTGATGAGCTTGTACTGACGCTATCTCAAGTCCTCCAGCTGGGCCCAGCTGGACTGATTGCGCATAGAGCTGAAAGAGCCAAGGAGTTGCTGTGCTTGGTCAAATCAATGGAAGCTGACAACTCAGCTTACTTGAATGCTTTGCCAGCTACCCCAAAGAAGATCCTTCGGAATAAAAGGATGGCCCTCTGGAAACACCTATCCCTTAAGTTTGACTGCCCAGATGCGGGGATAGTAGATGAAATAGCCCAGGGTTGTCCATTAACTGGCATAGGTGCACACTCAAGCTTGTTCCCTGCTGGTTTCCAGCCGGCCCAGAAGCCAGCCGACCAACTGAAGAAGCAGCACTTTTGGTTGAGGCATCAGGTGGTAGGCCGTTGCCGCTCATCAGGGGACCCTGCCGTAGACCAAGAGTGCTGGGAGCAAACGCTGTCTGAAGTCACAGATGGCTGGATGGAAGGCCCCTTTGATGACGAAGAGGCAGTAACCGCACACATCGGATCCTCAGATTGGTTGTGCAGCAGGAGGTTCCCGCTGGTCCAAGGGGAAAAGGTCCGATTGATAGATGATGCCAAAGAGAGCCAGCTCAACACGGCGTACTATGCCACCAACAAGTTGGTCCTTCAAGATGTTGATTGTTTGGTGTCATTGATCATGCAGATGTGCAGATGCTTTGTTCGACGTGGCGAGTTTGCCATGAGGCTGAGTGATGGCTCCACAGTTTCTGGCCGAGTGGCCTCTGATTGGGGATCAGAAGTGGGCTTCCTTGGTAGGACCCTAGACTTGTCATCAGCATATAAGCAACTGCCCACTAGTGATCTTGAGCCCTGGTCTCGCATCATTGTAGTTCACTGCCCTATCGAAAATAAGCCCAAATTCTTTGTCAGCCTGGTGCTCCCCTTTGGTTGTACAGCCTCCGTGTACTTCTTCAACCGGGCATCCACAAATTTGTGGTGGTTATTCCAGAAAATGTTTATGGTAATAGGTACCACCTACTATGATGACTACCCGACAGTTGAGCCAGAGCAGACTGCAGCCTCAGCACGCACTTGCCAGGAGCTTCTCTTGACTAGCCTGGGATGGAAGTTTGCCAAAGAGGGGAAAAAGGCATTGGAGTTTGCGTCCTCCTTTGACGTGCTTGGCATAAGCCTGGATTTGTCCTACTGCAGCCGTGGCAGCTTTGCACTAAATAATAAGGCTAGTCGGATTGAAAAGATCCTCACCCAAGTGGATGCCTTTGTGACTAAGGGTTGCCTTACCCAAGCTGAAGCAGCCCAGGTTCATGGGATTCTGCGGGGGCAGGGAGGTTCACCAATCCAACCACTAGCCAAAGTCCCCCAAATGGGATCACAAAGGAAAAAGACAATGAAATAGGGTGGACGAAGTGGCCAAACGATATGGCACAAGTCGGATGTCCCTGATCCCCTAGATCAGGCTGCAACGCGGGCTCGAAACTGTTTTGCCGGGGCTCAAGCGCTGCAGTGCAGCTGCATGTGAAAAGTGTCATGACATGACCTACATGAGACAACCCTATGCCACATTCGCACCAGCCAAAGATTTCCTTGGCTCAAAAGGTCATGGCATATGTTATGGGTTGCAAGGCTTGGAGATCTCTCATCTGCTGAAGTGCTCCACGTCCTTGTTGTTTCGCCTTCTTCTCGCTGGTGACAAACTTCGGGTCATAGTGAAGTCGCCAGACAAAGTTGCGAAGAAACTGCAACAAGCTCTGTCGGGCCACCTGAGGCTTCTTCGTCAAAGCATCGCTCAGGTTCCAATCACCAGCAAGCCAAATGAGCTTTGCTCCACCATGGTCAAGTTGTTCACGAAGTTGGTAAGCCTGCAGAGCACTGCGGGCATTCGTGAGACCAAGCATCGGTCCCTCAGATCGAGTGACAGCATCAAAGCCACCCTTGCTATCTGTTCCAACGATGCCATAGATGGTCTTGACCATGTTGTTGGCGCTGTTGAGGACATCATCACCAATGGGTGCACCATGCGTTGAGTTGGCACCACATGAATCTCGTTCTAAAGTTTGCGTCCTCACCCTCCAACATAGACTGAACTTCAGCATCATTTGTGCTGATGGCTTTGCGCTCCAGCTTCCAAGTTCTCCATCCAACAATGGATAGACGTCCAGCTGCTCCTTCACGGTGTGCAGGACCACCCAAAAGTGTCAGCAAACCGCCTGTAGAATCACCGCTAGGTCGATTGGCATGGGCTTGATCAGCAAGCGTGACAATTGTGACATCTTGCCAATGTTCAAGTTCAGGATGATTCCAAAACTTCAAACTAACTGGATTGGAACGAACTTCTCTAATGAGTTCTTGGATCTCCTTGGCCGTGTTCATGTCATGGTTGCTTGTGATCTGCGAAAGAAGCAGATTGGCTCGCGCACAGGCTTGAACTTGTGTTTGAGTTGCAGCCCATTGGACTGCTCCAAGTCCGGCTCGGCAAGCACTCACTTCATCAGGAGTGAGCTGTGGGTTGTCGGTGCGCTTCAAACGCTCCGGGGCAATGGTCAGGTCCATGAGGCCTTCCACATAGTAGTTCTGATCCACCTTGACCAGAAAGTCATTGCCCTCGGTCTTGACGTTGATGTCCAAACCAGTGTGTCGGTACTGGTTGATTTTCACCGTTCCCCACTTGTAGCTCTTGTCAATGGCTTCTCTGATGCGAAGCCACTCAGGATCTTGAAGATCTCCGGCTCTGTTGAAATCGTCAACATGTCCGCCAACAAAACCAATCAGCTGCTCAGTGTCAAACTGATTTCGAGGATTTGGGTTTGGCTTTGTCCAAATCCAAAAGGAACTGTCGCCGATCAGGCGTTTCGCTCCCAAGGCACAAAAGGTTTTGTCCACATCTTCCCATAAACCTCGAGGTGCTGTGGCGTTGCCACAGACGTTCTTGAGGATTCGAACCGCTTCATGAGGTTCAGCTCCAAGGGCACGATTGAGTTCAGGTACCCCTTGCATCCAACTTCTGCGATCCTCCTCCGTCTTGCGAGTCTGCAAAAATGCAGTGGACATATCAAGTCCTTCCAACTGCCAACGGCGTTGAGCCACCACACACAAGGAGAGGTTGCGGACCAACTGCGATTGCACTGGTGCAGTTGTTGCTAGAGGGGTCCAACAAGTCAGGGTGTTGATAGCCCAAAACGACTATCCTCGCTTTTGCTTTGCGAGTGCCATCAGAGCTGTGGACTGTGTTCTCATTCTCCCTGGCATCAGCAAGTGCTTCAGCACGCGATTCCTCAGGCACTGATTTCCAAACCAATACCCATCTTGATTTCAAAACACGTCCACTTCGCTTCGCTTCTTGTTGCTCCTCAAAGCTCAAACAGCGGCAAACTGCCTCTGTCTTAATGAAGCTCGAAACTTCGGAGTTCATTGCTCGCTTGAACAACTCCTTCTCATTGGCACTCAAACGACGAAAACACACCTCTGAACCAGCCAGTTTCTTCGCCAGGTAGAGGCTCGGGTTTCTCTGAAAAGCCTTCTTTTGGCGATTTGAAGCAAGGTCCAGCTCGATGTCCATCAAATAGCCACTGTCGATCTGGTTGAAGATCTGCAGTTGCTTCATGTACATGTCTTCCTTGTCGTCCTCGTCCTCATAGCGGGCACGCTTGGACTCAGGTTCAGGAACTGGATCAGGAAGACCATCTTCAGGAGAGTCCAAATAGGGCTCCTTGTTTTCCACCATCGGTGTTGAAGATGTTGTAGAAAGTCTGCGATCTTCTCGAAGAGGACCATGAGGCATGTTGCCAAAGTCGTCATCTTCCAGGTCGATAGGTTCAGGATCCCTTGCAGGTGTTGTAGGTGCATAAGATGGTGATCGTGCTGCTTGTTCATCACCATAGTCATTCACCATCTCAGGCTGCTCATAGACATCGCTGGGCTTCTTCTTCCCAGAGATTCGCATCGGAGGCATAGGTCCAGTAGGGCCAACCTTGGAAAAGTCAGGCACATAGTAAGGAACACCAGGAAACCGTGAAGAGGATCTTGATGAAGAAGTTCCAACTGTTCGCATATCAGGTGGATGTTCAGGAAGGTCAAACTCCTCGGTCTCACCATCCGCAGGCTGCTCGTGCTCGATGTCGACGTACTCCCTCTTGGGAATGATGTCGGAGAGTTGCTTCCACTTGTTGGGATCGATGGCATTTGTTGCTTCTTCATGGGCTTGTTCTCGATCCGACAAGGGTCGCACAGAGAAGACAGAACATCCATAGAGCGTCTTGCCAATGACCACCCAAACGATTGGAATTGGATCTCCTTCTACTTGTCCAGGAATGAGTTCATGTAGAACCAGTCTGCCAGGTCCAATCCATCTCGGTTTCACAGTGCGCTTGACTCCTCCACGAGGTCCTTTGTGGAACTTCGGAGGCAAAAACTTCCTCCAAACCATCACAGGCTGTGCAAGGTCGAAGTTGCGACGAGGCTGCTTCACAGTGGTGTTCTTGATCCTTGAAAGCACATGATCTGCCCTCGCTTATTTTCTCGCATGCTCTTCAGCAGACTGTCGGTTTGTCAGGAGTCGGGCAAATTGATCTTGTTGACGGTCAATTGGAAGTTGAAGATGCTGACGTAACTCATCATCAGTCAGCTCAGCTTGTCGACCAAATGCCCATTGGATACTGCTGTATCCTTTGTTGTACTCCGTGGAGTTCACAGCTGCTGTTGCAAGTGCAAGGCTGATCTCAGGATCTTGGTCAGGAGAGGAAGCATGAATCCTCGAAGCAGTCTCTTTCACCAGTTGATGACCACGTTCAACAAGTCCATGAGCCCAGGATTCATGATCCGGTGGGTAGATCACTTCGATGCCAAGGTCTGACATGTAATCCACAAACTTCTTCGCTGTGAGGCTCTTGGCATTGTCTGGAACCAAGATTCGAGGTCTGGGCTTGTCAGAAAGCCACCTCAAAGAAACACTGCGGATCATCTCCTCGGCGGACTCATTCTTGATAGTGCCGTGCTTGTTCTTGAAGAGGACGTCGGTCACCTTGTACTTGGTGCATAGATCCATCATGATGACAAACTTCACCTTGATGTTTTCACCAGGAACTTCCCACTCAGAGACATCGATGCCAACTTGTTCCCAAGGTCCAGGAAGATTGCGCATGCTCGCTGGGTTGATTTGCTTGGAGCTAATGCCACCGCCCTTTTGTTCTTGGCAGTAGGGGCAAACATGCTCCAAGGCCATCTTGATCTTCCATCGTGGGAGTTGTGCATCAGCCATCATCCGCGCCATGTTGCGCGCTGTGGGATGTCCAGCTTGTCTGTGAAAGCGATCCAATTTCGCTCTCCATGCTCGTTGATCTTGTTCAGAAGGTTGAACTTCAGCAGGAACCACCGCATCGTCAGGCACGTTCTCATCGTCCCCCATGAAGAGGTCGCCATCAGGAAGTCCAGAACATAGATGAGCTTGATGATCATCACCATCGCAGAGCTCCTTGAAGGGGTCCATCACCACAGGTGTTGAAAGCATCTTGATCCATCTGTCAGGGATCAAAGTGCGACGCCAAAGCTGTGCAATACTTCGGCAAAGTGCCGTTGGGTAGTAAGCACTGCGCGTCGTTTCAAGTCCATGTATTTGAGCATGTTCATGGTTTTGAAGACACACCTTCAAGCGAAACATCGTGTAGAAGACCACATCAGTCGTCAAGATTTGCCAAGACTTCTTGATGATGTTGCCATGAGAGTCTTTCATGCCATAGCGGCATCCATCGATTTGGCACAGGTAAAGATTCCTGCCACACTTCTTGAAGAGTCGAGTCTTGAACTCTTCCACATGAGGCTCTTTCCAAGCTCTGCAGCGTCGCGGCCATTCCCAGTAGAGATCGGCAGTCTCATCTTCCAGCAAAGCTTCTTCTGCAAAGTCCATCACCTTGAGGTGCATCGATTTCTCCTTGCGACGTCGTTCAAAAAGAACTTCACGTCGGTTGTGGTAGTTGAGGTCTGTCCAGTCACAGTAGAAGGTGCAGGGAGTGCTGATCCAAAACTTCTTGGGCTTGTGGCGACGTCGAAGTTGACGTAAGCCATCATAGGTGTTCTTGCGGTAGAGGTCAAAGCCGCCCGCCAGGTTGATGCGGTAGGCGCACAAGCCAGCTTTGAGAGCTTGGTTGGTCAGCTCACTGTCAGGACTGCAGAACATTTCCCAAAGCATTGGAGGTTTCTGGTAGACTACCTGGGCAATCTCGGAGTGAAGTTGGTCACAAAGAGCAGCAGCCATCATCATCACGCTTTTGCCTACACGCAGAGGCATCTTGAAAGTTGCATCTTTCACTGCTGTTGCTCCCCGTACGCAGGCTCCAGCTCCGTGTCCGAGCTGATGTTCACATTGATCACCGGCTGAACTGCCCGTTCTGCCGCAAGCTGCATGAGGCGCTCCTTCTCCTCCGTTGTCAGGTGCTCGAAGGCCATGTTGAGGTCCATCCTGCTGGGAGAGACCTGTTGCCATCCGCTTGACGCAGGAGAAGGGCCAGGCTCTGGTGTCGGTGTTCGAGGTCTTTGGATCGGAGAAGCACACCCTTTTGCCTTTGCGGCTGTCGCGGCCGATTTGGCCTTGTTGATCTTCTCCACGTTCTTCTGCATGGTCTTCTCGAAGTCCATCAGCATGGTCTTGATGCGCTCCTCGGCCACCACCTTCTCGATCATCGCGCGCACCAGCTCTTCCGTAGGCATTGCTTGAGGAGGTAGAAGACCTTGTAGTTCGTCCAAAGCTCGCTTCACGTTGGTGCCATTCATTGTCACCATGGAGTTGGCCGGGCTGCCAACTCGAGGCTTGTACCATAGACGGTACCCGCACTGGAGGCAATTGACCCAGATGCCGTACCTGTTGCTCATCTCCTTGCTTGGGGCATGAGTTCCCTTGCAAGGCCACTGGCTTCGTTGATGCCGTGGGTCTCGAGGATCTCCCTCCATCCGACGAGATTCGTCCGGAGGCTGCATGTCGCTCTTGTCCTTGTCCTTCGGCATGGCTACTTGGAGAGGAAGTTGTCGGGGTTGAAGCGAAAGGCAAACGGTTGCCCATGAGCCGAACACTGCTGTTGGAGGACAACTTCATCCGTCGATTCACCATGTACTCGAAGGCTTGACTGAACTTGCCATCAACGCTTGCATTCTCAGAGACAAAAATGTCAGAAAACTGAACTGGGAAAAACTCAATGGAGTGATCGTTGATGACTTCTGGTTTTTCATCAGGTTCTTCCAACATGACATGTACTGCAGCATGACCTTTGGAGTTTCGGAGACCATCTGTGAGGTATTCGACAACATCCAACATGTAGTGACCCTTTTGGTTTTGAGGAAGGTTGAGAACTACACCATTCATCAAAGGAAGAAAACAATGACCATCGTTGAAGTCCAAAACTGCTCCAGCTTCTTTCAACCAGTCCATACCTACTAAAACAGGAACCAGCATGTCCATGGTAAACCAATCTTCATGACGTTCTTCGGGATCAAGTGCAAAACATGAAAAACTGCGTGTACTCCCCGTAATAGATGAAGAAACGGTCAACTTGTAGAGGGCTTGTCCCCATTTGCCAGAACCAAAACGAAAACGAGGTTGATCCTTTGTCTCCACGCGGATCTGTGCTGCTGCATCGGCTTCCATGATCTTTGTCACCAGCCGCTGAACACTGGTTTCAGGTCCAGCAGAGCATGTAGCTCCGGAGTCGATCATGCCACTGCCAGGTGGGATCTGACGAGGGATCTGTGTCTTCCTCGGAGTGGCCACCTTCTTTGTTGCCAGCATGGCATGTTCCACAGGGCCGTTGTGCTGGGTCTGAAGCTCCATCTCCAAACCATAGTGGTTCAGCGCATAGGCATTCACAGGTGCCTTCCCTTTTCCTTTCCCTTTCCAGGGGTCAAAGGACTTGCCCTTGTAGGACTTTCCCTTCGATTTGCTCTTGCCCTTCTGCATAGCATAGATCCAGTCATGCCATTCATCCTCCATGTAGCGCAGACCTTTCTTGCCCTTGCCCTTGGACTTGGAAACTCCATGAGGAGAAAGTCGGTCAGGACATTCTCGAGCAAGATGTTGTGTGCTGCCGCAAATGAAGCAAGCTGCTCGGCCAAAACCACGATCTTTCTTCATGGCTGCCGTTGCACGTTGTGCTTGGCTCCAACTGCGACCATCAGCTAAGAGTTGCTCCATCTTTTGAGCTTCTGCTGCTGAGGTTTCTGAGGCATTGGGATCACCTTCTTGAGCTGCATTGGCATCAGCTTCATCTTCTCCATCTTCAGGCCACCAGCCGTCATAAGACCATGGGTCTTCGCTCCAAGTCAAAGCCGCATTCCAGGACGACCATCCATCATCGCCCCACTCATCCCAGGAAGAGCTTGAAGACATAGAGGACCAATCATCATCGTAGTGCTCGTCTGCGATGTAGGCTTGAAGATGTTGTCCATGATATAGAGGCTGTTGAGGATGTCCAGGTTGAAGTCGAGTGCCGCCAGTCATCTGTTCGCCATAGAGTACCTGGAGAGCATCGCTAATGGAGACATAGTCCAGCTTTCCCTGCGTAGTGCCCAAAACATCTCGCCACTCGTCAGTGGAGAGGCTTGCAGAGGTCAAGAGACGCCATCCTCGTAGTTGCTCCAAGATGAAGCTGTCGGACACCGACAAAACCAGGTCATCATCTTCGGCAGGAGGTTGGCCAGGATCATCAGTAGGAATCCGGGCATAGCGTCTTCGACGTTCTGAAGTGTCTGGGCTCGCATTCACAGTTGGGGCCTCAGAGTCAGGACCCTCGCTGGCTGACTCCTCATCAACCGTTGGCAATCCAAAACCATCACGTTCAGGATCAACACCATTCTTTTCCTCCTTGAGGCGAATCAAGCACTCGCGGAACTCCTCATAGTGCAAGGCTTCCCGAATGAGGAAGTTGGCAATGGCTTCACCACGGTAGCGCTTGAAGGAGAAGTACTGGGCCATGGTTGAAGCAGCATTGGGCAAGCTCTTTCGAACCAAAGGGCTCTTTGAAAGCTTCGACAGAAGAACTCGCGCCCCATCAGGACCATTGAACTCCTGAAGTTGCCATGTCATAGCCAAAAGCCGTGCAGGACCGCTCAGCTTTGTGATCAACCTGCTAGCCAAGTAAGGCCGAAGGCTGGGCTTTGTGCCAAGCATGTACCATTGCACCTCTTTCACATAGCGGCGCCATCCTTTCGCTTGTCCATCCCAGACAGGGACATGTTCCATTCCACCTTGCTTTTCAGCTGAGGCAGACATCGCTTCCAAAACTGGGCAACAAAGATCTCTTCAGAGAAGTTGCAAAAGAAGAATTGTGGAACCTTGAAGTAGTTCCGGATGAACACAAACTGTCCAACGTTCAAATAGAAATGCAAAAAGTACCCCAGATGTCAAAGTCCAGGATGTAGTGGTCGGCAATGTGAAGCCTCCCAAAGGAAAACTGCAAAACAAGGCTTGGGCTCAGCGGGGCCTCGAACCAGCCCATGTTGATGGCGGGTCCAATTCCACAGGCAACTCACCCAAAGGTCGGCCTTCAGCACCAAGCAACTGTCTCTCTCTTCGTCTGGGCTCTTGTCGGCCGTACAGGTAGCCAATCTCCAAGAAGCAATGACCAACTTGCGGAGCAAGGGTGATTACCGCCTGGAGCTTTTCGTTGAAGCTTCGCCGAGCGTCCAAGTCCTCTCGAACCTCGGGCTCAGGCTCTGTCTGGATCGAACCGATCCCCCAGATGTTGGCCTTGTCCCTGAAGTAGGTGTAGAACCAACTGCAGGTGTCCTTGTAGATCTCGTAGAGCTCGGGTAGGTGTTGCTGATGCTGAAAGTCCTTCGATCAGCCGTAGTGCCCCCTGGATTCCCTCACCTGCTCCGCTACCAATGCGGGAGCAGGGAGGTTCACCAATCCAACCACTAGCCAAAGTCCCCCAAATGGGATCACAAAGGAAAAAGACAATGAAATAGGGTGGACGAAGTGGCCAAACGATATGGCACAAGTCGGATGTCCCTGATCCCCTAGATCAGGCTGCAACGCGGGCTCGAAACTGTTTTGCCGGGGCTCAAGCGCTGCAGTGCAGCTGCATGTGAAAAGTGTCATGACATGACCTACATGAGACAACCCTATGCCACATTCGCAGATTCTCAACTTTGCCCAAGGCCGGTACTTGGGCAGGGTATTACAGCCTGCGATGCAGTTCTTTCAAAAGGTGTCGCTTCAAGGGTGGGCCCCCAGCATGCGTTCTGAGTTGGCCCAAGTATCGGCATTTCTTGCGACTGCCTTGTTGTGTGCACCACCCAGAGTGCTGACGGTACGTGACACTGTTAGACCGGTCCTTCTCTTCACTGATGGAGCTTGTGAACCCACTGAGACTGGATTTGACGTGGGGGCGGGCTTTGTCATCCGTGACCCGGTGACTGGCCTGTTTAAAGTTCATGCGACTCCCATCCCACAGGCTGTCGTGGACACTTGGGCCGCGACGGGTAAGAGTCAAATCATCGCAGCGTGTGAGTTGTACCCAATACTTGTTGCATGGTGTTGTTATGGCCATGTCTTCCATAACCGCCGTGTCCTAGTTTTCATTGATAACTCATCGGTGAAAGCCGCCGCCGCCAAGGGGGCATCCAAGCAAGTAGAACTCTTTGCATTGCTGTCTTTGATTTGCCTGGAACAGACCAGACATCCGACTCTGGTATGGTACACCAGAGTGCCTTCCAAGAGCAACTGTGCCGATGGACCCAGCAGGCAGAAGGCCCAAGCCACAGCCGTGGAGATTGGGGCGCAGCTTGGTGATCCACTTACCTTGACAGGTCCTATCCTTCAATTCCTTGAGGGCACATTGACGTACCCCGTGTTGATGAGGAAATTGGCTGAGGTTTGGAACAAGGGGGAAGGAGCTGTGCCTCCAACACACTGATGTTAACTCATAGACCTGAGCGTCTGGTTGGATTGAGTGTGTTCTTGCAAGCACCTGTGCATGGTGCCTCATGTCCCCATTGGCCACACGGCCCAACAACCTGACAGGCAATATTCAACGCGGGAAAAAGAAATATGATTAAGACCGAGTGATGTGCGTACGGTTGCGTGATTTCTTGGAAAGTTTTTATTAAGTTTGAAGATATTAGTATATTTGAAATATACTATATCTGGAAGGTCACCAGGCTTACAGGCTTATATCCTACACGATCCTTTTGGCGGTGCCATGTATTGTGATTTCCCCCACAAAAGTTTCATGAGACGATAAACTCAACTCGTTTGATATATCAGTCTCACATGAAATCTTTTTGGGCTGTGTTTTGCGGGGAGTGCGCTCCCTAGTGTGTTTGCCTGTTATGCGTTACGCGCGCCTGTACCCTGGACGACCAATATCATAATCACAACGACCTGTCCTATACTGCTACATGTCCCCGCGTCTCATGCGATATGCGTTGGGTCACTGGATCTTATCTCTTACGAGGTCATTCTCTGACCTGAACTTGTTCCTGAAGTTTGCTTTGGGTTACTGGATTTTATGTCCTGCATGTTTTGCCCATTACCGGGTTTTGTATTAGCCACTGTGTGCATGCGATCTTATTGCAGTAACATTTGAATTGTCACTGCATGTATTTATGCACAAAACAACACGACCTGTCTAACCTATTGTATAGGTGCACAACGTTGAAACAAAACCCTACCTTTCACAAGCGGTTTTTCCAAACCTGTGTCTCTGTGAAACCTGCGAACTTGTGAACACTTGATAATACATGTTGCGCGCGGCATTTGCCAAGCCTGGCACCCAAAGTTTTTGAAACACCCGCCCCCCCAACCCTGGGGGGAAGGAGCTGTGCCTCCAACACACTGATGTTAACTCATAGACCTGAGCGTCTGGTTGGATTGAGTGTGTTCTTGCAAGCACCTGTGCATGGTGCCTCATGTCCCCAGTGGCCACACGGCCCAACAACCTGACAGTCAATTATTCAACGCGGGAAAAAGAAATATGATTAAGACCGAGTGATGTGCGTACGGTTGCGTGATTTCTTGGAAAGTTTTTATTAAGTTTGAAGATATTAGTATATTTGAAATATACTATATGGGATTTTACACAACGTGGATAGCACCTTCTTGGGCGTATAACTTGAAAGACTAGTTCATCTAAAAGAACGAGTCGGCCTAAAAAACCATGTTATTAAAATGAGGGATGAAACAAGAAAAATCTTGACCAAAACAAAAATCACCATGTCATCCGTGACTCATGTTCTGTCGTTGATGTTCATGCATGGTAGGGAACCTATTGGAACAATGATTCTCTTGCGGTAACATCTTGGGTTCAAGACCTTCAACGAAGAAGGCAAACAAAGAGCACCAGAGCTCACATGTTCATGCAGACACCCAGGTACATGTTGTCACATGTAGGATGTTGCATGATTGCTTGAACCTTCATAAGTGCATGGAACATCACATTTTTGAGATTTTTCTCCATTTTTCCACCTGCACTGCCCGGGCGTTGGAGCCATGCACCCTGACTGGAATGAAGGCCCAGATGCAGGGTTCTTCGATAGCCTACCACCGCTATCGAAGCGTGTGCCTATCTGGTTTCAAGGTGACAGGGAGAATCAGACCATAGGGGCTATTTCTCCGTGGCTGGGCATCGACACCGTGGAGTGTGAAATTTCCGCCTTCACCTACCTGATCCAGACAGCACACACGGCCAACGCCCTTCCGCCTCTGACTTCCTTGCCTACGTTTTGGGCCCCGTGGGACGAGGATTTGTCGGAACTCACCCAGTTCCACCTCATCGTGTTCAACTGGGATGCCTATAAAGACATCCTCAACACGATCCAGGACGACGCGGTGAACATGATAGATGATGGGAACATCGCTGCGGAGCACCGCCATCAGAGCTTTGTCACCATCCACTTCCTTGAGATTTCTGACCTCTTGGACACCATTGGAGGCATGCACAGAAGCCTCCTGGCCCTCCGTGCCGACCACGAGGAGCTCCTTCAGAGATTTGAGACATATAGGGACTATACTGGCCGCATCATGGAGTACATCGCCAGTAGGGACCCTACAATGGCTGGCCCATTCAACTTGCTTCTCAGACCGGAAGACTTGGCGCCAGAGAGAACTTGACGTCCTCACGGCGAAGGTACAGCTCCAAAGATCGGCCATTTCAGGTCACTCCTTGCTGTTTTTGGCTTTGGCTGCAGCAAAGACTATGTTTGACAATTTTTATCCGATGCAAAGCATCTCCATTTCGCTGGTCGCCAGTCAGCCGAGACAGGCATAAATCCAAACGACAGAAAGATGAAAACCGATTCATCGTTCGTCTTCGTCAGTTGCAACAATTTTTCACCACTCATTTTCTGCAAGATTCCTTTGACATTTGATTCAGCAGACATTCACGTCCAGCGTCATCTTAACAAATCACATGGCCGTTTGTCACAAGACCTTTCCATCATCTTTGGGGCTCCAGTTTTGTTGGTCCATGTATGGACGGGCGCGCTGGCGTTCCAATCCCAGGGGGAAAGCAGGAACCTCAGCTAACTTTCAACAAACAGATGTTGAAGAAAACAGTCAGCAGAGACTGGAAAGATTCGCAATGCTATTTTAGGCAACTGGAAACTCTTCACATGAAAGCCTTTGGTACCCCCCCAATCTCCTCCTTGTGTGTTGGGAAGTCTTGACCATCCGATCAACTTGAGGCGTCAAGCTCGGCTGCCAAATCCTCAGTTTATCGACAGTATAGATTCTGGATAACCGTTCGACACAAGTAGATTGGATTCTTTTTGGGGGGGAAAGACTTCAGCAACTGAGCTGTCATAATTTTGCATCAGAGCTAAGCCGTTGACAAAAGGCTGGAGTCGAGGAGGCCCTCATCTCAATGACCTGATTTCTGTTCTTCATGCAAACTTCGGGTAACGGCATCTGAGTCGTTTTGGAATGTTTGGATAGTGACTGTCCGACCAGGTTGAACCAGAGGGGCACTGCGATGACGTGACTTCCGGGATACATCAGAATCCTCCTTTTCAGGCAGGGGCCTCGGGAAGCGATCATCAGAGATCACCCCTTGTGAATCCAGACAAGAGATCAACAGAGATCGAATGATAGAAAACCCGAAAGAGTGATCAGGTCATTAGTCATTAGACTTGGCAGGAATCGACCTCCGGGACACATCAGGATCTCCATTCGCAGGTGGGGGCCTTGGGAGCCGATCATCAAAGGTCGCCCCTCTTCTTTGAATCAAATCAAGAGATCAACAGAGATCGAATGGTAAGGGACTTGAAAGAGTGATCCGTCCCCCGTTCATCAAACTTGACAGGAGGCTTCTTTCGGTGGCCTTGGGCATCACGAGCCAGACAGAAGCGTGTAGGGCTCAAAACTTTCTCTCCTCATTGTTTGATTGATGAAGAATTTCAGACCAAATTTTGCCATGAAGCGAGTTTGACTAAGCCAAATTAGATTGATGTTTGGAATTCCGGTGGATGTGCAGGCCCTTGGAGACAGTGAGGCACCAACCAATTGTGCCAAACATCCGGCCATCCACTCCGGCG
This sequence comes from Cladocopium goreaui, assembly GCA_947184155.2. NCBI lineage: Eukaryota > Dinophyceae > Suessiales > Symbiodiniaceae > Cladocopium > Cladocopium goreaui. The sequence goes on from CAMXCT020001075.1 coordinate 34,910, forward strand.
TTGCATCCGGTTCAGCGGTCTCATCCAAGCCCAGGCTGCCCTGGCCTTCCACTTGTACAGATCATGCATCCGAGCATCCGTCAGACGTAGATGACTATGGGGTAGGCTTAGATGATTCCGAACTTTTTGGGGTAGATGGGGTAGGTATTCAATATGATTCTCCGGACCCATTCCTGAACCCAGAAGCCTTTGAACCGCCAGAGCCTCATCCTGAAATCGCTCAGAGTGGTTACATCCCATCCGACCACATGTCATGGAAACGGTTTGCTGAGATTGAACTCATGCAGATGCAAGTAAAAAGGTTGAGATCAGCCGGATCAGAGGGGTCTCTTACTCATGCATTCTTGGTCGATACACCGGGTACTATGTTGAGCTCGATGTTCTCCATTCCTGATCCTCTCCTTACCACCCTGATTGAGCCGATGGAAAAATCAGAGCCCGAGTTTGAGGTTGAAACCAGAGAGAGGATCACTCAAGCTCGAAAGGTGAGGGTCAGCAAAAGTGATGACGATCTTCGAGATGCGAGTATCACCAAGTTGCAGAAAATTATCTTAATAGATCCTGCTGCCACTAGGCTAGGGGAACTCCTAGTCCCCCAAACCAGCCGTCCTTTAGACGAGAGGGAAGTCCGAAAATCCATTGAGCAAGCTTTCTCAAGGAAATCATCAGGAACACTCTATAAGAGGGCCTGTTCACTTTCCCGATACATCGATTGGTACGGCAGACTGAACAGGAGGGGGTCCTCCTTAAGGCTTAAGGAATTTGACATCTACAGCTTCATCGGACATCTCGAAGATGACCGGGCTGGGGCCACTTCGGCTTCAGGATTCATCGAAGCCCTGAGGTTTCTAGATGGGGTTGCAGTTTTCATTCACACCGACCTCCAAAAAGTTTTGTCGCCGAGAGTTCTAGGATATGCACACCAACAATTTCTCCGAAAAGCTCCACTCCAGCAAAAGGACCCGATTCAATGCGGGGTAGTTGCAGAATTGGAAAAACTGCTTTTGAGAAAGTCAGATACTGTGCAGATATGTATCCTAGGCCAACTTCTCTGGTGTTTTCATGCAGCAAGTCGCTGGAGCGATAGTTTAAGACTTCAAAAGGTGACCTTAGAGAAATCTCGCGACGTTACCCTAGTTATTGGTGAAGCTCTAGGATCCAAGACCAGCTTGACGAAAGAGACGAAAACTCGACTCATCCCATACGTGGGAATCGGCACGGGAATCAGTGGTCTCCAATGGGCAGAAGCCTGGTTAGATGCGAGGGTGTCAGAGTTTGGTCGAGACCCAGAACCTTTTCTGCCATCCTACTCATGCCGCACAGGTCGCTGGGCTACCACACCCATGTCTAGTACCGAAGCCTGTGGGTACTTGCAAGACATGGTGTCAGAATGCCTGTTGACAATGGACCCAGCACCCAAGGTCGAGTTGAAGAACCTTGGAACTCACTCACTCAAAACCGGTCTCCTCACAATGGCCGCAAGAGCCACGCTGGTGAAATTCTCAATGGCCGAAAGGCGAATTCTAGGCCACCACATCAAACCCGGTGACAGGTCAGTTTTGACTTACAGCCGTGAGTCCTACACCGGCATCTATGGGAAAATTTTGGCCTGCTTTATGGACATCCAAGCAGGAAATTTTCGGCCTGATTCCTCGGCAGTTGAGAGAATTTTGGAGACGGCCGAGGCTGTGGCTTCGGGGGGCACACATCATGATGACCAAGGGGTTGCTGATGCAGACACATGGGTGAACGCACTAGATGAGCCCTGGGAGATATCATCTGAGTCCTCCGAAGAACAAGCAGACCTGGTTGAAGAGGTGGCCATGGAAGAAGCTCCGAAAGGTCGTACCCCGTTCCCAGGGGGCGAGGACCTGCAATGCATCGTGCATCGGAAAAGCGGGATTGTCCACTGCCTCTTGACAGATTCCATGACGAGGTGCGGACGACACCTATCTCCAAACTATGTGGCGCTGGATCAGACAGCGGTTGAAGACATGGAGTGTTGCATCTTGTGTGGCAGACACCTTGCAGCTCACCCTGCATAAAGAGAAAAAGAGTGGGAGCGCAGCGTTTGGTGGCATCGAAAGGTCAAGTAATTGTAAAGGATCACTCAACCCAAACGAACCATGATCAAATGCACTCAAGAGGGGCATCAGAGCCCCAGAAGCCCGATTTTTCCACTCAATCATCTGAGATTGAACCTGTGGCTCAAGACATTTCACAACCGCTGCCGTATCCCAACTTATTGACATTAAACTCAAGTCCGTGCACTGTTTGGCCATGACAGCTGAATTGATCAGCGCCTTCTTGGTGGTCATCCTCAAGTGGCTGGAACTTGATGACAAGGCCAAACCGGAGCTCCTTGAGAAAATGGAATGTTTTGCAGAATGTTTGACTCGCATAGTACGTCATATGAGTGTTTCATCATTGACGGAGCACCTGGTTACAACCTGGATCATGATCAGACGGGTGCAGTGTGTCCTCCGTGGAATCGATTTGGAGAGCACTGCCAATATTTCCTACAGATCCATCGGAGGGATATCCCGGCAGCCAAAGGGCTTCAGCTCATTGGCAGAATTGGATGATCCGCAGCTCAGTGTCGAGATTGAAGCCAATCATCTCTTACTGGAGGAGTGGATTCTGGCTTGTAAGCCGGACGAGCCGCTCGAGCTAGTGCTCCAACTGGTGCGTGAGACATTCAAGGACATCCGAGTCATTCTCAAAGTCGCACGCCGTTAACAGACGGGAAGGCCATCGGACATCAGAGTCCAGCGACGCCCAACAGAAAAAAGGAGTGTGCTGCGTCAAGGTTGTTCATTGGCATCAAAGCCGTCACCAGACCAGCCACAGTGAGCATGAGCGTCATGCACATTGATGAGATTGAACAGAGTTTTCTGTGTACCGTCGCAGCCCATTTTGGGAACTGAAATGGTCGTCGTGACAATCATGTTTTAAAATTTTATTTTCATGAAATAAAGTAACAAACAACTTTGATCACGAGTTGTCAAACGAGGCCTTCTCCAACCTGTTTCCAAACATGGTGCAATAGAATTAGAAGAAATCAAAAAAATAATGACCGACATTTTGATACGTGACACCACCCTTGTAGCAAGGCGACCCTATTAGGGCCATGTCGGTGTTGGACAGTAAAGCTGCATTCGCAGAACGTCTCAAACAATTAGGAGTGGAGGACGAGCTGAAGACCGAACTTCAATCCAAGGGTTTTGAGACATACGGATCTTTAGCTTTTGCAGTTTCAACGACACCGCAACAGGTGACTGATGCAATTCTTGATGCGTGGCTTGCAAAGGTGACAACACGAGATCTCTCTCCTTACCAAACGTCGTGCATCAGGAGGCTGGTGGTAGAATCGCATGCCCTTGCACTGAATGATTTGCAACGTAAGGTAGACCAGCCGGCCGATCCTCAACTCACAGCTAGAAAATTGCCGATGGCCGAGAGACAGATGAGACAAGCCGAGCAGGAAACCAGGCTGGCAGGAATCATCTTCTCGCCTGAAGTCACTCCAAGCCACTCCTTGGTAGACCTTTGCGTGAACATGTTAGAGCAGAACGTCCGCAATTGGATTAAGCCCGAAGAATGCACATCAAGGTCCCAAGAGATCCAAAGCCTGAAAAAGGATCCCAAAGTAGTTTTGGATGCCACTGGAAATATCAAAATTAGCTCCAAGACAGTTGCATCAACCTGTTCTGTTTCGTCTGAGCTAGACCTGAGGAACGCGTTGCAAAGACGTTCTCTGGCCATGGACCAAGCCCGATTATGCTCATTCCGAGAAGCAGAAATGTGGGTTCAGCACCTGTTTTTGTCCCATGAAAGGGCTCAGCCGTCGGGTTTTTCATCAGTGTCGCTCCAACAAATCGTCGAATGCGACAAGCAGATGTTCATCAGGGCCTCCAATAACCTTGTCGGAAAGTTGCAATCGGAACCCGGATCAACCACTACACCTTTGGATGTTGAGTTAAAGAGCCTGCGTACATCGCCTGAACTGATGCCATACCTGATGCCACTTCCATCCAAACCGGCGCCAAAAGCACCGGCGGCACCAAGGCCTGACAAAAGGCCCACATCCGATGGGACCGACCGCCCAAACAAGTATGCTAAAGGCAAAGGAAAAGGCAAAGGAAAAACTAAATCCAAAACAAAGCAAGGAGCTACTATTGATTTACCGCCAGGCTGCGTAGCAAAAACGCCCGACGGAAAACCCTTGTGTTTTGCCTTCAACAAGGGGACGTGCGGGTTCCGTGGTACAGGCCCTCGATGCCAAAGAGGGTTCCACTTGTGCTATAAGCAGGGCTGCCACAAGCCAAAACCATTCCATGAATGCAGCCACAGTGCGGAGTGACAATTACCTGTCGCTCATGTAGCTCCATCTCCGCCGGAACCAGTTTCACTTCAGCAGCCTTTGGCCATCGAAATCTGTTGTGGGCAGGCTTCACTCTCAAGAAGTTTGATCGAAGCAGGTTTTTCCGTTATCGCAGTGGACCACATTTTGCATGATCCGCAAGTGCCAGTTACCCTTTTGGACTTGACAGACCCGAAACAGCAGGGCATCTTGATAGATCTCTTGCATAGTAGGCCCCCTGAATATATCCATTTGGGCATGCCTTGCGGCACCGCCTCGAGAGCACGGGAAAGACCCGTTGCAGCATCAAAAGTTCTCCAGGGGGCTCCACAGCCTCCACCACTGCGTTCTGCCGATCACCCGCTAGGCCTGCCCCACATTAATCCAGACTCCACCTCAGGCATAAGACTGAAAAAAGCCAACCAACTGTACAGTTTTGTAATAGACATCCTCCTTATCGCTATGAAATATAACATAGCGATCAGCCTGGAAAACCCCTATCGATCATGGTTTTGGGCAGCCATTTTGGCGCTTGTACAGGCTCAGAACAATCGAGCCCTCACACAGTTTTGGGACTCTCTCACTGAGGTCTTTTTCCAAACCTGTTGTCATGGAGGCCAACGAAAAAAGGGCACCCGATGGAAGTCAACCCCAGGAGTCTTCCAAATGCTCGAGGCAACATGCCAAAACGATCATGATCACTTGCCATACCAAGTTCATGCCGAAAATGGATCATGGATTTTCGATACAGCCAGTGAAGCGGCATACCCTCGCCTGCTCACGCAACGGGTTGCAGCAGCTATCCGAAAATTTCTCTCGCCAGAAAAATTTTCTTTTGCCCCACCACCCAACCCTAGACTGACATCACTAGCCATGCAGCATCGCCAGCACCGAAAACGGCGTCAGTTGATATCAGAGTATAGCCACATTCACTGGTGTCCCCATAACTATAATGTTCAAGATTATCAAAAAGTCCTTCCTTCTTCCCATCAGGGGGAATATCTGGAAGAAGTTCAGTTGCCACACTCCGCAAAAGACATTTTGGTGGGAACATGGCACACGCCTGAAGAGTTCGTAGAGAAAGCTCGGAGTGCCGTCCACCCCATGGACGAGTGCGCCTTGAACCAAATTACGAAAGATGCCATCAAGTTTGTCTCCAAATCAGACCCGAAGTTGGTCTCGATTGAACGGAGGAAAAACCTTCTGAAAGCGAAGATCTTGGCCAAGCAGTTGGAGGGAGAAGAAACTTCCTTGCATAAGGACCTCCCAAAATCGGTTGAAAAAGTGGTCAGTGACAAGAAGATCTTGTTGTGGAAGACCCTGCTAGAACAAAATGGGTATGATGATATGGAAGTGGTCAACTTTATGACACAGGGGGTTCCCCTGGTTGGTACACACGACCATCCTCCATGTTACCCGTTCAAGCTGAAACTTGCCTCAATGACGGAAGCAGAGCTACGAAGTTCCGCTGCCGTTTGCAGACTGGCCTTGGAAAGCAGGCGGCCCCAGACAGATGCAGATGGTTTTGCGGAACACCTGGAGTCCACAGCCATGGAGGAGGTAGAAGCACATTTCTTAGAAGGCCCTTACAAAGACGCCAGGGAAGTATCGAGTATCTTTGGCCACCCGAACTGGAGAATCATGAGAAGGTTCGTGATAGAGCAGGGTGCCAAGCTCAGGCCAATAGATGATGGATTGGAGGCCCAGCTGAACTCGGCATACACTTCAACCATCAGGCTCGATCTCCAAGACGCCGACTATGTCGTTGCCCTGGCCCTGGAATTGGGCGGATCTAAGGAACTAGAGTGGGTAGGAAAAACGTTGGACCTGTCAAAGGCTTACAAGCAGCTGCCAATCTCTCCAAGTCATCGAGACCTTGCGGTGGTCTTCTTTAGGGATAAAGATGGTAACCCCAGATACTACATCCCGAATGCCTTGATGTTTGGCTCGACTGCGGCAGTATACGCCTTTAACCGGGTCAGTAGATCTCTTTGGTTCTTGATTAATAAGTTTCTCAAGGTACCATCTGCAGTTTACTTCGACGACTTTCCGATGTTTTCCCCTAAAGGGACCGCCACTGAAACAGATGCCCTGGTGTCGGATTTTTTGGACCTGCTAGGCTGGAGGCACGACCGAACAGGCCCAAAAGGAAAACCATTCCAGTCCACATTCGACGTTCTAGGAATGTCCATGCAACTCTCTGGACTTCCGAGTAGCCAGACTCTTACACTGGGAAACAAAGATGGCAGGGTCCAAAAGATTTCCTCGAAGATAAATAAGATCCAGGAAGCGGGTCAGATGACCTTGGCTGACGCCCAAGAAATCCACGGATTACTGAACTTTGCTACGGGGTATTTCGCAGGACGTGCCCTAAGATATGCATGCTTCAAAATTTTTTCCTTGATTGACAAAGGGGGCTCCAAGTCCTCCCATCTGAAGAAGTGGTGCGAGGAGGTGTTGATCTTGCTGGAGAGTGTCCAGCCAAGGACTATCCCATTAGGCATAAACACCAACACCATCTTAATCTTCACTGATGGATCTTGGGAAAAAGGGGTGGCAGGCATGGGTGCAGTGATGCTTGATGAATCAAGTGGCGTTAGCCTGGTGGTACAAGACAAGGTACAGTCTGACATCCTTGTACTGTGGAAAGATCTCGTAGGAGATCACCTGATTTGCCAGATCGAACTTTTTGCCATGGTTCTTGTGAGGTGGCAGTGGAAGGAAGAATTGTCCAACCGGAGGGTCATCTTGTTTGTCGACAATAACTCTGCAAGAGGGGGAGTTGTCAAAGGCAGATCAAATAGCCACACCATGGATGACCTTGTTAAGGCATTCTTCTCCGTCGAAGTCCACTTGCCATCCTTCTGGTGGATCGAGAGAGTCCCCAGTAAGAGTAACCCCGCGGATGAACCATCAAGGTTCGAGGGAGAAACAGCAGCTCTCAGGTGGTCCGCACAGTTCATCTCGGGGTTTAGTTGCCAGCCCTTGGTAGCCAACTGGTTAATCAGAGCAGCGCATAACAGACAGCCCGGTTAAAAGAAAGGGGGATATAGCAACCGAGCTATCCAGCAATCCTGATAAAACCTTCCAATGTCCAACCAGATGGACCTTCGACAACATCAGGAAAATAAGATGTACAGATCGACCTTGAGACATCACAGTCTCAGACATGTTTACCCCCGATTCAGTGTCAAAAGAAGCGCGACTTAGCTGCCGGTGCAATGTTGGATGTCAGTGGGATCTTCATGAATGAGAAGGTAAACAGAGGTTTTTAAGGATCAAGTGAAGAGAACAAGAAGGGATTTTACACAACGTGGATAGCACCTTCTTGGGCGTATAACTTGAAAGACTAGTTCATCTAAAAGAACGAGTCGGCCTAAAAAACCATGTTATTAAAATGAGGGATGAAACAAGAAAAATCTTGACCAAAACAAAAATCACCATGTCATCCGTGACTCATGTTCTGTCGTTGATGTTCATGCATGGTAGGGAACCTATTGGAACAATGATTCTCTTGCGGTAACATCTTGGGTTCAAGACCTTCAACGAAGAAGGCAAACAAAGAGCACCAGAGCTCACATGTTCATGCAGACACCCAGGTACATGTTGTCACATGTAGGATGTTGCATGATTGCTTGAACTTTCATAAGTGCATGGAACATCACATTTTTGAGATTTTTCTCCCCCACCCTCCCAACCCTAAGACAGGGCAGGGGGGATATAGCAACCGAGCTATCCAGCAATCCTGATAAAACCTTCCAATGTCCAACCAGATGGACCTTCGACAACATCAGGAAAATAAGATGTACAGATCGACCTTGAGACATCACAGTCTCAGACATTTTTACCCCCGATTCAGTGTCAAAAGAAGCGCGACTTAGCTGCCGGTGCAATGTTGGATGTCAGTGGGATCTTCATGAATGAGAAGGTAAACAGAGGTTTTTTAGGATCAAGTGAAGAGAACAAGAACTGGAAGGTCACCAGGCTTACAGGCTTATATCCTACACGATCCTTTTGGCGGTGCCATGTATTGTGATTTCCCCCACAAAAGTTTCATGAGAGGTTCATTTGCGTTTTCGACGTATCGCGTGCGCGTGGTTATATATATATATAACCTTGTTCCTCGCGTATTGCGTTTACTCTATCCTCTTGTCTCCCCCTTTCTTACTTCACGGTTGGTTACCTTTAAGCCTTTAAGCTGTCCACGTCCATTGTGCCAAAAAATAAGTATTAGATGAGGGCTACATGTTCAACTAGATCACCAGCCCTGATTTGATTTCGTGATGGATGGGTTGAGGCATCAGGCATCAGGCACTTCGTGCCTGTGTGGTTGGTTGCGTTGGGCTCCGGCCTTTTGGTCTGCTTTTTTGCGTGGATCCGATACGCAAATCTGGCAGGGTGATTTGCATTTCGGCTTCCTTGCTGGCTTTTTGTTTGTGTTTTTTGTTTGTGTTTGTGTTTTGATTAATGCCTCTGCTAACCCATCGTGCCTGTACAGTCGGGTCCCATAAGTGGATCTTCCCTTTACTTTCATTTCCTGTTTCCTTTTATTTCTGTACAAAGGACCGAGCCACTGAGCTTAATCGGCCGGGTCCCGAGGTTGTTGAGTGAGGGTATAATGGGGTCACCCGTTGACCTCTTCGACCTGGAACCATGCAAGGACATGGTTACGTCACACTCCCTAGCCGGCAGGTTGGTGCTGTCCTTGGGGACTCGGACGTGTCAACCTGTGCTGCGTGGTCGACGGGCCACAGCGCCATCCACTCCTTGGTGACTCGGAGGTGGATCCCACCCTTCTATGTCGGTTCTCTCCGCTGATTTTGCAAGGCAGTGTGTCAAACTTTTCGAAGAACTCTCAGGTAAACCTGTCAAACATGTTCGCACTCCTCATGTCGATGAAGGCAGTCTTGTGGCTACTCATCAGGCTGACAGAGGGCAGTTATCCAATGTTGCCAAGTTGCCGCCAAGCTTGTGATGAAGTTCATGTGGCTTGGTCGTATCAGCAGACCAGACCTTATGGTTGCGATCAATGTTTGTGCAGGTCACATCACCAAGTGGACCGTCAATGATGACAAGCGTATGACCAGGCTTGCTGGTTATGTTGCCGCAGCTCTGGATCACTGTCATGTCATGATTGTTCTTGACAAGCCGTCCGACCTGCGATTGTCAATATAGGCTGATGCCGATTTTGGCAGCGCACCCGGCATGAAATCAACTTATGGGTATCAGCTTGCACTTGAAGGTCCGCGATCATTCGCTTTGATTTTATGGTGTAGCAAGCGGCAGCGTGCAGTTTCGAGATCATCAACCGAAATGAGTTCGTTTCACTGACTACATCTCTTTTTACTGAAGCAGTGCGGTTGCTTGAGATTTGCCAGCAGCTCATCACACCAGAGATCGTGTTGAATTGCTACGGGGACAATCAGGCTGTTCTCGCCATCATTGCCTGTGGGTTCTCTCCCAAGTTAAGGCATTTGAGCAAATTTCATAGAATCAACGTTGCTTCAACCTGTGAGGCTTGCAATGAGCCTGACATCAATGCAGAATACATTGAGACGCTGAAGCAGCAAGCCGATGTACTCACAAAGTTCCTAAGTGTGTCTGTGTGGGATCCTGCACTCAAGCTTCATAGTGTCGCTCAAGACCTGAAGTTTTTTCTGCTAAGTTATCTTCGCATTTCGTATGCGTTCAGGATATCCGTTTTTACGACCGATGGCATCAAAAACCTGACTTTGTGTTACGTTCGAACGTGAATCATGTTTAGTGGATGTGACTAAGTCCCATCTGCTTTAATTCTCATAGATTTTCTTGGATTTTGCGTAGTCACGTCCTTGAATTTCTCCTCGACAGTAAATGTCTTTCATCCGTTTTGCTCGTGGATTTTAGGCTGCGTCAGCGCCCCTTCCACGTGCACCGCCCAATTAATGCCGAGTTTGGCTGCTTCGCGCCTCCTCTCAAGCATCCGTGTAGTTTAATTGCCAGTCAAGTCGAGATCACCGAATTGATTTCTGCCATCTCTTGCCTGGAATCCATCTTAATGAGCTGTGAGATTTGCTTCCGACCGTAGGGCCCACGAGTAGGATGCATTTGTTAGTGTTAGGAGTAACAACCCTGTACGGTTCGTCGTCAGGGGGGACTTGAAAAATACAGCGTAAATCATACCCATATTGTTCACTGTAGAGACCATTTCTGAACATGGTTGTTATTGCTTGTTTGGCTCAAGATGAAAACAAGCCGCAGCTGCTGCCCTGGGTGTTTTTGCGGTTTGTTTGTGGTGTTTAACACCCTTTTGTCATTTCGGCTGTTAGGCGATTCGAATATTATGACCCGCGAAACGGCGACTTACAAACCACGCTTGTCAATCACCTAAGGCAAACCATCATTAAACAACCCACAAAAACCACTAAACAGGTAGTCGAAATATACAAACAATTTGGCCCTTTGTTTTTCTCCGAAACAGTTTGTATACCTATGTTTCAATCGGTGCGGGTAGCTGCTGGTGCATGGCTGCTAGCATTCTACTGCAGACAATCTTGAAAAAAAAATGTTTTACAAAACCATTTTTTTTTCAAGATGGCACGTGGCGGCAGCCACTTGCAGCCACCTGCAGCCACTTGCAGCCACTTGCCCAAGCAGCCATTTGCAGCCACTTGCAGCCATTTGCGGCTGCTTGGGCAAATGGTTGCAAGTGGTTGCAAGTGGTTTCAAATGGCTGCATGAGCAAGTGGCTGCAAGGCGTCCTTTTCCCCACGAAAAAATGCAGAGTGATTCATGGCACATGTTTGTGAGGGTCGTTTGCAAATATACTAATTGTTTTTGAAGGCAAAAGCAAACAAAAAAATATGTAAAACACAATACGAAATCAAAGCCGGTAGGTTTCAGGGGGGGTAAGCATGTTTTTGGTTTCATATGGTCAGGCACCCGCCTCACATACAAATGTCAATCAATCCATTGAACCACGTATTTTTTAAACATGTATTTGTTATGTCAAATCATGAAAAACAGCGCTGCATATTGTGTGTTTGCAGTACCTCTAATAACCAATGACAATCACACAGTGCATGCCGCATATTTTCAGGGCTCCAACCAACCAAATTAGCCGTTCAGCAGCCAAAATGGTTCCGGCGGCATGGTTCCACCTGAAGTATGGACGCTAGGGCCATTTCCAGTTTGCCCACTGTACGCATCCCAGTGGCGTCTGTGATTTTGATTCCGATGGAATGTCTACAAATTTGTGTGGCAAATGGTTGCGGGTGCCGAGGCTCATTGTGAAAGCAAACTTGCAGCTGAAATTTTGGCAGAGGAGGCTTGGTTTTGTGTGTGCACGCTGGGAAAAGAAAAATCTAGGCACGTGCTTGTTTGGATTCTTTTGGCAATTGTCAATTTGTTATTTCGCTGAAGAACATAGTGAACATGTAAGGTAAAACCACGTCAACACCACAAAACCACGCAATCTGCAAATACCCGTGCTGATCAGTCACTCAGTTGCGTGCGTGAGGCTCTGTCCGCTGGCATTGATGCTGTTATGTCTGCAATGTCTGGAGAAACGCGCTTTACCAACGAAAATGAAGTGCCTTGTAAAAGTCTTGTGCCACGGTTTCGCATCCATGTGACTAGGTGACAGATTTGTCAACAGCATGGGTTTATTGTATCTGTTGAATTCATACGCACGTGACAATTGTCCCATGAAATCAGCATCCAAGGCTGCTTTCGCATTGTTGCGCAAGGGTTGCCGCCATTCAGCAAGATCCGAAACGATGCCATTGAGGCAGAATTGCAGTGAAAAGAAACCGATGCAACATATACAAGATTTTCGCACGCATCATTAATTGGAGGCAAAGGTTGCAAATACAAAATCACAACCGTTGTGTATTGGTATAGAATATGTGAATATGTAGAATGTTTTGGTTGAATCATAATTTTGGATGGTTAAATTCCAATTTTTGCTAAAACCATGTGTGTGCTTCCAAAATGATTCTTCGGTTTCTTTTGATCTTCATGACAGGCTGGTGATTCCAGAGCAGCAGGCTGTGGTTGTCTCCTTCCTGGTTCGTGTGGCAGATCGGCGTAGTGCAGCGCGACGTGTGAAAGAACTGGGCAGAATTCTGTTGAAAGCTTCACCAAGTTGGCAGCATCTTTTGATGAATGCTGAACCTCGGATGCAGAACTGCAGCAGTACCATTGACATTCATTGAACCTGGGAAAGTTTCCTGAAACCATCTTAAACCCACTGCAAGGAGCAATTGGGCGGGGTCTCCGGGCTGTTGAGCGAAGAGGTGAAGGCCAGACTTTGATGCTTTTGTTTGAACATAAAGCGAACATGTGCATGCGCAATCATATGTAGCTTTAAAGGACATATATTTGATATTATTTGATTATTTTGATTGTAGTTTCGCTTTGCTTATCCCTCTGTGTATTCTCTGTTAGATTTGCGTAAATTGTTTGGTAGAAAAATGTAGATCCTGTAAGGATCAAATAACCAGATGGAAAATGAAAACAACAACACTTTGTTGCGGGCAATGCACTTCCTTGAATCCTTGAAATCACTCTGCAATGCTTCTCAAGTGGCGGGATGTGGGGGGCAGACTTGATCAAATCTGATCCATTGGAATTGACGGATGCAATCAGAAACGTGCTTCGTTGTGTTGCACCACAGTTCTGCTCAGACCTTGGTGGTATGTTAGACTTAGACTGCATAGATATTTTTGGGCCTACACAGCTTCATTTGCGGAGCATGCAGCACGAACCACGATTGAACCGATTGGTTTGGACGTGTGATCGTACCTGGTGCAGGCGTTGGGCCTCAAAGCAGAAGGCGAGGCTTCACGACGACCTCATCAAACCTCTGTCTCCTTAGTGCTTTGAGAAAAAACAAACTTCCAACCGAAGTCAGAATGTGTTAGGTGCACTTGGAAGGTTTAGTTTCTCCACATGTGGAATTTAACGTGGGTTGATAAACACAGAAATCACTTGCACTTGGAATCTTTGCCGTCCTGCACCTCAGGGCCAAGAATGCACACCAACCCCGCAGCCCTTGAGACCACGCCCCCCCCCCTCGGCCTACACAAACCACACCCAGCACCACCCAGCTACAAGCAGATTCAACCCCCGAAACATGTATACAAGATAAATAGATATGAACAGTGTTTGCCTGGAAGTTTCGATGAGAGACGCACAATCCCACAATCCCACAATCCCACCATCCATGGAATATCATGGAATCCAACTATCTTTTCTCACAGAATGCCATGGAATGCCATGGAATGCCAACATTTCATGTCCAGGGGATGATGCAGTGCCGCTTGCAGTACCAGTGTGAAGACCTCAGTTGAGAAATGTCTGCCGTGTTGGTGCGAGTGGTGCGAGTGGTGCGAGTGGTGCTGATGCAGTGCCAAGTCCTGCCAGGATACAGGCAGAATCCCGGGTATTTCTGCGGGAGAGCCAGACCCAACGGCAGCAGAGCTCAGTTTGAGGGAAAACACAATTTGGAAAGGTGTAGGTTCTTAGTCTTGGACTTCATGGTGGTGGTTAGATTCGTTCTCGTTTTGACATTTTCTGACATTTGCTGACATTTTTGATATTTTGGCCTTCTGCTGAGGTATTTGTCTATAGCAAGCTCGCACTCCAGTGTTGTGATGACAGACACTTGCCTGCTTTTCCGTTTAGCCATGGGCCATGAGCCTTTATTCATGTACACGTTAGGCAATGTGCGTAGAGGTAAATATGGCTGGATTCTGTGAGTTTCATGCCGAGTCGCGAAATGCAGAAGTTTAGTCAGATGCAGCTGAGAAAGATGACCAAAAATTCGAAAGTTCAATCATGTTCGATAATCTTCATCAAAGCACCAAAAGCTGAGAAACATTGGAGGCCTGGGCATCAAGTTTCGTACCGAGGAATTGCCGGTGTCCTTATTTGTTTGTCACTCGGCAGGCAAAGGCACGGGCTGAAAGGGCTGCAGCCTGGCGGAACGAATCACCGATACGAAATCTACTGTTGGATTTGAATTTCAGAAGTCTTCTCGACAGAAGCCTTGAAGCAACTCTTGGAAAACGTCAACAAAATTTCAAGATGTGACAAGACGTGACAAGTTGACAACGTGGCAAGACGTGGCAGGTGCCTCTGAATTCTCGTCCTGCAGCACGGAGGCTGGTCTGGTGAGACCTGTGGCCACATCACCATCCTATGCCGTTACGGTATCCAACGATCCATCGCTATCCATGGGTTGCAGCCAGGCCGAGGAAGCGACTTCGAAGAGGTCCGAGCTGAAGCCCGGATCTTTTGAATTTGGCCTGGAGCATGAGGCTGTGGCAGCTGGCTGGGGTGTGGGCGGTGTGGGGTTCTTGAAATATGGAAAGGATTGCAAAGGTCATTGAGTCATTTGTTTTGTGCCTGATTTCTCTTGTGGCGTCATACACCAGGAATTGAAAAAAATCTTCCAGCCTCAAACTCCACATCGTCGATTTCGATGCGCTCAGGGCATCCCGTCCCTTGGACATTTCCTGGGTTCAAGGAGGTGCGATGTGGGTGTCATGCAATGTGGATCAGTTGGATCCTGGGATCATAGGAGACCTCAAGAGACACCTTGTGCCAATGGAACATTGGTATGAAATCTTGCGCAAAATACTGCAAACCATGTCATTTTCTGATGTTTCTGATGTTTGCTTCGCGTTTGACTTGCGTCAACTATCTTTTTAGATCTTTTTAGCTGATTTCAACAGCGAAGTTTTGACCAGGCGCTGGACAGACCTGGAGCTGTGTTGCTCAAGTAGCAGTCTTGGAAAGCGCGAGATCTTTCGTCTCACTGGCGATTTGACGACGATTTGACGACGATTCGATGATGCTCCTTGTTTCTGTTGTTTCTGTTGTTTGTGCTTCTTGATCTTCGTATCTGGTTGCATCGTGACCACTTTTACCGGATTCTATCCTTTCTTGCCACAAGATCGATGGGGATATAATTTTCAACCCAAGGCAGAGAATGTGCGATAGAAGCCCTAGTTAGAGATATGAAACTTGGGAACCACTTTCAGTTAGCTAGTGACAGTGTAGGGCCAGGTTCAGGTAGCTGATGACAGTGTAAGGGTAGGTGCGTGTTAAACTTTGATCCGTGCGACCCCATGTGTGCAACATATCAATAGGATACAGAGATACAGACTGAAGGCGCTCAGTTCAGAGTCTCAAAGGTACTTGTGATTCACATCAAATTCTGGGTTCTTGGTGGCAAACGAGCTCAATAGTGAAGTAGTGTGGCTTTCTTCCTTTAGGTATGACTCAACAAGACAATATTATATATAAAGTATCAACCATAGTTTTGACACCACTTGTCTATTATACAAGTCCATTAACATGTTGCAACATACTCTCTACAGCGCAGCATTCTGGTCTCTGGCACAAGACGTCGCCAGGTCTGAGTGGTGCTTCGATGCAACATCAATTGACGGGCATGTGCCTTCACGTGGACCCTTCGTGCCCAAACAAGGCCAGTTGGGAGAAAGCCCTGGAACAGATTCCTGGCTGTGTCCATGTGGAAGATGTATTGCAAACCACTGTACTGGAACTGACAGACTGACAGACTGATAGACAGTTAAAATTTAAGGTGGAAAAGTTCAGTGGTACAGACATTGCGGGCTTTTGGCATTGGGCATTGGGGGGGCTGGCTTGGTACTTGCCATACTTGCCATGGTGCTTCTCAGGTGGTCTTAAGTGCTGAAAGCAGCAGTGCTTGGGAGGTGCGGCTGGTTTCCATTTCTTTTCAATCTTCCGGCATTCCAAGTTGCGTGTTTTGTCGTGAATGCAGAATGATATCATTGACAGCATTTGACAGCTCAGAAACATGAGAAACTGTGAATGTGCAACCGGTTCTTCTACTTTGAAACCCAATTTGATGCGGCTTATTATAATGCTTTTGGAGGTTCTTGCAGCTATTTGATGGGTGCGCCAACGGCATGGATACAAGCAGTGCATTTGACTTCGGCCGCGCTTCATTTGTTTCAAAAAATCAGCAGTGCTTCCTGCTTCAGATGATTTACAGATATTTACAGTATCGCCACCGTGTTGTCTTTTCAATCCCCCTGTAAAGTGGAAAGTGATGCCATGAAGTTTCACAAAATAATTGTTTTGCAACAAGTCTTTTGAAACCTTTTGATTGTTCCTCATTGGATAGCCTCCTTTTTGGCTTTCTGCCGCAGGTACAGAAGTTGACATTTGGAAGACCGCCACTAAGCAGTTAACAGCTGCATTGTACAGTTCAAGGGCTTCTGTGATTGCAGAGCCAAGGGGCAAACCCAAAGATTCAAATTGACCACATGTTTTAAAGCATGGCAAAACAATCAAAAGATATGATAGATGCAGCGGGTATATTCATGAAATTTCATGATATTTCATGTATGGGGGCTCAACTTGTAGAGTGTTTGAGCTTTTCAACTTATTTTCAGTTAATCTACAGGGTTTTGCGTCAAAATTTGTGCTGATTGGGTGCCCAGTGCTGGGCTCAAGACTTGGAGCCTTGGGCCAGCGACCGTCTTTTCGACCGCAGCTCAGTGCGTGCGGACGCGGGTGGCGGGTGGAACAACCCGTGTTGAAAACCCGCGTGAATGTGGTGAAAACCAAAGCCGCAAACCTTTTGGTGTCAAGGCGATGTGCTTCGCTGTCTTCCAAATCGGGAATGTTTGAACCCGAGCTTTCCATAGGCTAAGAGGCCTAATCAGATCTAATCAGCATAGTCCTTCTGCTGTAGCTCCCAGAGGGGTGCTATGAACCTGCAGGGAGTGTGGATGGGTTCCACAAGAATTCAAGCAAAGTAAGCTGAGGCGGGTCACTTCTTGTGATCTTTCCTTGAAGCGCAAAGAAAAAGGGCAAATCTTTCCATTCCAACTGATCTAACTGATCCAACTCTTTCTTCCCTTTGGTCTCAATGAATTCATAGCACCAGAATGCACATGACGATGCTCCATGATGAATCGATATGAATCGTTTGTTTGTTTCTGGCTGACAGCCAATCGCGTCGTCATGCGCGATGACGAACAGTTCGGGCAGCAAGATGCACAGTTGGAGACTTCCGGAGGCTGAACAAACCTGAAGCTTCCATCAAAATTCAACCCCAACAGGCCCAACAGCAACAAAACATTGTACCTTACCTTGAATCAGATTCCAGACGTGAGATCTCTGAACACATTTGTCAAGGCTGTCCCTGGTAAGAGATGTTTTGACAATTTGAACGGCTTTCAAGATCTATGTAAATATACGTAGTTTTGTTGTTCTGCCACAACAAGGCATGTACAAGTCAAAACAAACACGCGCAACTTCTTGAAGATGCTACGCTTTGGGTGAAACTTTACTGAGACTCTTTTTGCACACAGCTGATCCACCCAAAGCCCCGCCATACTGTGCGCGGCTGTGGCCGTGCTAAGCTGAACTGCTTATGCCTCCAAAAAGTACCACGCTCAGTACTTTTTGTCATGTGCATTCTGAGGCTGATCTGAAACTGATCTCAAAACTTTACAGCCCCTGAGGTTTGCCGAAGTACACAATCAGGACAGCGGGTAGAAACGAAAGTGAGAAAACTAGCTTCGTTGCTGCTTGGCAGAGCAGGTCACTTGATGTCTGTTGCATCTGTTGCATCTATTGCTGCAGGGTGGGCCTCATTTGGCTCGTCCCGGTGGGTACTTTGGTGCTGGGCTGCTTTCATTGGACGCCTCTTCTGTTGGCCTTGCTGCTGACGCCGCTGGAGGTTCCAAAGGCGCCACTGCAATGCATCTGATGCATCCGATGCATCGCCCCATTGAACAACTTCTCAGTCGCAGTCCATACATTTTATACCATTGTTCAATCTTGTTCACCTTGTTCAATTGTCTGCTCATGACGGTATGTTTGGCAATCTGAGATGAATCAGATTCCTATGACTTTTGATGTGCAGGGCCTTCACATTTTTGATCATTTTTGTTTACCTCTCTGATATTTGATATTCGATATTTGCATGTCAATCATCTTGATTTTGCGGCGCTCAATTCGACATTTGCAGAAGACTCTGGCATGTCATTTTTCTTGAGCCTGTGTCAGTCAGAGTTTTACCAAGAAATATAGGTTCTAATTCTTCTCAGGCAACCTGATGTTGATGCAAGGTCACATATTTCGCATAGAGCAGTTCGTGTTTAATCGGGCAAATCAGATGATCTTTTGTATCGCTGTCCCTACTGATTACAATTGTGCACTTAGAAAAGGGACGGAGCTCCTGACTTCAGTGTTTTTCCTTCTCGTGTCTCATACTGCTTTGGCTGACATGTTTGTGGCTTTCTTATCTTTCTGAGCCTGTCCGCTACATTCCCTTACCTTCCTCAGTAATTTGAACTTGGAAGTAGTGTTTTTGTGCATTTGAGAGGTGAGGAGCCGGCTTTTCGGCGGCCGCGCAAAGAAGCTGCTGCCGTGTTTAAAGGCGATCACCGATAGAGTGGAGTGGGTCTGAGCGGGTCACCATTTTTCCAGAAGGTGACCAACATATGATGTATACAGTGTGTATACAGTGTGTATACATGTGTATACAGTATTACATTGTACATGGGAAAGAAAGGAGGCAAGATCTTTTGCAGAACAAGCTGGTCTTCAAACGAGATTGTGAAGTCATATTTACATATATTTACGACAGAAACAATCGCAGCCTCTGATCTCAAAGTCACAGAGTAACTGGAGCATAAGTTGAAACAGTCCCAGGGTAAAATCAACATCTTACGATTAACCTGTCGTGCAGGTGCCAGCCTTGCTGCGTTTGTCCCTGCTCTGGGTACTTCAGGTGGGTTTAGCAGCTCTGCCACCTATGACATTGGTAGAGTATATGGTTTGATATGGTTTGATCTGCAAGCGTTTTGGGGTTGTCAGTATAGAGTCTATAGGTTTGAAATGATTCATAAACCTTCATTGTTGCTTAGAACCTGTGCGTCACAGACAGAGTTTTTCCGAAAGGTTGAATCTGCTTCGGTCTTCGGGCTGGCTGTAGATGGGATCGTGAGGATATCAAGATATCTGGGGCTCCACTTGCACCTTTTGGTGAAGTCTTGCTAGTCCTTGTACAGTACTGTTTGTTTTTTTCCCTTGATGCCAAATCTTTGCAGTTCCGGAAGATTTTTTCCGGTGCCTTGAATGTTCAGTGCAGTTGACTATGTGCCAGGTTTGGTTCATCATTCTTTGGAGGGCGAACGCACCAAACTCTGACGCGCAGTCACCAGAAGCATCCAGTGTCTCGTCAGCAGATGGCACGGATTGACAGAATTGATGTGCCATGGAGCCAAGTTCATGTCTTGTCAAAAGATGTCCCAGCAAATGCAACCTTCCTGTTTGGAGAATCTATCTTTATTATTCTTTAGTGTCAACTATGTGAAATTAGAACAAGAAAGAACACGTGTCTCTATATCATAGAATCATGTATCCTTCAATTGATTTTCCTCTGAGCCAAGGTGAAGACTTAGAAGCTTTGAGAATATCTGTGGTGTTGCCTTGTGCCGGTGAGGCAAGTCTGTGCAAACTGTTTGATTTCTTTCATCGACCGATGTTTGCTGTTTCGGTCTTGGCACGCCAATGCAGATCTTCAAACATGGCTTTTGCCTTCCATGGTACCAAATTTTTGCGGCAGTGGATTCTTTTCACATGTTTTCACAGACATGTTTTCACATGTTTTCACATGTTTTCACATCACCACTGTAGGATGGACATGTCAAAACATCGCCGAGCCCTCCGGGCCGAGCCCTCCGGGCCGTTTTTCATTGCAGGGCCTCTATGCTCTGAACACCGTCCGGGCGGTCTACGAGTCCCTGCCGCCGGGTGTGCTCCATGAGATCATCGTCGTAGACGATGGGACGGAGCCACCTTTGTCGCAGAGCTTTTTGACGCCGGATGTGCTGGAGAAGTTTCAGGTGACCATTCTTCGGCATGTTCCCTGGCTTCACTTGGCTTCAACATGTTTCAACATGCTTGGCTTCATGTTTCAACATGTTTCAACAGTTAACATGTTGTTCTAAGTCACTTGCAGTGTTGCAGTGTTTCACTAGTGACTGTAAATCCAACGTCCCATGATGTCCCAAATTTGGGTCAGGAGGAGGTGGTTATTCATCTCAAACGTTTGGTTCCAGTGCTGCTTTGATGCGCTGCACCGCTGCACCTTCTTGCCAGGTTTTGCGTACCTTGCATACTGTATTCAAGAAATCTCAAGAATTCATTCTCATTTTCAATCGTTTCTTTCCTGTCTACTTCATGTGCTTGTGGTGCGAGTGATTGAATTTGTGTCTCCAGGCTGGAGTGAAGTCGACACTTTGTTTTTTTCTTGGTTTATAACTTTTATAACTTTTGAGTTTTCAAACCACCTTCTCTCTTTGCTTCCTGCTCTCCTCTCAGTTTGTTCGCCTCGGTATCGATCACCTCGTTTGCTGCACAGTAGTCTTGCAATTTCTAAACCTAATAAAAAAAGAACTTTCATCCCCCAAAATCACCAAAAAGTTGAAGGTTTCTTAGTGAGTTTATCGCATTATTCAATTATTCCTAGATGTTTTGCAAGACATGAACGCTGATGAACGCTGTTGAGAAACCTCCAAGGCTGAGACAGTTGGCCTGATCGGTGCCAAGAAGGGCGGTGGGGATGCAGCCACTGGCGACATTGTGGAGCACTCAGGAGACAGACAGACTTTCACAGACAAAATCACGGCTCCCATCATTTTTTGCAGCATCAAATCATCAAACACAACCAGCAACAACCAGATTGGCCATTGAAACAGACAAAATGATGAAACATATTGAAACATATTGAAAAGACATGGAATATCAAAACAAACAGAGTGAAAACGAGATGATTTGCGTTGCGCTGAGATCGTTTTCTTTGATTGTCATGTAGCTCCTCAGCCTGGCTGGCACGAGTCCTTCGTCAGGACGGGGGAATCTGGGAAAATCCGGGGCCATGCGCAGCTTCGACTTGAAGCATCTTGAAGCAATATTTAATTACTCAATTTACCGATAAAAAGGCAAATTCTCAGACAGTTTCCATTTTTGAGGAAAGGCTTACCTTTCATCCTGACATGAACAATACACATTGGACATGTTTGAGACGGTTGCATGTGGCTGACATTTCAATCAGTTGATGTTTCTGGGGGTGCGTCGCGTCCAGGCTGATCGGTGAAAATTATCGCCGGATCGTCACCCCGGTCATCACAGACCTGGATGTCGGGACAGAAGCTGTGTTTGCCGCAAGGGATGGATGTGCTTTCAAACTACCACGGATTTGTCAGAGAGAACTCATCCATGATGTTGTCGAAGTGCACAAGCGCAATCGAAAAGATGTACAATGTACATATCAAGTATCTTGAACTGTCTCTTGACATAGTCTCTTGACATAGTCTCTTGACATAGTCTCTTGACATAGTCTCTTGACATAGTCTCTTGACATAGTCCCGCGACTCTCTCTGGAGATGGAGATAGGTGCAGGTGTCAAGTGCATAGCAAATCTGTGGAAGACTTTCAGCTCTGGAGGACTTGGCAGCAGCGTGGAACTGGTGGGCAGGCCCGGCTGACATCCAGCACTGAGTAGATGATTTGGCTCAGCCACAACCAAGATGGCACAAATTGAATTGACAGTGAAGAGACGGAAGGGAAGAGAAGGGAACAGAAGGGAACAAGAGTTGGACAATGATTTGTTCCGTGAACAGAAGCGATATTCCCCCAAAAAAGGCTGTGTAAAATACGAGAATTACGACAGGCAAAATGCTACCTCACCTGGGACGCAGACTTCAAGTGGTTTGAGTCGGAAGATCCGCTAAAGCCTCAGTTGGCACTTGCGAGTACTGGCATGAGTCAAATGTGCATGGAGATGCCGAACGGCCTAACAGATCAATACATGGCCAACATCCTAACATATTACAGTAATACATCATTGAAAACCATTGAAGAACATTCTGAAATACTAAAGTACTCTGAAAAATATGAAAAATGTGCATGAGAAATTCTCACTCGAAGCTACTTGCTAGTGAAGACTTCCGCAACAAGGCCGTCGAGGCATAGGCAGCATAGGCAATGCGGCAATGCATCGAGTCATTCGATCGCAAGGTACGTGCCGATTTTGTCCGGAGGTCTTCTTGGAATCAGCAAACGCTGGTGGAATGAGACCGGAGGCACGCTGTGTCGCATTGTGTCGCTGTGTCGTGGAAACTGGTGCAGGCCCAAGGCCTGCTCTTGGCATGTTGTTGCATCATGCGTTGTCCAGTGCGGCTGGGCTCAAGTATCTTGAAATTTGTGAAGATCGTTCAAATGAAGTATCTTGAACCTTCATGAAGTATCTTCGACTTCAAGTGGTTCGGATTTGTTCGGGGTCCAGGATCCAGTTTAGGAGTCTGGATCTTGGAGTGCAGGCTACGACGTACAAATGGTTGGCTGGGGCGGTGAAAATCTTGACCAGTCCTTGAGGCAGGGCTTGCAGAGAGGAAACTTGAACCGTAAGCAGCCAGGAAACACCAGTCATAGAGGGAGCGGATAAAGTTGGAACCAAACAAAGTAATCTCAAGTAGCTTGAGCGAGACATGAAGGGAGGAAAAGTGGTGACACTTTGAGGGACTGGGGGGCACAGGAGTTGGCTTTGCGGCGGTGAGATCATGATGGCGAAGGATTGCGTGTGCTTTGCGAACTCGGAGCAGCCCGAATGGATTCCGCGTGGGCATAATTTGTGACCTGTTCAAACTGGATACTGTAATGACGGATACCACCAGAATCCTTCATTGCCTTGGTTGAGATTCGATAAACTAAGAACCAAACTAGCACAAGTGACCCTGACCCTTTTAAGTCAGGATGCACCTGGAAGTCTTTGCACGTGCACAGGATTCTTTCGTTGCACACATGTGGCGCAAACCTGACGATCCACGCACACGGGCGAAGTACACCTTGAAAGCAGGCAGAGGGCGAGGGAATTTCAGTTCGCCACTACAGTACTTTCAATTACGAAAGCCAGCTAGCTGGATCGTTGCTGTCTGCGAACAAAGTGAGTATAAGGGGGTCTGGGGGGAGGGCTTGCCCAAGTCCACCAAAATCTCGCTATTACCTGGGGGGAAGGGTGGGTCTTGGGAGCGTTTTTCCGGGTCATGTACCATGCGGCAAAAGGGTGACGGTAGGGTATCGATTCCCCCTAGGTCCGCATTTTGGGGAGCCTTTTGGGGTGCTTGGCAGAGGAGCCGATGTCTGCGAGAAGGGGGAAGGAGTGCTAGCACAGATAAGAAAGGTAAGGGTAAAGGCGCCTTTTGCCACTGCTGTCGATGTTGGTGGAGGAAGGACAAAAGTCGCCCGGCTCGAGGGTCTTTGTCGGGCACTGTGATGTCAGATGGGAAGGTGTTTGTGTGAAGGAGGAAGGAGGGCTAGCGCATAATGCGAGGTTTGAAGGCGTAGACAGACCAGCTTTCACAAAAATTAACCACCAAAAGTACCGTGTAGGAGGTACATAATGGCCGTGGAGGAGGCAATCAACTCCTGGACCTCGATTTCTGAAAAAAATCCAACTGTTCCAGCAGATACTCCGGCCTACTGAATCGCGCCCGCTGATGTTTTCCAGATACCTCTGACCGCCGGAAAAGCTGACATGAGTGCCGTGACCGCGCCACAGACCGGTTCCGGGATTCCTTCACCTTGAGTCACGGCCCGGAATCCGCAGAAGCACTTGGTTTTCCACTACTCCAATTTTGCATATCGAACATTTCATCAACAGTGCCATTCGGGCCAAGGTGTTGCGGTTAGGCTTTGCGGGAAGTCACCCACCAATGGGGGTAAGTGCTGAATCTATGAACCACAACCAATAAGCATGGCAACAACAAAGATCGTTCTACACTAGCATCAGTTCTAACAATGTATCATCATCATCATAATCATCATCGTCATCATCATCATCGTCGTCATCATCATCCTCGTAATTATTACGAAAGCCAGCCCTTCCTTCCCTTCTTACTACCAAGCTCCTGGCTTTCGTTCCTCCCTTCTCAGGTATCTTTCAATCTGTTTGATGGTACTGAAATTTGTGTTTGAACTACAGCACAGTACACATTTTGCACATTTTCCAGTACACAAAAAAACTCAAACGCATTGCCGCATTGTGCATCTTGGATCATCTTGGATCATCGCAGGTGCGGCCAATCGGAACCGCTTGCGTGCAGCCGTGGCTTGGTAGATGCCTCAATCTCGGTGTGCGCAGCAGGCTGCACACAGCTTCACCATGGAGCATCAGTATGTTCGCAGCAACCAACTATGTTAAATATTGTTAAATCATAGTGAATATCTTGGAATCCAGGCATAGTCATAGTTGGCACAGTTGGCACAGTCCAATCGAGGAGGCTATGAGTTTTTTTGAAATTGTCCATTGTGCGATGCATTACAATTTGCCGTTCAATCATGTTCAATCTTTTGATGGTTGAGTCAATCGTTTTTAAAACCCAATTTAAAGCCCCATATGACTAATGGGAGAATCTATGGTTTCCTGTAGATTTTCCCAACAAAACCAATCCATTGAGACTAAGGTTTGGCGAGTTTTCAGAAAAACTCTCCTCCTTCCCCAGTCTGCAGTCTGAGCGACGAAATGCCGATGGCACTCCTTGGTGCTCCTGTAAGGTTACGTTGATGGAGCCATTGCCAAAGATTCGCGAATGCAAACATTCCAACCAAATACTGTATGAATGAACGTCCTCGGAAGTAAAGATGAATTGGTGGACACCTCTTTTTCTGTAAAGTTTCGGCTTCAGCATATGCAGACTTGTAGTGACTGCCAGCAATACCTGGCGGAGATCGACGGTCTGTGTGCCTTTTGCCGGTCTGTGCAGCGGCTGACCTCCGAGCTTCGGCGATTGGGGCCTTGCCTACGTGGTTGGGCCATTGATCAAACCCGCGTTTGGGTTTCGATAGTGCAGGAGGAGGCTGGGAAGTGGGAGAAAGGGGCTGAAGCAGCCCGGAAAGCCGCCGAGGCAGCTGCCACTTCGAAGGCAGCCTCTCCTGTCACTTCAAAGGAGGAAGTTAAGTCTGAAAAAAGGGAGCCTTTGGCTCCTAAAGGGAGAGAGGTCTCTCCTGGGAAAATCTCAAGCCCTTCAGAAGGAATTCCAGTAGAGAACGAAGAGTTACTGCCGCCCGCCGTCAAGCAGGAAGATATAGAAGAGGAGCCCAGAAGAAAGGAAAAGAAGACCAAGGGGGACATTGCTGCCCCAGAGGAGCGGAAAGAGAAAAAAGACACAAAAACAAAAAAGGAAAAAGCAAAGAAGAAAAGCAAGAAAAGTCGTTCCCGCCCGAGGAGGAGTAGAAGAGATAGCCGAAGGCCAAGGAGAGATAGAAATTCCAGGCCCACTTCGAAGGGGGGAGAATCTCCTAGGAGGGGAGATTGCAGACCTCCAGAGCCAGCCAACCCTCCATCTAGCTGGAGAGGATATTCACAACATCGAGACTATTTCCAGTCGTACTACTTGCCGCCAGGCAACTCAGATCGGTACGACGCCAATTGGGGCGAAAACAAAGGGCAGAAGAAGAGGAAGAAGCAGCAAGAGTGGCGAGACGCTCAATTTGAGGACCGATACTACCGGTATCGGTGATGGCATTGCGCAGACCAGCTGCAGTCAAAGCCGCAGCAAAAGACGCAGTACGAGTCAGAGGAGTGTTGAGGAGGCCGGCCAGAGCCGAGGAGGAGAGAGATCCGGGCGTGAGAGGGGAGAACTTGGAAGATCGCTTCATTGCAGGCGAGTTGGTCGAGGCATCGAAGGTGCCGTTGGGCCGGCTCACCCAAGGAACTCTCCTGGTGTGCGAGGGAGAATATTGGGGAGCACCTTGCAAGGTATGTGGGGTGATCCGGAGTTTGAAGATAAAGGGAGCATCGGATGTGGAGCTCGCGGTGAAAGCCGAGGGCACGGACCACGAAGATCTCCTAAAGTGGAACTCCGAAAATCCCGAAGTGGCCATTCGAGTTCATCTATGCGGAGGAGCCTGTCCAGCCAAGATCGAAGCCAAGGACTTGATCCACGCTCAAAAAGTCCGTTTAAAGACAGGAGAAGACGAAGGGGGATGGACAGAGAACATGAAAGGGTCTCTGGACGAGCTGGCCGCCTTGAGGAGAGACAAGGCCGCTCCCGGTCCAGAAAGAGAGGAGAGAGAGAGGGCTCAGAAGGCCGATGGCAAAGAAAGAGAAAAGAAAAAGAAGAAGAAGAAGAAGGCCAAGCGGAGCAGAAGTACCAGCGAGACCAGTCAAACAAGGGAGAAAAAGACTCCGAAAAAGAAAGTGGAATCACAAAAAAGTCTGTCTCAAGTTTTTGGGACGACGGCCTTGGATCCAGATCCCAAGGTACGGAGGAGGTTGCTGAAGAGAGTAAAGAGGAAGATGCGAAAGAAGAAGGACGAAAGTTCCCCAAGCAGTGGGAGCTCCTTGGAGGGGAGCTCGAAGGCATCGAGCTTGGGGAGCAGCGAATCTGGCCAGCTCTTCGAGGACAGTCACAAGGTGAGGAGCATCAGCCGGAAGGCCCCGGGCGCATTGACCTATGGTATGGTCAAGGAGATGCAGCGTCAGCTGCTCACATCGGCGGGCACGGTCTGGGAGAGGGACCGGTCGGCGGTACCGCCAATAGCCTTGCAGTACTACAGGAGTCAGCTTTCCAGCAGGCTGACAGGATGAGCTGCTCGGGAGGCCTTGACGTTGAGCTGGGCCCTAGACCTAGCATTGCAAGGGAAAGTGGCCAATCTGGCCGATTGCTTGTCTCAGCGGCTGAAGAGCATAGAGATGAGCGCAGGCGGCACAAGTTGGATGGTAGCCCAGCGGGTGGAGGTGTTGCCCCCAGAGAAGGGCCACCTATCGAGTCGCGCCGAAGCGCAAGCTGCGGCCAAAGAAAACAAGGACGAGTTGAAGGCAAGGAATTTGGGCAAAGGAAAGGAAAAGGGCAAGAGCGACAGCGCCTACCCCGCATGGCGCCCCGGAGGAAAAGGGGAGCAGAAGGGGAAGGACAAAGGAAAGAACAAGAAAGGAAGCGACAAAGAGGAAGGGAAGAGAGGCTCCTAGACAAGGGAGCAGCGGAAGGAAAGAGTCCAGAGAAAGAAGCACTCCTGGAGGAGTATAAGGGAGTGGAAAAAGAGAAACTCCTTAGGAGGGGAGTGAGTGAAGAGAAAAGAGAGGAGGACCAGTCTCTCCTGAAAACAACAAAGGGAGTGAAGACTGGCTTGTCATATCAAGATGACCCTTGCGGCCCTTTTGAGATCCAAGGGATGAGCAGAATGACTCTGACGCCTGGTGAGGCCGGGTTCTTGAGTACAGATGCCGCTGGTGGTGCAAGGCCGACTACCAGTGCCCAGTTTTCCAACAAAGAAGATGGGACCACTTTGGAAGATGGCTGCTGTGGTAATGCGGCGGCGCTGGCAGCTGCTAGCCCTAGCATGGTGGGCTTTCGTCGAAGTCCTCTAGGAGCTGCTGAAGACTGCTTCCGTGCCGGTGGTCCTGAAAAAGACGCGCGCAGCCGTGATGAAGGGTCTGGGGAGGGCCAGTTTTCAAAAGAGCTGGGTGGTTGCAAGTTTTCTGCTGTTTCCCCCCTCCTTAGGTCTCTGTTGATTTCAACGGAAAAAGAGCTTAAGTTTAGACGCGGCGAGACCCAGACCACGGGTGACGTTTTTCCGTTACCCGCCAACATTGACCTATTACGCGGGGTGGGGAAGCTGGATGAGGATGCCCTCCTGCTGCTTAGTTGTGTTTGTCTAGGTTTAAACAGCTACGCTGGAACCGCGTTAGAGTCAAGTGCACCTTTGAGTAAGGTTCAGAAATTTTTCCTGGAAGGATTGGTCGCATCAGTGGAAGATGTGATGGGATGGTCTGAAGTGTTTGGAGATATTTCCTGGCAGAGTTTTTTCCAGCTGAAAAGCCTAGACTATGTGGGTGATGAGGTGGCTACAGCCCGGGTCACATCTTGGGCAAACCTGCAATCGGCAATCCCTGTGGAAGTAGGCAGTGTGCCTTTGAGTCAGGTGGTTGGCCCGGGTTGTGCCCATTATGTGGACCATTTTGAAGACTTTTTACTGGATGAAAAATCCAGGACCTACACAAGGCCCCCCAAGGTGATGGTGACGGAGCACGACTGGGATGGGGTCTGTGAGGGCCTTATCTCGGCTGGAATATGTGGAGTCATGGCAGAAAATGAATTGTTTCAAGTAGAGGGAAAACCTCTGCTGAATGGATTATTCGGCGTGTCCAAAGGAGAACAAGTAGATGGGCATGACGTCCATCGCTTGATCATGAATTTGATCCCGCTGAACCATATATGTCGGGGCATTCAAGGAGATGTGGCTACACTGCCAGCCTGGTCGTCATCAGGGCCCCTGTTTTTGATGCCTTCACAGCAGTTGTTGATCACCAGTGAAGACGTGAAATGTTTCTTTTATATTTTCCGTGTTCCTCAAGATTGGCAGCGCTTTTTAGGTTTCAACAACGTGGTAAACCCCCGTTTCCATCCGGGTAAGGCAGGACGGCACGTCCTGGTGGCGAAGGTATTACCCATGGGATTTAAGAACAGCGTGAGTTTGGCACAGCACATCCACCGAATGATTGTCAAAGGTGCCTCACGGAGAGTCTCAGGTCATCTGGAAGGTCATCAAGAGTTGAGGAAGGATAGGCCCTTCCCAAATTCAGGAAATATTCATCGCGTGTATTTGGATAATTTCGATGAGTTGGAAAGGGTGGATGCTAAGTTGGCTGAGACCATACGAGGTTCCCCAACTCCGGGTGTGCTTGCTCTTAGGCAAGAGTATGAGCATTGGGGAATACCCCGGCATCCAAAGAAAGCTGTTCAGAGAGGGGTCAAGGCGGAGGTTCAAGGTGCAATTGTCGATGGAGCTCTAGGATGTGCTTACCCAAAACCTGAGAAGGTTTTAAAGTACACACAATTGGCTCTATTGACTGTGACAACGGGCAGGTGTAGCCAGAAGGAAATGCAGGTGGTCGCAGGAGGGCTGGTTTACCTCGCCACTTTTCGGCGTGCCCTGATGGGTAGCCTTAACAGTATCTGGTCATTTATTGAAGATTTCAACCACTACCCGGCGGTCATTCGGCTGGAAATCCCAGAGTTGGTGAAGGTTGAGATTTTGCGTTTCCTCATGCTGTTACCGCTGGCGCGCATGGATTTTCGGGCTATGCCTGATGAAAAAGTCACCGCTAGCGATGCTTCATCAACAGGGGGTGGTGTTACAGTGAGCCGAAGTCTCAGCAACATTGGCCAGATCGCTGCCTCCTGCCCAGTTAGGGGAGATGTGGCGGAAGTTGAGGATATGACTCAGGTTTTAACAATTGGTATCTTTGATGGCATAGGTGCCCTTCGGGTTGCAGCTGATGCTGCAGGGCTTCCCGTAGCGGGACACGTTAGCATTGAGATCAACAAAGAGGCTTCAAGAGTACTGGAGTCACGATTCCCGAGCACGGTTTTCGTGGATGATGTCAATCTGGTCACAGCTGACACGGTAAAGGAATGGGCATGCCAATTCACTCAGGTAGGGCTCGTGATAATCGGGGCAGGGCCACCCTGCCAGGGGGTCAGTGGTTTGAATGTAGACAGACGGGGAGCCTTACGGGATCACCGAAGTAAGCTCTTTAAGTATGTGAGTCGCATTCGGAAGTTGGTGGCAAGGCAATTTGCCTGGGCGCAGGTGCACTGCATCATGGAATCTGTACAATCAATGGACGAGCAAGATCGTCAAATGATGAGCATGGACTTTGGTGACCTGCCTTGGGCCATTGACGCTCAAGGAGTCAGTATGTCACGCAGGCCGCGCCTCTATTGGCTCAGCTGGGCTCTGGTACCAGAGAGCAACGCAGAAGTGCACCCGCCAAAAACCTCCGAATGGAAAGGTTTTGGTGAGGTAAAGTTGTCAGGTAGAATAGAAGAGTCCCGGTATCTGACCCCAGGGTGGACCCGTGTCACCTCTGAACCTTTATACCAACTTTCACCACGTCCCGTCCTAGATCTCACCCAGGTCGACGCCCTGCCGGGATAGATAAACTGAGCCCAACGGAAAGGCAATTATGGCAGGATGACCTCTTCCGGTTCCCACCATACCAGTACCAAACATGTTTCCATGTCCAGAAAGGTGGCGCCTCTCGCCTGGTGAATGTGGAAGAACGTGAAGTGATCCTAGGGTTCCCTAGGCATTTTACCGTGGCCTCTCTCCCGAAGAGCGAGCAAGGGACCACAGCACACCAGGACTTGAGGCTCACTCTCCTGGGCAATAGCTGGAACGTCACGGTGGTGACCTGGTTATTGGGACAGCTCTGCCAACCGTTGGGCCTCATTCCATGCCTCAGTGTCCAGCAGGCCATTGAACGAACTTCTCCAGGAGCCACGGTGGACTTAGCCTCCTTTCTGACAAGACCGCCCATGGGAGGACCGAGGAAACACTTGGTGGCTGGGAAGGAACTCCAATTAGTCAAAAAGCTTTTGAACCTGGTGAGTATCAAAGGTGAAGATATTCTCATCTCTGCTCCCAGTGAAGATACACTTCGGTACCAACGCCTTAGGGCTAGCATACCCTCGAACCTGTGGGTTTGGAGAACAGTGTGTGGCTGGACTTGGAAAGGCTCCAAAGAACACATTAACAACCTTGAAATGAGGGCGGTGCTGTGTGCCTTGCATTGGCGCATTCTAAAATTGAGGACCAGGGGGCGCAGAATAGTGCATCTTACTGACTCCCTCGTGTGTCTCCATACGTTGACTCGCGGTAGAACCAGTAGCCGCAAGTTGAGAAGAACCGTGGCTCGAATCAATGCTTTGCTCCTTCTTTCCCAAAACATGGCGGTGTGGACTTACGTTCATACTGCTCTAAATCCGGCGGATGCGCCCTCCAGGGGGCGCTTTCGGAGGAAATGGGGAGGAAAGTGAGCCAACACATGGAAGGAAGAAGCAAAGCAGAAAGGCAAGCCACGAGAGCCCAATTGGGGTCACTTCAGCAGTTGACAGTACAGCCCAAAACCCGTGAGAGGTACAACCGAGCTATTAATCGTTTCCATGAGTATCTTTCAACAAATGAAATCACTCTGCCGTACAAGCGAATTTTCCTTGATCCAATTGTTTCGGACTATTTAGAGTTTTTATGGAGTCAAGGGGAGGGACGCAGTTTGGCGTCAGACACGTTGGCAGGCCTACAAGACAAGGATCCCCATATCAAAGGGCACCTCGCCAATAGTTGGCGGTTGCTCAAAACTTGGGTAGCCAATGAAATACCATGCAGAGCTCCTCCATTAACAGAGGTTGCTTTGCAGACGCTTGTTGGCCATTCTCTCTTTGCCTGCCAACCTGTTTTCGCCTTATCCCTCCTACTCGCATTTTATGGACTCCTAAGAACTGGAGAATTGTTAGGGTTGCATAACAAGGATATTTCTCAGGCCGGCCCTACCTCCGTAGCCATCATTTCCTTGGGATTGACCAAAGGAGGACGACGGGCTGGTGCCGCCGAGAGCGTCACCATTTCTGAGGAAGAAACTCTACGAAGACTTTGGCAATGGCAACAAGCCACCAATCCTGGCACTGCCTTATGTCCAGCGCCCCATCGATGGCGGAAAATGTTTAATGACACCATCTCCTCTTTAGGACTCTCCGAGTATCA
The DNA here is from genome assembly GCA_947184155.2 of Cladocopium goreaui. NCBI lineage: Eukaryota > Dinophyceae > Suessiales > Symbiodiniaceae > Cladocopium > Cladocopium goreaui. Next base: position 66,876 of record CAMXCT020001075.1, read on the forward strand.
ATATAGGCCGTATAGCCTACGGAGGGGAGGTGCGACATTTTATTTTCAACGCCACGGGCAGTTGGACCGTTTGTTGATCCAGGGTAGATGGCAATCTTCTAAAACTGCCCGGTTATATATCAACAGTGGCTTAGCCACTCTTGCCGAAACTGAGCTAAGGCTCACTCCTCATGCGCGCGTGTTTCACAAACAATTTCTTCACTCCATGTCTTCTCCCTTGCCAAAACTTGAGCTTGCCACTCGTGGCAGGGCAGGGGGAACTGGGAGTAAGAGCTCGAAAAGCTCTAAAGCAGCGAAATCAATGAAAAGAGAAAAAAGGTAGGCGGACTGGCTGTCCCCTGGTCTGGCAGGGCCCAGTACTACCTAACATTCTTTGGCTCATTTTTCCCTCGGTCTGGCGAGGAAAAATGGGGGGAATGTAAAGCCATACTCTCAAGAGAGAGAGATAGGCTGAGAGTGTGGGAGTGCTGCAAAGTTTAAACTTTAATTTTCAGGCCAATGGAGTTTGCTACTCCCCTTTTGTGTTTTTTATAACAAAGCAGGTCTTGCCGTGTCAAAAAAGAGCGAAACCAATGAATCTTTGAATGAACGTCCTCGGAAGTAAAGATGAATTGGTGGACACCTCTTTTTCTGTAAAGTTTCGGCTTCAGCCCCGCAGCCTCCCTCCCAGCAAGATCAAAACGGGAGTAAGAGCTCGAAAAGCTCTAAAGCAGCGAAATCAATGAAAAGAGAAAAAAGGTAGGCGGACTGGCTGTCCCCTGGTCTGGCAGGGCCCAGTACTACCTAACATTCTTTGGCTCATTTTTCCCTCGGTCTGGCGAGGAAAAATGGGGGGAATGTAAAGCCATACTCTCAAGAGAGAGAGATAGGCTGAGAGTGTGGGAGTGCTGCAAAGTTTAAACTTTAATTTTCAGGCCAATGGAGTTTGCTACTCCCCTTTTGTGTTTTTTATAACAAAGCAGGTCTTGCCGTGTCAAAAAAGAGCGAAACCAATGAATCTTTATATATATATATAAAATACATATTCATATACACATTCATATATATATATATATATATTTACATACATGGATGTATACATGTATTATATAAATACCATCTTTGAGTATTTTGAGTGGTGCCTTGTAGTGCCTTCGAGGTACGGGGATTTGAGCAACATTTTGGAGGTCAAGAACCGGCTGAAGCGTTTGCCCCAGAGTGATTTCAGAACCTGAAGATGCCAAGATGCCAAGATGCCAAGATGCCAAGATTTTCTACATTTCTTTGGATTTCAGATACCATGTGTTCGTAGAAAGGCTGTGCTCTATCTCGTGGGAATGCCCATGGCATTTCTCTTCAGGTGCAAATCCTTCGCTTGGTTCATGCATCGGTTCAAGCATGTCTACGAGGACAGACAAATCTCCTTGAAAGACTGACATAGACTGACCATCAAGCTGTTTGGATGTTTGATCGTCGTTTGCAATCATTCCACCATCACATTGCCGACAACGAAGTAAGACATGTCTGACACATCCGAAAACTGAAAAATGCATAAACATGCTCTACTCACAGCGTTTGTTCTTTATGTTTAAATGATCAATCTCAATTTGGCAGTGACATCAACTGACTTCCTCATAAAGTGATTCCATGATTCCCATCGTTTGCACCTTCAGGATGGAGGACTGATTCCCAAAGAGACTTTCACCCTGAAGGACGCTTCACATAGTGGTCCAAGACCGAGTCTCTTCATTTTCAAGCCTTACAACTGCCTTACAACCAAGCATTTGCAGGTGCTTTGCACAGTTCCTGCATAGCAAAGCTGTAGCAAAGCTATAGCAAAGCAGTCGAATGTATCTCGTTCGTTTCGGTGCGGCCGAGTACCGGACCAAGAATATTAGCTGTGAGGCACCACCGGGTTCGAAGGGTTCGGCTGTCATTTCTCATGCCGAGATATGTGCCTCACCTATGAGGGATCTGCAGGGCACGGAACTTAGATTCAGCAATGGTGACTGCCTAGGGAACACAATTGCGAACGCAGCCAGTAGAAGTGTGAAATGACTAAAATGAAGTACCAATGAGATCTGATAAGTACTTGCCCCCAATAGGGTTCTCTTCTTTGCCCCATTTCTGGCTTTTCACTTGCGCAGACTGAGGACTAGCCCGAATGGGCGGGGCACAGCAGTCCTGACCTCACAAGCTTTGCATGAGAATGTTGACACATTGCTGGGCTGGCAGCAAGGCAGCAAGACCAAAGACATCCCTGGATCCAATGTCCATGAATTTCGCCAGAAATTCTGCATGGCAGTGCAGTTCTACTAGAAATTCAGATTTGCATAGATTTGCCACATTTTGCAACATTTTGGACATATTTCTGTCATTTTCTGTCTGTACATTTTGCACAAAGTGTCTGTAGGTTCTTGCACCTTGTCACGGTGGCGAGAGACAACGTTGGCATGGTGCCAATCGCTTTGACAAGGGTGAGCAGCAAAGCTGCACTATGAGATGCACCACAAATCCACGAAGGGATTATATAAAGTTTTCACTCGCGATGAAAAAGCGCATGTAACTCAAAATGATTTCAATACCAATAGAAAGTGAAAGGTACGTTTCCGGGGGATTATATTAATATACGTATAAATTAATATATGATTATATGATATTAAGATTATTAAGTGAATTATATTATATAGCTTCAAAACCTTTTCTCTTGGCAATTTGCCAAGAAGCCGCAGCGTGCCAAGACCACTGTGACAACAAGAGCCTGAGCATAGCAGCACTTGGTAAGATGTAGCATCGAAGCGGCTGCGGCTTCCCCTGGGCCCGGTATCCTTGGAATGCTTTTTTGTCAATCTCACCAGTATGGTCTGATCCAATCTTTCATCTCTGTGCTCACTTCCCCTTACAGCCTTACAGCGGACAGCGCTTCCAACTGAAATCTTTCAATCCCAGTCATAGCCTAGTCATATCGCGGCAGCAATCAATTGAAAAGGCATCAAACCGAAATCAGTTGATCTGGAAGAAAATTGCGGGTCAAGCAGTCAAGCAGCACGATGTCATGCAGAAAGTGCAGTCAAATCCGCTCGCTCCGATGACCAAGCACACAGTTTTAACATATTTAGATTTCTGAGTCTTTGTTTCATCTCCCATTGCACTCTTAGTCATTTATTTTAATCTCTCACTCTGGAAGATCCTGTCCCACCCCTTTCTCACCAAATCGCAGGCTGTGGACAAGATACCAGAAATACAGACACATGTGCCATGATTACGAAAACCGAAGACTCGATTGCTTAAAGATTGCAGGGATATCATAAGATGATGACATCGGAATCACTCTGAAATTTTTGTGACGGTTACAAACTGCATTCTGAGGTGCTGTAGCGGACTTCGTGCTTGGAACACAGACCAATGCGTGACCGGGGTGCTGCTGGCCTGACTTTGCAGAATTTTTCAGGCAACCGTGCGCGGAGTTCCGGCTCAGAAAGTGCTGCTGCTGATGTGCTCTCTTCAAACAGAAGTGGGTAAATTTGTTGACCAAAGTCACTAGTTCTGCTATAGTGTTTGATCAATTCAGAAGTGAACCCAGGGTGATTTATTGAATTTCTTGTTCCCTCAGGGGCAACCATTTCCGTGCCACATTGATGACCGCTTCTCCGGCCAGGTTCTTGATGGAAAGGTTTCGACCTTTGTTTGTGATGTATCTGGCCAAAATGCTCATCAGGTGGGATCATTGCGCGGATGGAACCAAATCCGATGTGAAGTTACATGAGGTTGGTTGTTGTGATTCTTTTCTTGTTTCTAGATTATCATTTTCACAATAATCATTCCATGTTTTATGTTCTAAGTGGACATATAAGAGATGTTGCCTTTTGTAGTTTTGTTTTCATGCGTGGTTCATTTTGCTTTTGCTTCGCTTGGTGCACTTGCTATGATCCGCATGCAGTTCTCTGGTCTCAGGCATGGCAGTTGGATTCTGGACAGCTGAAACAACGCAGTGGAGGCCTTTGCACAACTAAACTCACCAAATCGAAAAAACGCGAGAGGGGGAGAGATGTGAACCTCATGTAACCACAGAAGGAATGTCCATGGGACAAATTCGAGGTTGACTTTTGTGAGCTGCAACCATGCATGATGCAGATGATGCGCAATGTTGGCTTGAAATCCTCCGGTCTGACAGCCGGGCGATAGGCTTCATGCAGAGTGACTGCGTGACTCCTGCAGATGGCAGCCTCAAGGTGCAGATGTTGCGCAGCTTATGTAAACCGTCCCAATGTGAGCAGTGACAATAGCAGTGACATTCTGACACCAAAGCCCAGTTGTTGGTTTGCCACAGACATTGTCATTTTCCGGAAGCCAACACTTGAAGTCTTGGGGAACTCTAGCTTGTATATTAATGAATTGTCAGCGTGTGCTTTGCGCTTGCAATGCTGTTTCCGGACAGCCAAGGCCGGATCTGGTAATTTTTCCCTGGGACTGCGCAGCATGATACATGCACCAGCGAGTTGGGTCAATCGATGACGCATCCAGGTGCGGCGGTGTAGTGGGGCTTCATGGCTTCAGGACCTCCCTGTGACTTTGCTTCACAGCTGCTCGCAGTGATTGTTGCGCCCTGGGCGAGTCCCAAACTCTCAGATTTTAGCCCTGTGCATCAAGTGTCCTAGGACGACGTGCTTGAGCCGATAGAGTCCAATCTGTACAAGAAGGCCAGATGTGATTGGGGCATTTGCGTTGAGAAATATTGAGATGTGAACTGCAAAGAACAAATATCATTGTTGCCTACAACCATTGGTCTCATTTGTCCTTTTCACGTCCTTAAATTGAGTCACATTCAAGACAGGTTTCAGGTCGTCTCAGTGTGACCCAATCCCACTGAGGCTCTGGCTGAACTTCAGCTATGATAAAAAAGCGGCTGTTGCTGATTCCTGAACCAAGGAACATCCAAGAATTTATCTTGAGTGTGATTGCCCTCCCGTAGTCGGATTTTCCTTTATTGCCTTTTTTTGAAGCGAAGTTACATGAAGTTACATGGTTTGCTGTTGCAAACATGCAGTATGATTTCTGAGACTGTATTATACAGTATTCATTTAAAAGCAAATAACAATTGCATTTTCTGTTGAACAGAAATTGAATCAATCTGAGCATCTTCTTGGACCTTTGCGCAATTTGGGCTCACAAACGATTCCAGCAGAGCTACGCTGCGACATGTTCCATAAAAAGGGGGAGCCTTGACGTCATTGATGATGTTTCCTGATGACCATCTCAGGCCTTCAATTTCAAAGTTGAGCGGCTGAATTGTAGTTTCTGTAATTTTCTGAATCACCTAAGACTCTGATGACATCACCATTCGGATATATTCGGATATATTCGGAATATTCGGAATATTCGGTTTGGTTTCCAACATTCCAGTGATTCCAGTGCTTCGAGGCCATTTGGTCACCAAGGCTGATATCGGCTGTTTGAATGTAGCCATATCCCAAGGCAATAAGCATGGTTTCGCTGTAAATGGTATTGCTTCAACTCGGCGCTGCGATAGGGTGGTCGAAAACTGCACCATGCCATCGGCGCGATGAAGTCATCTTGCTGGTGGGAGTTTTGCTGGTGGGCCAAGCACTGTAGACACAGCAAAACCGGAAGCTTTTTGGGACGGTGTTGGAAAGAGTTGAGCAAGTGACAAATCGATTGCACCATGAGGATTAGAAGGATAAATATGACAACAAGGCTTGATCATGTAAAAGAATGATTTGAAATGCAGGTTTTTTGACATTGCACGGTTTCACGATCTCTCTTTCGAATTGACACGTTAGCTTGTTTGAAAGTAGACTGTGAGGTGCGGCTGGGGGCTGTTCACCAATTGTGGAGGGCTGAGCTTTTCAACAAGCTGTTGATGGTTTGCACAAATGGACACCGCATGCCGCATGCTGAGAATCTTTAGATGATGTACCGCTTTAGATCTCGGAGAATTTCGATTATGATGCAAATTACATGTGGAGCCCACGAGAAACCAAAATTGGACTCTTTGGTGACCCAAAGGACCCCTGACCTGTGCAAAAGTAATTCACTTACCTTGATATCAATGTTAGGGCCTAACTGTTAGGGTCCCGCTCTACATCTTGACTTTTCCCTTCTTTTTCCAACCTTTCGCCAAAAACAACCTGCATGGTATGCGCAAGTTGTGACTGGATCGCTATTTGTGCTGAGAGGCCTGAATCGCCCTTGATTCGCATCCCATTGACTCGTCGTTTGTTTAGTCCTTTGTTTGATCCGATGTGCCGGATGTCCCGCTGTACGCTCCTTGTTTTGTGCCACTTGGCCCACCTGGCCCACATGGCTGCCATGCGGGAATCGTATGTGGTGTTGGACGACACCATGGTGTGCGAGTGCAAAGAGGTGAAATCCGTGACGGATTGCCCGGACTACAAGATCAAGAAAGACGGCTTCCCGCCCGGCTTCCCTCGTTACTATCATGAGAAGGCGGGACATCTTACAAGCTCTGACAGACTCTGACAATCTACAAACTTAAAATTTCGGCAGCGAACTTCAACATTTCCATGGCATTGGGTGCCCGAGAAGTTTTGGGCTACCAGGCTACCATTCATGTTAACCCATCGTTGACATTGAGGATCCTATAGTATCGAAGAGTCTGCGTTTGGGAGAGCCATGGCTGACTTTGATAATCTCCAAATGAGCCCCAAAAATCCAAGGTGATCCTGTGAAGGTGTGTGGGCTCGTAGCATGCCTAGGCGAAAGCTAAAACCACAGTCACCAAAGGTTTCCCATGTCACCAGCCTGCTTGGAGAGGTTCAATCCGAGACGAAGTGGGCCACTTGGCTGGTTGAAATTCATGAGTAATTTTTCAGTTGCTTAAAATTGGAAACTGGTTGGCTTTGAACATATTTGGTAATCCTCAACCTGCTTCCGGTAGGTTTCAAATACTGCATTCTGGGTGGCGCATTCTCAATTTTCAACCATTAAAATGGGATGATGATTCCAAGTGGTTGCAGTTTACAGTTGAAATCACCGAATAGATGGATCAAGAAACTGTTTGAGGGGAGGATTGCCTCCTTTCACAAGGCCCTGCCCAGGTAAACTTGTGCTGCCGTATGGCTCCAAAGAAGAAAAAAGGCTCCTGGAGCTTCAAACCTTGGAAAAGCTCTTATGTTGCCCAGAACAAGGACTCGCATGTTGCCATGATATTTTTTCATGACTGCAAGAGGTGCATCCGCGCCCCCAAAAAGGAGATGACCATTCGGTTGCTTAGTCGACCTATGTCGACCTATGGAATCGCCAATTCATCACAGCGACTAGATGGCTTTGAAATGGTTTGAATTTGGTAATTTGGCCATGGGATCATGAGATCATGAGATCATGAGATCATGAGCGTCCGTAAATTTCTTCCATCATTTTACCATCATTTTCGTTTCATTTTCTCTGAAAGATGGCACCGCAGGAGCGATGCTTGGAAGAAACACGACCGCTGCAGACACGCGGTTGTTGCAGCCTGGTGGGCTCCACCGAGCGCCCCGGTGAAGACTGGTATGACTGCGATAATCCATGGTAAAGCCATGGTAAATATCCATGGTAAATCTATGGTAAATCCACGAAATCCATGGTGAATACGAGAATCACTTAGCTACTTAGCTACTCTTAGCGCTACTCTTAGCGCTACTCTTAGCTGCTTAGCCGAATATTCTGCTGGATTCTGATCATTTCTGAATGTGCTGAATGTGATCCGCACTGAGGGTCTACGGGGGCGCGTTCCAACTTTTCCTGAGATCTGCAAAAGTCTATAGCATGGCCCACCCGAAGATGTTACCAAGCGGAAACCCGACCTGGAAGGCTCGATCAGTGATGAATGCATCGCCCACCACGGTGGCACACGAGCAAACCAAAACTACTTAAAAACATCAACAAAAGCCATGCATAACCCCACCATAGCCATAAGATGCCATAAATTGCCATAAGTAAAAGAAATCAAAGATATCAAAGGGAAAAATGGAATTTCTGTGGCTCCCATGATCAGCACATCCCAACAGCCCTGTGCCATCCTGTGCCTGCGCACGGCGCACGGCGCACGGCGCATTTTGGAGGACTACGAGAAAAAGTCCAAGGTCTTCATGGAGCCCGAGGGCATTTTGGGCGCCAAAATTAATGGTGGGAAAAAAATTCTGCCCAAGGAACTCCTGCCAGAGATGGAAGGCATCAAGAAGCTCATGAAAAAAGACGGAGATCTCCAGTGTGAAGAGGATTTGGCACAAGTTGCTTGTTCACTACCTTTTCGCCGTTGCAAGGTGTTTCAACAGTTTCAACCTCTGTTTTTATTCTGAGATATTCTGAGGGTTCGCGCTTTTAGCCATGCCTCAAGCACAAAAGGTACAGTCTTTACAGGCGCATCACGGCACAGCACGCTTTCCGAAGTCTTGACACACGGTTTCTAATCAAAGAATGTGTTCTGTCATCATAATCCATGCCACTGCGGCCACTCGTTCGATGACTAAGAGTCATCATAAAAATCATTCGCAATCATAGGTATCTTTGAGAGTGAGCAGCTGCAAATTGCCAATGGTCAAGAACGCAAATGCATGTAATTTTCTGCCCCAGTGCCAGTATCATCAAAACATAGTGTCACAGCATGTAGCACTTCAGCATGAGAAAAGCATAGAAACACTTGTTTGAGATGCCACCTAAAACGCAACGTTCAACTACGGCAATGCCTTTCCAACAGCACAAAACGCCGAAAGCAGTAGTTCTAGCATGTTGTAAAGGGAGTTCGGAAGCGCGACAAGGCAACAATCTGAAGAACGCATGGCACTGCAACGTGTTTTTTTGCTTTTTCAGAATGCACAGCAGACCTTCCTTTTTCCTGTGGCACAGCGACATGCATTGCATTTTTTTGGAGAAACATGCGAAGATAACACATTTCAGACGAAGCCAGAGGCGACGAATTGAATTGCTCAGTACACTCCGTATTCCTACCTTGTCAGGAAAGCAGGTTTTAGTTGAAAAAATGTGTATGAAAAAACAGTGATGAAAACATATCACCTGTTTTGTTTGCTGTCAAAACTTGGCAGTTCATCTGCTGGGCATCACCACGACCTGTCATTGGTCTGAGGCTATCGCAGGGGGTAGTGGCTACTGCCAAGTCCGTATGAAGGAACCGCTCTGCTGCTTGGGCTGGCTCCGATTGAAGAGACAGTTTTCCAACGGAAATAGATTGATATTTGATGATATTTGACTGGGACGGATTGAAAACAAGATGCAGCCCAGCAACCCGAATGCTCACGCGTATGTTAATGGTACAGATGTCGAAACACATGGATATGCAGTCACGCAGAACACTTTTCTGCAATAGTTTACTTGAACAGTCTTGTACATATTTCCCCTGCTACCAGTCTGCAGTGTGGAGTGGAAGTGTAGAGTGTGGAGTGTGGAGTGAGGAGTGTGATGTGTGTAGAGTGTAGGAGTGGAGTGTAAAGTAAGGAGTGCGGAGTGTAAAAAAGTGGAGTGGGGAGTGTAGAGTGTGTAAAGTGTAGAGTGTGGTGTGTGGAGTGTGCAGTGGGCTAAAGTGTGGAGTGTGGAGTCTAGAGTGTGGAGTGGAAAATGTAAAGTGTAGAGTGTGGAGTGTGGAGTGTAACGTGTAGAGTGTGGAGTGTGGAGTGTAGAGTGTGGAGTGAGGAGTGTAAAGTGAAGAGTGTGGAGTGTGGAGTGTAAAGTGTAGAGTGTGGAGTGTGGAGTGGAAAGTGTAGAGTGTGGAGTGTGGAGTGTAAAGTGAGGAGTGTGGAGTGTAAAGTGTGGAGTGAGGAGTGTGTAAAGTGTAGAGTGTGGAGTGTAGAGTGTGGAGTGCAGAGTGTAAAGTGTAGAGTGTAAAGTGTAGAGTGTGGAGTGGGGAGTGGGGAGTGTAAAGTGTAGTGTGTCGAGTGTGGAGAGTGGAGTGTGGAGTGTGGAGTGTAAAGTGTGGAGTGAGGAGTGTAAAGTGTAAAGTGTGGAGTGTAAAATGTGATGTGTGGAGTGGGGAGTGTAGAGTGTATAAAGTGTAGAGTGTGGAGTGTGGAGTGTAGAGTGTAGAGTGTAGAGTGTAGAGTTTGAAGTGTAGAGTGTAAAGTGTAGAGTGTGGAGTGTGGAGTGTAAAGTGTGGAGTGTAAAGTGTGGAGTGTGGAGTGTAAAGTGTGGAGTGAGGAGTGTAAAGTGCTAAGTGTAAAGTGTGGAGTGTAAAGTGCAGAGTGTGGAGTGAGGAGTGTAAAGTGTAAAGTGTGGAGTGTGGAGTGTAAAGTGTAGAGTGTAGAGTGTGGAGTGTGGAGTGGAAAGTGTAGAGTGTGGAGTGTGGAGTGTAAAGTGTAGAGTGTGGAGTGTGGAGTGTGGAGTGTAGAGTGTGGAGTGTGGAGTGTAAAGTGTAAAGTGTGGAGTGTGGAGTGTGGAGTGTAAAGTGCAAATTGTGGAATTGTGGAGTGTGGAGTGTAAAGTGTAGTGTGGAGGGTGGATCTTCCCCCATAGACACGGCGACGCCACAGGAAAACCAGAGCCTCGAGACGAGACACGTGGGCGCAGAAAAACGAGCATTTCGTTCGAGAATTCCTGCAATTTTGACATTTTCGACACCTTAGCAATCAGGTTGGAATGTCACAGAGTGCCACGCCTGCCATGCAAAACGACATGACAACCTGCATAGACACGGCGAGGCCACAGGAAAACCAGAGACTCGACGCAGCAAAACGAGCATTTCGTGCGAGACTTCCGCTAAGTTTGACACTTTCGACACGTTATCAAACAGGTTGGAATGTCACAAAGTGCCACGCCTGCCAGGCAAAACAGCATGAATAACTGCTTGGAAACCTTCGAAACGGAGATGTTTTGCAGCTTCCCCCATAGACGCGGCGAGGCCACAGGAAAACCAGAGACTCGAGACGAGACATGTGGGAGCAGCAAAACGAGCACTTCGTGCGAGACTTCCTCCAATTTTGACACTTTGTAGCCTCAAAATCGACGTTTTCCTACGAGTTTTTTCTTCGGAACCTCGAAATTTGCAACCTCAAAATCGATGTTTCGTGCGAGGCTTCCGTCAATTTTCAGCACATCGCACAAAACGCCACGCCTGCCACGGAATTTGCACCTTGTCGCCACTTGACGCAGCCCTGCCAATGCGATTTACAAAAAACACGCAACACGACACGTCTAAAGTGCTGCGCCTGCCACGCAAAACGACGATGGACACGTCGAAAGTGCTGCGCCTGCCACGAAAACTGCAACGCATCTTCGGAAAACGTCGCAAAAGTATTGCACCTGCCACACAAAACGACCTTTGACGTCTGAATGTCACGAAGTGCTACGCCTGCCACGCGAAACGAAGCAACGCGACGTTTGAAACCTTGAAGAGGCACCCCTTCTGCGGAACTTACCATAGGCCATATAGCAATCGCGCGGACGGTTGTGGACGGTTGCGAACGGTTGCGGACGTAAATGCAACGTCGAGCGAATACACCCTCAACCCCGTGAAACGGGAATCCTTGCTGCGCATTCGGGAAAAAACTCGTGTTCCATTGTTTATCGTTGCACATGATTGGAATTGCATTGCCAATCCAGGATTGAGAAGGATCAAATATCCCAGTCCCCTCTTTTATTGGGTGATTTCGAGCGTTGGATCTGAAATACATCCGTAACGGATCCGAAGGTTGCTGCGCAGCGGAAGACTTGGACGATGAATCGGATGAAATGCAATGTCTGGAGATGGCCTGTGCGCCCAAAGGAAGTCGAGTGCACCTCGTTGCTGAAGGTGAAACATGGGTGAAACATCACATGGTGAAACATCACATGGTGAAACATCACATGGTGAAACATGGAAGCATCATGAATCTGTGGCCTCAATATTAAGGGAAAAACATTGGAAAACACCACACTTTTCTGATTGATCATTGATCAATCATTGATCATCATTTTCCCCATGATTTTCAAAGAAACCGATTTTCAGGGTCTGGGCATTTTTCGGCCACCTTTCTGCCAGGCTTGAAGGATCAAATGGACGGCCCTATCATAGTGGGGTGGAAGACCATCTGGCCTGACCCTTATGAAACGTGCCCCCAACGGCACAAGAACTTCGTGAAAGTCCCAGTGAGTCCAGTCCAGGGACGTGAAGGTGTCCTGAAGTCCTGCGACCGCAAGGTGACGAGATCTCTCGGATCGGTTTTTCACAGGGTCAGAAAAACCATGGAACTTTGCGTTGAGGCTGACTTTGAATTGCCGTGCCCTGCTGGAAAGGTGATGTATAGGATGATCAAAGGTTCGCATATTGCTGGCAATGAGTTTTCCTGTCCTGCGGGACTCAAGAGCAACTTACCAGGTGATCCTGAGAACGATTCCAGGTGCAAATGCGACTGAGGGCTGCTCTTAGCCTTAAGCAGACCGCTTGCTCCAAGACTGCGCAGCAATCATCGTGAAAATATGGCAATCTTTCCGTTGCAAAGGATCCTGAAGTTGAAACTGCCACCTGCCACATGTTTCATGTGAGAGATAGGAATTACCAAAGTCACTTGTTCTGCTATAGTGTTTAATCAATTCAGAAGTGAACCCAGGGTGATTTATTGAATTTCTTGTTCCCTCAGGGGCAACCATTTCCGTGCCACATTGATGACCGCTTCTCCGGCCAGGTTCTTGATGGAAAGGTTTCGACCTTTGTTTGTGATGTGTCTGGCTAAAATGCTCATCAGGTAGGATCATTGCGAACCAAATCCGATTGTTTCTAAATTCTCATTTTCACAATAGTCATTCCATGTTCTATGTTCTAAGTGGACATATAAGAGATGTTGCCTTTTGTAGTTTTGTTTTCATGCGTCGTTCATTTTGCTTTTGCTTCGCTTCTTGCACTTGCTATGATCCGCATGCAGTTCTCTGGTCTCAGGCATGGCAGTTGGATTCTGGACAGCTGAAACAACGCAGTGGAGGCCTTTGCACAACTAAACTCACCAAATCGAGAGATGTGAATCTCATGCAACCACAGAAGGAATGTCCATGGGACAAATTCGAGGTTGACTTTTGTGAGCTGCAACCATGCATGATGCAGATGCGCAATGTTGGCTTGAAATCCTCCGGTCTGACAGCCGGGCGATAGGCTTCATGCAGAGTGACTGCGTGACTCCTGCAGATGGCAGCCTCGAGGTGCAGATGTTGCGCAGCTTTTGTAAAACGTCCCAATGTGAGCAGTGACAATAGCAGTGACATTCTGACACCGAAGCCCAGTTGTTGATTTGCCACAGACATTGTCATTTTCCGGAAGCCAACACTTGAAGTCTTGGGGAACTCTAGCTTGTATATTAATGAATTGTCAGCGTGTGCTTTGCGCTTGCAATGCTGTTTCCGGACAGCCAAGGCCGGATCTGGTAATTTTTCCCTGGGACTGCGCAGCATGATACATGCACCAGCGAGTTGGGTCAATCGATGACGCATCCAGGTGCGGCGGTGTAGTGGGGCTTCATGGCTTCAGGACCTCCCTGTGACTTTGCTTCACAGCTGCTCGCAGTGATTGGGACGCGCCCTGGGCGAGTCCCAAACTCTCAGATTTTAGCCCTGTGCATCAAGTGTCCTAGGACGACGTGCTTGAGCCGATAGAGTCCAATCTGTACAAGAAGGCCAGATGTGATTGGGGCATTTGCATTGAGAAATATTGAGATGTGAACTGCAAAGAACAAATATCATCGTTGCCTACAACCATTGGTCTCATTTGTCCTTTTCACGTCCTTAAATTGAGTCACATTCAAGACAGGTTTCAGGTCGTCTCAGTGTGACCCAATCCCACTGAGGCTCTGGCTGAACTTCAGCTATGATAAAAAAGCGGCTGTTGCTGATTCCTGAACCAAGGAACATCCAAGAATTTATCTTGAGTGTGATTGCCCTCCCGTAGTCGGATTTTCCTTTATTGCCTTTTTTTGAAGCGAAGTTACATGAAGTTACATGGTTTGCTGTTGCAAACATGCAGTATGATTTCTGAAACTGTATTATACAGTATTCATTTAAAAACAAATAACAATTGCATTTTCTGTTGAACAGAAATTGAATCAATCTGAGCATATTCTTGGACCTTTGCGCAATTTGGGCTCACAAACGATTCCAGCAGAGCTACGCTGCGACATGTTCCATAAAAAGGGGGAGCCTTGACGTCAGGCCGATTATGTTTCCTGATGACATCTGATGACCATCTCAGGCCTTAAATTTCAAAGTTGAGCGGCTGAATTGTAGTTTCTGTAATTTTCTTGAATCACCTAAGACTCTGATGACATCACCACGGTTTGGTTTCCGACATTCCAGTGATTCCAGTGCTTCGAGGCCATTTGGTCACCAAGGATATCGGCTGTTTGAATGTGTAGCCATATCCCAAGGCAATAAGCATGGTTTCGTCGAAAACTGCACCATGCCATCGGCGCAATGAAGTCATCTTGCTGGTGGGAGTTTTGCTGGTGGGCCAAGCACTGTAGACACAGCAAAACCGGAAGCTTTTTGGGACGGTGTTGGAAAGAGTTGAGCAAGTGACAAATCGATTGCACCATGAGGATTAGAAGGATAAATATGACAACAAGGCTTGATCATGTCTAAGAATGATTTGAAATGCAGGCTTTTTGACATTGCACGGTTTCACGATCTCTCTTTCGATTTGACACGTTAGCTTGTTTGAAAGTAGACTGTGAGGTGCGGCTGGGGGCTGTTCACCAATTGTGGAGGGCTGAGCTTTTCAACAAGCTGTTGATGGTTTGCAGAAGTGGACACCGCATGCCGCATGCTGAGAATCTTTAGATGATGTACCGCTTTAGATCTCGGAGAATTTCGATTATGATGCAAATTACATGTGTACCCCACGAGAAACACTTTGGACTCTTTGGTGACCCAAAGGACCCCTGACCTGTGCAAAAGTAATTCACTTACCTTGATATCAATGTTAGGGCCTAACTGTTAGGGTCCCGCTCTACATCTTGACTTTTCCCTTCTTTTTCCAACCTTTCGCCAAAAACAACCTGCATGGTATGCGCAAGTTGTGACTGGATCGCTATTTGTGCTGAGAGGCCTGAATCGCCCTTGATTCGCATCCCATTGACTCGTCGTTTGTTTAGTCCTTTGTTTGATCCGATGTGCCGGATGTCCCGCTGTACGCTCCTTGTTTTGTGCCACTTGGCCCACCTGGCCCACGTGGCTGCCATGCGGGAATTGTATGATGTGGTTACCATGGACGACACCATGGTGTGCGAGTGCAAAGAGGTGAACTCCGTGACGGATTGCCCGGACTACAAGATCAAGAAAGACGGCTTCCCGCCCGGCTTCCCTCGTTACTATCATGAGAAGGCGGGACATCTTACAAGCTCTGACAGACTCTGACAATCTACAAACTTAAAATTTCGGCAGCGAACTTCAACATTTCCATGGCATTGGGTGCCCGAGAAGTTTTGGGCTACCAGGCTACCATTCATGTTAACCCATCGTTGACATTGAGGATCCTAGTATCGAAGAGTCTGCGTTTGGGAGAGCCATGGCTGACTTTGATAATCTCCAAATGAGCCCCAAAAATCCAAGGTGATCCTGTGAAGGTGTGTGGGCTCGTAGCATGCCTAGGCGAAAGCTAAAACCACAGTCACCAAAGGTTTCCCATGTCACCAGCCTGCTTGGAGAGGTTCAATCCGAGACGGAGTGGGCCACTTGGCTGGTTGAAATTCATGAGTAATTCTTCAGTTGCTTAAAATTGGAAACTGGTTGGCTTTGAACATATTTGGTAATCCTCAACCTGCTTCCGGTAGGTTTCAAATACTGCATTCTGGGTGGCGCATTCTCAATTTTCAATCATTAAAATGGGATGATGATTCCAAGTGGTTGCAGTTTACAGTTGAAATCACCAAATAGATGGATCAAGAAACTGTTTGAGGGGAGGATTGCCTCCTTTCACAAGGCCCTGCCCAGGTAAACTTGTGCTGCCGTATGGCTCCAAAGAAGAAAAAAGACTCCTGGAGCTTCAAACCTTGGAAAAGCTCTTATGTTGCCCAGAACAACAAGGACTCGCATGTTGCCATGATATTTTTTCATGACTGCAAGAGGTGCATCCGCGCCCCCAAAAAGGAGATGACCATTCAGTCGACCTATGTCGACCTATGGAATCGCCAATTCATCACAGCGCCTAGATGGCTTTGAAATGGTTTGAATTTGGTAATTTGGCCATGAGATCATGAGATCATGAGATCATGAGATCATGAGCGTCCCTAAATTTCTTCCATCGTTTTACATCATTTTCGTTTCATTTTCTCTGAAAGATGGCACCAAAGGAGCGATGCTTGGAAGAAACACGACCGCTGCAGACACGCGGTTGTTGCAGCCTGGTGGGCTCCACCGAGCGCCCCGGTGAAGGCTGGTATGACTGCGATAATCCATGGTAAAGCCATGGTAAATATCCATGGTAAATCTATGGTAAATCCACGAAATCCATGGTGAATACGAGAATCACTTAGCTACTTAGCTACTCTTAGCGCTACTCTTAGCTGCTTAGCCGAATATTCTGCTGGATTCTGATCATTTCTGAATGTGCTGAATGTGATCCGCACTGAGGGTCTACGGGGGCGCGTTCCAACTTTTCCTGAGATCTGCAAAAGTCTATAGCATGGCCCACCCGAAGATGTTACCAAGCGGAAACCCGACCTGGAAGGCTCGATCAGTGATCAGTGAATGCATCGCCCACCACGGTGGCACACGAGCAAACCAAAACTACTTAAAAACATCAACAAAAGCCATGCATAACCCCACCATAGCCATAAGATGCCATAAATTGCCATAAGTACAAACAATCAAAGATATCAAAGGGAAAAATGGAATTTCTGTGGCTCCCATGATCAGCACATCCCAACAGCCCTGTGCCATCCTGTGCCTGCGCACGGCGCACGGCGCACGGCGCATTTTGGAGGACTACGAGAAAAAGTCCAAGGTCTTCATGGAGCCCGAGGGCATTTATTTCGCCAAAATTGCTGGTGGGAAAACCATTCTGCCCAAGGAACTCCTGCCAGAGATGGAAGGCATCAAGAAGCTCATGAAAAAAGACGGAGATCTCCAGTGTGAAGAGGATTTGGCACAAGTTGCTTGTTCACTACCTTTTCGCCGTTGCAAGGTGTTTCAACAGTTTCAACCTCTGTTTTTATTCTGAGATATTCTGAGGGTTCGCGCTTTTAGCCATGCCTCAAGCACAAAAGGTACAGTCTTTACAGGCGCATCACGGCACAGCACGCTTTCCGAAGTCTTGACACACGGTTTCTAATCAAAGAATGTGTTCTGTCATCATGATCCATGCCACTGCGGCCACCCGTTCGATGACTAAGAGTCATCATAGGAATCATTCGCAATCATAGGTATCTTTGAGAGTGAGCAGCTGCAAATTGCCAATGGTCAAGAACGCAAATGCATGTAATTTTCCGCCCCAGTGCCAGTATCATCAAAACATAATGTCACAGCATGCCGCACTTCAGCATGAGAAAAGCATACAAAACCTTGTTACGCAACGTTCAACTACGGCAATGCTTTTCCAACAGCACAAAACGCCGAAAGCAGTAGTTCTAGCATGTTGTAAAGGGAATTCGGAAGCGCGACAAGGCAACAACCTGAAGAACGCATGGCACTGCAACGTGTTTTTTTTGCTTTTTCAGAATGCACAACAGACCTTCCATTTTCCTGTGGCACAGCGACATGCATTGCATTTTTTTGGAGAAACATGCGAAGATAACACGTTTCAGACGAAGCCAGAGGCGACGAATTGAATTGCTCAGTACACTCCGTATTCCTACCTTGTCAGGAAAGCAGGTTTTAGTTGAAAAAATGTGTATGAAAAAACAGTGATGAAAACATATCACCTGTTTTGTTTGCTGTCAAAAATTGGCAATTCATCTGCTGGGCATCACCACGACCTGTCATTGGTCTGAGGCTATCTCAGGGGGTAGTGGCTACTGCCGAGTCCATATGAAGGAACCGCTCTGCTGCTTGGGCTGGCTCCGATTGAAGAGACAGTTTTCCAACGGAAATAGATTGATATTTGATGATATTTGACTGGGACGGATTGAAAACACGATGCAGCCCACGAACCCGAATGCTCACGCGTATGTTAATGGTACAGACATCGAAACACATGGATATGCAGTCACGCAGAACACTTTTCTGCAATAGTTTATTTGAACAGTCTTGTACATATTTCCCCTGTTACCAGTCTGCAGTGTGGAGTGGAAAGTGTAGAGTGTGGAGTGTGGAGTGAGGAGTGTGATGTGTGTAGAGTGTAGGTGTGGAGTGTAAAGTAAGGAGTGTGGAGTGTAAAAAAGTGGAGTGGGGAGTGTAGAGTGTGTAAAGTGTAGGGTGTGGTGTGTGGAGTGTGGAGTGTGCAGTGGATAAAGTGTGGAGTGTGGAGTCTAGGGTGTGGAGTGGAAAGTGTAAAGTGTAGAGTGTAAAGTGTAGAGTGTGGAGTGTGGAGTGTAAAGTGTAGAGTGTGGAGTGTGGAGTGTGGAGTGTAGAGTGTGGAGTGTGGAGTGAGGAGTGTAAAGTGCAAAGTGTGGAGTGTGGAGTGGAAAGTGTAGAGTGTGGAGTGCGGAGTGTGGAGTGTAAAGTGAGGAGTGTGGAGTGTAAAATGTGGAGTGTAAAGTGTGGAGTGAGGAGTGTGGAGTTTGTAAAGTGTAGGGTGTGGATTGTAGAGTGTGGAGTGTGGAGTGCAGAGTGTAAAGTGTGGAGTGTAAAGTGTAGAGTGTGGAGTGCGGAGTGTGGAGTGTAAAGTGTAGAGTGTGGAGTGTGGAGTGGAAAGTGTAGAGTGTGGAGTGTGGAGTGTGGAGTGCTGAGTGTAAAGTGAGGAGTGTGGAGTGTAAAGTGTGGAGTGAGGAGTGTGTAAAGTGTAGAGTGTGGAGTGTAGAGTGTAAAGTGTAAAGTGTGGAGTGTGGAGTGTAAAGTGTAAATTGTGGCATTGTGGAGTGTGGAGTGTAAAGTGTAGTGTGGAGGGTGGATCTTCCCTCATAGAGACGGCGACGCCACAGGAAAACAGAGCCTCGAGACGAGACACGTGGGCGCAGGAAAACGAGCATTTCGTGCGAGAATTCCACTAATTTTGACATTTTCGACACGTTAGCAAACAGGTTGGAATGTCACAGAGTGCCATGCCTGCCACGCAAAACGACATGACAACCTGCTTGGAAACCTTCGAGAAGGATATGTTTTGCAGCTTTCCCCATAGACACGGCGAGGCCACAGGAAAACCAGAGACTCGAGACGAGACACGTGGGCGCAGCAAAACGAGCATTTCGTGCGAGACTTCCGCTAAGTTTGACACTTTCGACACGTTATCAAACAGGTTGGAATGTCACAAAGTGCCACGCCTGCCACGCAAAGCAACATGACAAACTGCTTGGAAACCCGCAGGAAAACCAGAGACTCGAGACGAGACACGTGGGAGCAGCAAAACGAGCATTTCGTGCGAGACTTCCTCCAATTTTGACACTTTGCACGCCTGCCACGGAATCCGCACCTTGTCGCCAACGCATCCCTGCCAATGCGATTCGCAAAAACACGCAACTCGACACGTCTAAAGTGCTGCGCCTGCGACGCAAAATGACGATGGACACGTCGAAAGTGTTTTGCTGCCACGAAAACTGCAACGCATCTTCCGAAAACGTCGCAAAAGTATTGCACCTGCCACACAAAACGACTTTCGACGTCTGAATGTCACGAAGTGCTACGCCTGCCACGCGAACGAAGCAACGCGCGCGACGTTTGAAACCTCGAAAAACCACCCTCTGCAGAACTTACCATAGGCACGGCCATATAGCAATCAAGCGGACGGTTGCGGACGGTTACGAACGGTTGCGGACGTAAACGGAACGTCGAGCGAACACTCCCTCAACCCCCAGACCCCCAGAGTGAAACGGGAACCCTTGCTACGCATTCGGGAAAAAACTCATGTTCCATTGTTTATCGTTGCACATGATTGGAATTGCATTGCCAATCCAGGATTGAGAAAGATAAAATATCCCAGTCCCCCTTTTATTGGGTGATTTCGAGCGTTGGATCCGAAATACATCCGTAACGGATCCGAAGGTTGCTGCGCAGCGGAAGACTTGGACATGGATGAAATGCAATGTCTGGAGATGGCCTGTGCGCCCAATGAAAGTCGAGTGCACCTCGTTGCTGACCTGAAGCCGAAACGGGGATGGGGCCTTGAGTATGACGACATAGTGGGGTGGGATACCATCTGGTTACCTGACCCTTATGAAAAATGCCCCCAACGGCACGAGAACTTCGTGAAAGTCCCAACGAGGGGGAATATTCTGTCCTGCGACCGCAACGAGACGAAATATACAGGAGGAGTGCTCTTTAAAGAACCCATCGAACTTTGCGTTGAGGCTGACTTTGAATTTGGGTGCCCTGCTGGAAAGGTGATGTATAGGAGGGTCAAAGGTTGGCATATTTTGTACAATGAGTTTTCCTGTCCTGCGGGACTCAAGAGCAACTTACCAGGTGATCCTGAGAACGATTCCAGGTGCAAATGCGACTGAGGGCTGCTCTTAGCCTTAAGCAGACCGCTTGCTCCAAGACTGCGCAGCAATCATCGTGAAAATATGGCAATCTTTCCGTTGCAAAGGATCCTGAAGTTGAAACTGCCGCCTGCCACATGTTTCATGTGAGAGATAGGAATTACCAGGGCATACAATAATATATGTACCCGCTCCCCGGTCCCGTAGCCCCCCCAATGGTATGGTCCCCTACTCCCTGACCTAGAATCTTTCATTTCCATGGCATTTACAGCATTTTGGATACAAAACTTCAAATTTCCATGGTATTTGCACCAGTTTGGAAGGAGAACCTCATATTTCCATAGTATGTACAGCATTTTGGATGCAACACCTACTTATACAGGAACTAAAGAGTATAGTTACATTACCTCTTTATTTATTCTTACTGGCGGTTAAGCGGGAATAAGGGAATACAAAAACTATGCCCCATGGCAAGTTCCAAGTGCTTGATGATGTGGTTCAATGTTTACACCAGTGTCTCTGGTTAAAAATATCCATTTGTGATGATGAGTTGGTTGGAGAATGGAATTGTACTATTTAATTATGACATGATCAAAATAAAAAAATGAAAGGCCAGTTGCCTCAGTTAAATAAGATCTAGACCAAATGTATTTAAATGTGGACTAATTAGTAATATTAATAGATCAATTGTATCAAATTATTGCCCTTAAAATTAATGGATCATGTTGCATTGCCCCATGCTGAAGAAGCATCATCAATCACATGCATTGCCCCATGCTGCAGAAGCATAACATGCATTTTCCCATGCTGAAGAAGCATCATCACATGCATTGCCCCATGCTGCAGAAGCATAACATGCATTTTCCCATGCTGAAGAAGCATCACATGCACTGAAAATTGCCCAAATCAGATGCCAGTGAAGCATCCATGCTAAAGAAACAACCATTCTTGGAAACATCCATGCTGTTTTTTTTGGAATCTTTAATGATATTTTGGCCAGGATCAAAATTCATGGCAATTCGAACAGCCAAGATCAGTGTGCTAAGGTGGCACTGACGCATCTGTTCAGAATGAGGAAGATTGCAAAAAGCGGCCAGCTAGCTGGCCACATGCCAGCTTGCTGGCAACTGAAACAACCCCAAAACGGCTAAGAGGCCAGCTAGCTGGCAAGAGTAAGACATAATATGAAACAAAATATGAAACAACAAACTGGCCAAACACCGTAAGGGTCTTTTGGCCAGTTTGTTGTCTATATTTTGCATTTAATTTATTACAAGACATTGACTGGCCAGCTCACTTGCCAAAGGCCCTTTCTTTACATGCATGGCGACGGGTGATGCCCACAGTGAGTGTCAGTGCGCTGCTTCTTGGGCTCAATTTGATTTGCGTCAATTTCAATCGGAGGTCGAAGGGAGCCCCGACCGTCGGCGAATGATCTTCCGCATGGCCTCTTCCAAGTCTATGCTTGAGAGCCACTTCTGAGTTGAGGCTGAAAAGAAGCGAAAATAGTTTGAAAAACGTCGGTCAAACAAAATCAAACCTCAGTCAGTGAACAGCAATAACATCCAAGCCGCGGAGTTGTTCCTCAAATAGTTGTACTTCGCCTTGAGAAGCTCCAGCGGCATCCTGTGCAAGAGGCGTTTTTGAACCATCATCGGGCATGGCGCTGGCTTCTCCTTGGCTCGCGTCCATTGTCCCATTTTGCTGGCTTGGATGGTTTTCGCAGTCACAGAAGGGGGCGGTGGTCGCATCATTCCCATGGATACAAATGAGGCTCTTGACAATGGACGACGTTTGGCCTGGGAAATTTTGCGGCAGTCAAGTGTAAGTTTCAGTCAAGCCAGCTGGCAGCGCACATTTATGATCAGCCAGCAATCTGGCCATGCAAAAAAACACTTTATCAGTCGCGGTGCTTCGCCATTGGAAGAACAAATTTGAAGGACCAGCAAGCTGGCCATTTCAACACCAGCAAGCTGGCCATTTCAGGACCAGCAAGCTAGCCAATTCAGGTTATCATTTCAAAATTTCAAAGGGTGACAATCATTTTCACCATTTGATTCCAGGCACTGGTAGTCAGTCCATTCCTGACCAGCAGTGGTCTTACCACTGGTCGTTGCTAAAGAGGGTTGTGTTTCCAGACCTTCAAGTCTGTCTGGAAAAGGCCAAGCATGCACCACCCATAGATGTCGTCCGCAGATGCATACAGGACTGCCGTGAGCAACACGGATCTGCCGGCGGAGTCCCACACCTCAACTCATCGATGATATTGTTTCGCAAGTTGACCTGGATAAAAACCAAAGCTCATTGTGTACATAGAGTGGACATTTGATGATATCAGTTACTATTTTTTAAGTTTGAAGGCAAGAAACGCCACGGAAAAAAACCTTCTCCAACGTAGGCAACATCTCGAAGATCATGGATGTGCACAGTGCCACCCGCTTGTACTGCCTCAGATCAACCCAGAAAAAATGTTCAAAATCAATGGCAAAAAACTGCCTGGGCACGGAACCATGTTCTAAATGCAAACTGATAGTACCGTCATCAACCAGCAAGCTGAAACAACCAAACAGTTTCAACCAGCAAGCTGGTCCAATCATCAACCAGCAAGCTGGTCCAATCAACTAGCAAGCTGGTTCAATCATCAACCAGCAAGCTGGTCCAATAATCAACTAAGCTGGTTCAATCATCAACCAGCAAGCTGGCTGGGTCAATCATCAACCAGCAAGCTCGTCCAATCATCAACCAGCAAGCTGGTCCAATCATCAACTAAGCTGGTTCAATCATCAACCAGCAAGCTCGCTGGGTCAATCATCAACCAGCAAGCTGGTCCAATCATCAACCAGCAGCTGGTCCAATCATCAACCAGCAAGCTGGTTCAAAGCTGGACTACTTTACTTGAATCGAACAAGTTGCAACAGCACATCTTCCGATTCACCATTGGTGATGGCATCCTTCAGGGCGAACAAGTAGGTATGCTCTGGCTCTTCAGGGGCGACTCGGCGCAGGTTGCCCTTCGACACCGAGAGGTCTTCCGCAACAGCAATGACAGTCGGGCGGTCAAAGAGAGCCGGTCCGTCTTTGAAGATCTTGGACTGCAGCCTTTTGACGGAATCCCTGTTGATTGGCACCTTTGGCGCTGCGCTCCACTAAGACCTCAAAATGAAGATATTTTTACTTTAGGCACTTAATGAAGATATTAGTAGTTATATGAACTTATCATAGAAGTGATTTTTACCTATTTTCACTGATTTTCACTTATTTTGCTTACTTTTTTATGTTTTTTTGTAATGAGACTAGCATTGATTATAGACGAGAGTTTTTTCGTCATATACTTTTTGAAAAGAGTTTTTTGCGTCAAATACATCTTTTTTTTCTTCATGGTGATTATTGTTCTTTTTAGGGTTCATCCTGTTCAGGAGTTATCCTTTTCAGGAATTATCCTTTTCAGGAACTACTCTATTCAGAATGAATCCTTTTCAGGAACTATCCCTTTCAGGAATTTTCCCTCTCACTGCGGCACAGAAGAAGCATAATCTGGTTGCCATCATTGAGGCGCAGAAGAAGGAAAAACAATCTGAAGGATGCTTCTTGAACAGAACTTTTACGAGTTTGGAAAGTAATTGCACCAAAAAAATAGTTCAAAGCGACCGACTACAAAATTCCTAGCAGCAAAAAACTTTTGATGCTCGAGAGTTCGATCAATCTAAACTTATAAATGTTGTATATTTCTCCATGTATTTTTATTTCAAAGACGTTTTTATTTTTTCGGATTATCAGACTAGACAGTGAAATTTCAGGAAGCACATATTTTATGACATTTCCATCTCTTTGCAAATTTTAAGTTTTTAAAAATATAGATAACATATTTCATTTTTTAAATTATGTTGGAACTTAATATAGTTCACTTCCTGCAATTCCTTCCCTTTGTATGGAAAAAAGTAATTCATATTTCCTTTGAAAAGGACCGCTTGTTTTTCTATAGCTGACCTTGTTGATCTTTTTGTCTTTTCTTTACATTATATATATATATATTTAAATATATATAATGAAAATATGGGGATGTCTCAAAATGAGGTGTCCGTTTTTTCCCTTAAAGTAACCATTTTGGAACCAAAAACGGACACCTCATTTTGAGACATATCCATATTTGTTTTGAATTTAAGCATATATCTATAGAGAAAAAGGATCAAAAATTATCAATTAATCATAAATTTTCTTAGGTGTCTAAGTTGCTCAAACTTTAAATATTTTCAATTTTTTTTAAATTTTCTTAACTTTCTGATTTTCTATTTTTTGGAATTTTCTGAATTTTCTGATTTTTCTAAATTTTCTGAATTTTTGAAATTTTCTGAATTTTCTGAATTATATATATATATATTCTGAATTTTCTGACTTTTCTGAATTTGAATTTGTTTTGACATTTTTGGTTGTTTGTACATTTCTTAGATATATAAATTCCCACAATTTTCCTGCTTGATATAGTGAACATTTTCTTACAGGAACCTTTTTTTTAAATATAAACTGGCATCTTGAAATCTATATTTTTCCAGGAAGGAACCTTTTTTTACAGTGAGTATCTCTTACAGGAACTGACACCTAGCAAATGGTTTGTTCTCATTTTTTTTTCAAACTGTTTCTTCCCAGTAAGTGTCCTTCACACGAACTGATCCCTACCAAAAGGTTTCTTCACAGTCATTATCCTTCACAAACTCTTTCTTCCCAGTCAGTATCCTGCAGAGAACTATTCCCTACAATTTTTTTCCTTTCAAGGAAGCATCCTGCAGAGAACTATTCCCTACAATCTTTTTCCTTTCCAGGAAGTATCCTGCAGAGAACTATTCCCTACATTTTTTTCCTTTCCAGGAAGTATCCTGCAGAGAACTATTCCCTACAAAATTTTTCCTTTCCAGGAAGTATCCTGCAGAGAGCTATTCCCTACAATTTTTTCCTTTCCAGGAAGTATCCTGCAGAGAACTATTCCCTACATTTTTTTTCCTTTCCAGGAAGTATCCTGCAGAGAACTATTCCCTAAAAAAAAATCCTTTCCAGGAAGTATCCTGCAGAAAACTATTCCCTACAAAAATGTTCCTTTCCAGAAAGTATCCTTCAGAGAAATATTCCCTACACAATTTTTCCTTTCCAGGAAGTATTCTTCAGAGAACTATTCCCTACATTTTTTTTCCTTTCAAGGAAGCATCCTGCAGAGAACTATTCCCTACAATCTTTTTCCTTTCCAGGAAGTATCCTGCAGAGAACTATTCCCTACATTTTTTTTCCTTTCCAGGAAGTATCCTGCAGAGAACTATTCCCTACAAAATCTTTTCTTTCCAGGAAGTATCCTGCAGAGAACTATTCCCTACACAATTTTTCCTTTCCAGGAAGTATCCTGCAGAGAACTATTCCCTACAAAATTTTTCCTTTCCAGGAAGTATCCTGCAGAGAACTATTCCCTACAATTTTTTTTCCTTTCCAGGAAGTATCCTGCAGAGAAACATTCCCTTAAAAAAATCCTGTGGATGTATCAAGCACACAGAAAAATCAAATTTCACTTCTTATCGCTTCTTTTCGCTTATTTTGGCTTATTTTGACTAATATTCTACTATATTTGCTTAGATCTTCCTCATTATGTTTTAAGTTCACCTAAAAAATTAGTGGAACTTATAACAAAACATTTTTGAAAAAGCAATTTGAACAAGATATTAGAAGGATAATAGTAACTTATCATATACTTATAAATTAATTAAGTGCCTAAAGTAAAAACATCTTCATTTTGAGGTCTCAGTGGCGAGCCATCTTGCCGGCCACAAGGCCGGTATTGGAAATGCATTTTTTAAGTTAGTTTCTATATTCCCTGAAGGTTTCTGTATTCCCTTAGTTTTCTCAGTTGAAAACCTTCGGACTGTTGAGAGACATGGGTGGATCCACCCCAGTGCTCTCAACAGCGCCGAGCGCTCGGCACTGTTGAGAGGAGCTTTTTCAGCAAGAAGGAAACTGTTGAGAGACATGGGTGGATCCACCCCATGTCTCTCAACAGTTTCCTTGTTGCTGAAAAAACTCCTCTCAACAGTGCCGAGCGCTCGGCGCTGTTGAGAGCACTGGGGTGGATCCACCCATGTCTCTCAACAGCAGGAGGTTTTGTGGCAGTACTCTTTGCATTCTGTTTCCCTTAACTGTTCACCCGGGTCAGGCAGTGTTCGTCGACACTGTCTTCAAAGCTGCGATGCAGACCGCTGGGACCTATGATGCCGCTGGCAACCTGTTCTGGATCAACTTCAAGTGCTGAGACCTCAAAATGAAGATGTTTTTACTTTAGGCACTTAATGAATTTATAAGTATATGATAAGTTACTATTATCCTTCTAATATCTTGTTCAAATTGCTTTTTCAAAAATGTTTTGTTATAAGTTCCACTAAATTTTTAGGTGAACTTATAACATAATAAGGAAGATCTAAGCAAATATAGTAGAATATTAGTCAAACATAAGCCAAAATAAGCGAAAAGAAGCGATAAGAAGTGAAATTTGATTTTTTTGTGTGTTTGATAGATCCAAAGGATTTTTTTTAAGGGAATATTTCTCTGCAGGATACTTCCTGGAAAGGAAAAAAAATAGGGAATATTTCTCTGCAGGATACTTCCAGGGAAAGGACAAATTTTGTAGGGAATAGTTCTCTGCAGGATACTTCCTGGAAAGGAAAAAAATTGTAGGGAATAGTTCTCTGCAGGATACTTCCTGGAAAGGAAAAGATTTTGTAGGGAATAGTTCTCTGAAAATTACTTCCTGGAAAGGAAAAATTGTGTAGGGAATAGTTCTCTGCAGGATACTTCCTGGAAATAAAAGATTTTGTACGGAATAGTTCTCTGCAGGATGCTTCCTTGAAAGGAAAAAAAATGTTGGGAATAGTTCTCTGCAGGATACTTCCTGGAAAGGACAAATTTTGTAGGGAATAGTTCTCTGAAGGATACTTCCTGGAAAGGAAAAAAAATGTAGGGAATAGTTCTCTGCAGGATACTTCCTGGAAAGGAAAAATTTTGTAGGGAATAGTTCTCTGCAGGATACTTCCTGGCAAGGAAAAAAATTGTAGGGAATAGTTCTCTGCAGGATACTTCCTGGAAAGGAAAAAAATTGTAGGGAATAGTTCTCTGCAGGATGCTTCTTTGAAAGGGAAAAAAATGTAGGGAATAGTTCTCTGCAGGATACTGACTGGGAAGAAAGAGTTTGTGAAGGATAATGGCTGTGAAGAAACCTTTTGGTAGGGATCAGTTCGTGTGAAGGACACTTACTGGGAAGAAACAGATTGAAACAAAAGATGAGAACAAACCATTTGCTAGGTGTCAGTTCCTGTAAGAGATACTCACTGTAAAAAAAGGTTCCTTCCTGGAAAAATATAGATTTCAAGATGCCAGTTTATATAAAAAAAAAGGTTCCTGTAAGAAAATGTTCACTATATCAAGCAGGCAAATTGTGGGAATTTATATATCTAAGAAATGTACAAACAACGAAAAATGTCAAAAAAAAAATCAGAAAATTGAGAAAATTCAGAAAATTCAGAAACTTCAGAAAATTCAGAAAATATAATTCAGACAATTTAGAAAATTCAGAAATATATATATAATTCAAAAAAGTCAGAAAATTCAGAAGATTCAGAAAATTTCAAAAATTCAGAAAATTTAGAAAAATTAAGACAATTCAGAAAATTCAGAAAATTCAAAAAAAATACAAAAAAATAGAAAAATCAGAACATTAAGAAAATTTATAAATTTTGAGAATATTTAAAGTTTGAGCAACTTAGACACCTCAGAAAATTTATGATTAATTGATAATTTTTGATCCTTTTTCTCTATAGATATATGCTTAAATTCAAAACAAATATGGATATGTCTCAAAATGAGGTGTCCGTTTTTGGTTCCAAAATGGTTACTTTAAGGGAAAAAACGGACACCTCATTTTGAGACATCCCCATATTTTCATTATATATATTTAAATATATATATATAATGTAAAGAAAAGACAAAAAGATCAACAAGGTCAGCTATAGAAAAACAAGCGGTCCTTTTCAAAGGAAATATGAATTACTTTTTTCCATACAAAGGGAAGGAATTGCAGGAAGTGAACTATATTAAGTTCCAACATAATTTAAAAAATGAAATATGTTATCTATATTTTTAAAAACTTAAAATTTGCAAAGAGATGGAAATGTCATTTAAAAAAAATATGTGTTTCCTGAAATTTCACTGTCTAAGCTGATAATCCGAAAAAATAAAAACGTCTTTGAAATAAAAATACATGGAGAAATATACAACATTTATAAGTTTAGATTGATCGAACTCTCGAGCATCAAAAGTTTTTTGCTGCTAGGAATTTTGTAGTCGGTCGCTTTGAACTATTTTTTTGGTGCAATTACTTTCCAAACTCGTAAAAGTTCTGTTCAAGAAGCATCCTTCAGATTGTTTTTCCTTCTTCTGCGCCTCAATGATGGCAACCAGATTATGCTTCTTCTGTGCCGCAGTGAGAGGGAAAATTCCTGAAAGGGATAGTTCCTGAAAAGGATTCATTCTGAATAGAGTAGTTCCTGAAAAGGATAATTCCTGAAAAGGATAACTCCTGAACAGGATGAACCCTAAAAAGAACAATAATCACCATGAAGAAAAAAAAGATGTATTTGACGCAAAAAACTCTTTTCAAAAAGTATATGACGAAAAAACTCTCGTCTATAATCAATGCTAGTCTCATTAAAAAAAAACATAAAAAAGTAAGCAAAATAAGTGAAAATAAGTGAAAATAGGTAAAAATCACTTCTATGATAAGTTCATATAACTACTAATATCTTCATTAAGTGCCTAAAGTAAAAAGATCTTCACTTTGAGGTCTTAGTGGAGCGCAGCGCCAAAGGTGCCAATCAACAGGGACTCCGTCAAAAGGCTGCAGTCCAAGATCTTCAAAGACAGACCGGCTCCCTTTGACCGCCCGACTGTCATTGCTGTTGCGGAAGACCTCTCGGTGTCGAAGGGCAACCTGCGCCGAGTCTCCCCTGAAGAGCCAGAGCATGCCTACTTGTTCGCCCTGAAGGATGCAATCACCAATGGTGAATCGGAAGATGTGCTGTTGCAACTTGTTCGATTTAAGTAAAGTAGTCCAGCTTTGAACCAGCTTGCTGGTTGATGATTGGACCAGCTTGCTGGTTGATGATTGGACCAGCTTGCTGGTTGATGATTGACCCAGCCAGCTTGCTGGTTGATGATTGAACCAGCTTAGTTGATGATTGGACCAGCTTGCTGGTTGATGATTGGACCAGCTTGCTGGTTGATGATTGACCCAGCCAGCTTGCTGGTTGATGATTGAACCAGCTTGCTAGTTGATGATTGGACCAGCTTGCTGGTTGATGATTGAACCAGCTTGCTAGTTGATGATTGGACCAGCTTGCTGGTTGATGATTGAACCAGCTTGCTAGTTGATTGGACCGGCTTGCTGGTTGATGATTGGACCAGCTTGCTGGTTGAAACTGTTTGGTTGTTTCAGCTTGCTGGTTGATGATGGTACTATCAGTTTGCATTTAGAACATGGTTCCGTGCCCAGGCAGTTTTTTGCCATTGATTTTGAGCATTTTTTCTGAGGCAGTACAAGCGGGTGGCACTGTGCACATCCATGATCTTCGAGATGTTGCCTACGTTGAAGAAGGTTTTTTCCGTGGCGTTTCTTGCCTTCAAACTTAAAAAATAGTAACTGATATCATCAAATGTCCACTCTATGTACACAATGAGCTTTGGTTTTTATCCAGGTCAACTTGCGAAACAATATCATCGATGAGTTGAGGTGTGGGACTCCGCCGGCAGATCCGTGTTGCTCACGGCAGTCCTGTATGCATCTGCGGACGACATCTATGGGTGGTGCATGCTTGGCCTTTTCCAGACAGACTTGAAGGTCTGGAAACACAACCCTCTTTAGCAACGACCAGTGGTAAGACCACTGCTGGTCAGGAATGGACTGACTACCAGTGCCTGGAATCAAATGGTGAAAATGATTGTCACCGATTGAAATTTTGAAATGATAACCTGAATTGGCTAGCTTGCTGGTCCTGAAATGGCCAGCTTGCTGGTGTTGAAATGGCCAGCTTGCTGGTCCTTCAAATTTGTTCTTCCAATGGCGAAGCACCGCGACTGATAAAGTGTTTGTTTGCATGGCCAGATTGCTGGCTGATCATAAATGTGCGCTGCCAGCTGGCTTGACTGAAACTTACACTTGACTGCCGCAAAATTTCCCAGGCCAAATGTCGTCCATTGTCAAGAGCCTCATTTGTATCCATGGGAATGATGCGACCACCGCCCCCTTCTGTGACTGCGAAAACCATCCAAGCCAGCAAAATGGGACAATGGACGCGAGCCAAGGAGAAGCCAGCGCCATGCCCGATGATGGTTCAAAAACGCCTCTTGCACAGGATGCCGCTGGAGCTTCTCAAGGCGAAGTACAACTATTTGAGGAACAACTCCGCGGCTTGGATGTTATTGCTGTTCACTGACTGAGGTTTGATTTTGTTTGACCGACGTTTTTCAAACTATTTTCGCTTCTTTTCAGCCTCAACTCAGAAGTGGCTCTCAAGCATAGACTTGGAAGAGGCCATGCGGAAGATCATTCGCCGATGGTCGGGCTCCCTTCGAGCTCCGATTGAAATTGACGCAAATCAAATTGAGCCCAAGAAGCAGTGTACTGACACTCACTGTGGGCATCACCCGTCGCCATGCATGTAAAGAAAGGGCCTTTGGCAAGTGAGCTGGCCAGTCAATGTCTTGTAATAAATTAAATGTAAAATATAGACAACAAACTGGCCAAAAGACCCTTACGGTGTTTGGCCAGTTTGTTGTTTCATATTTTGTTTCATATTATGTCTTACTCTTGCCAACTAGCTGGCCTCTTAGCCGTTTTGGGGTTGTTTCAGTTGCCAGCAAGCTGGCATGTGGCCAGCTAGCTGGCCGCTTTTTGCAATCTTCCTCATTCTGAACAGATGCGTCAGTGCCACCTTAGCACACTGATCTTGGCTGTTCGAATTTCCATGAATTTTGATCCTGGCCAAAATATCATTAAAGATTCCAAAAAAAACAGCATGGATGTTTCCAAGAATGGTTGTTTCTTTAGCATGGATGCTTCACTGGCATCTGACTTGGGCAATTTTCAGTGAAGGTGATGCTTCTTCAGCATGGGAAAATGCATGTTATGCTTCTGCAGCATGGGGCAATGCATGTGATGATGCTTCTTCAGCATGGGAAAATGCATGTTATGCTTCTGCAGCATGGGGCAATGCATGTGATGATGCTTCTTCAGCATGGGGCAATGCAACATGATCCATTAATTTTAAGGGCAATAATGTGATACAATTGATCTATTAATATTATTAATTAGCCCATATTTAAATACATTTGGTCTAGACCTTATTTAACTGAGGCAACTGGCCTTTCATTTTTTATTTTGATCATGTCATAATTATAATAGTACAATTCCATTCTCCAACCAACTCATCATCACAAATGGATATTTTTAACCGGAGACACTGGTGTAAACATTGAACCACATCATCAAGCACTTGGAACTTGCCATGGGGCATAGTTTTTGTATTCCCTTATTCCCGCTTAACCGCCAGTAAGTTTTACACACAGACAAGTCCGGCACAGGAAAAATCGCAATTTTACCTCAGTTTTTGCCGATCGACCCTCATTTCGTGCGAAAGGGTTGCTCCGGCACAAGTAAAATCGCAATTTTACCTCAGTTTTTGCCGATCGACCCTCATTTCGTTTGAAAGGGTTGCTCCGGGGCAAGTCAAATCGCAATTTTACCTCAGTTTTTGCCGATCGACCCTCATTTCGTGCGAAAGGGTTGCTCCGGGGCAAGTCAACTCGCAATTTTTCCTCAGTTTTTGCCGATCGACCTTCATTTCGTGCGAAAGGGTTGTTCCGGGGCAAGTCAAATCGCAATTTTTCCTCAGTTTTTGCCGATCGACCCTCATTTCGTGCGAAAAGGTTGCTCCGGCACAAGTAAAATCGCAATTTTTCCTCAGTTTTTGCCGATCGACCCTCATTTCGTGCGAAAGGGTTGCTCCAGCACAAGTCAAATCGCAATTTCTCCTCAGTTTTTGACGATCGACCCTCATTTCGTGCGAAAGGGCTGACGTTTCGTGACTCGCCGCCGGCACCACCCTCGGCCTTAAGAGAGAAAGATAAAGAAGGCGAGAGAGTGAAAAGGGAGAGAGAAAGGAGAGAAGATGTGAAGATGAGCAGATGTGAGAGAAGATGTGAGAGAAGATGTGAAGATGAGCAGATGTGAGAGAAGATGTGTGAGAGAAGATGTGAAGATGAGCAGATGTGAGAGAAGATGTGAGAGAAGATGTGAGAGAAGATGTGAAGATGAGCAGATGTGAGAGAAGATGTGAGAGAAGATGTGAAGATGAGCAGATGTGAGAGAAGATGTGAGAGAAGATGTGAAGATGAGCAGATGTGAGAGAAGATGTGAAGATGAGCAGATGTGAGGGAAGATGTGAGAGAAGATGTGAGAGAAGATGTGAAGATGAGCAGATGTGAAGATGAGCAGATGTGAGAGAAGATGTGAGAGAAGATGTGAGAGAAGATGTGAAGATGAGCAGATGTGAGAGAAGATGTGAGAGAAGATGTGAAGATGAGCAGATGTGAGAGAAGATGTGAGAGAAGATGTGAGAGATGAGCAGATGTGAGAGAAGATGCGAAGATGAGCAGATGTGAGAGAAGATGTGAGAGAAGATGTGAAGATGAGCAGATGTGAGAGAAGATGTGAAGATGAGAAGATGTTTTACAGACCCCCACTATTGGAAGAACCCTGCGCTCAGACGCTCTCGGGAAAAAGAGAAAGAGAGAGGGAGAGGCGTGGCAATGCACCTCTTAGCCCTCCAAATCAGCTCCCCAAAAATCAGTTTTTTCGCCGGCGCCTTCTTCAGTATAGGCCACGGACATACACAGCAAGCGCCCCGCATTCAAGGCCGTGCAATCGCGGAAGTCCACCACATCATTGAAGGTGGCCTGGCCAGCAATGGCCAGGAAGGGACTTGGGCATCCCTCATCCCTGGTGATCAACCTGAAAACATCTCCCAACCATCCAACCATCATTCAACCATCATCCAACCATCATTCAACCACCATTTAACCAACCATCCAACCACCATCCGCTGCCCACCTTGATGTAGCGCCTGCTGTGCGTCCGCACCCAACTCCGCGAGCCCAGCCGTGGCCGCGGCAGCCGGGGGAAGACGTCCAGGCCGCGGCTGTCCGGCCAGCAGTAGTCGCCTCGAAAATCGTTGCTGTCCGGGGCTGCTGGAAATCGCTGGTTTTGTTGAGAAAATTGACACCGGAAACCATGGCTTTTCCCCTATGAACTATGGATATATGGATACATCCAGAACTTTACCCGGCCTGGTTTCATTGGTTTCTACATAGAAAAAACGATGGAAAGATCCACCATGTTATAGCTGGGAAAATCATGGAAAATCCACTGTTTCGACTGGGATATGTTCAATAGCAAACTGTTTGGACAAACCAGAGGGTAGTGATCATGGTGAATCGTGGTGGCTTAATGGTGAAGAGTGGGTCAATCATGGTTACATCTTAGAATACATGATTGAATGGTGATTTAATGGTGTTGGATAAAGGTGAATAGTGATAATGGATGATAATGGTAGTGATTAATGGTAATAGTGATAATTAATGATTAATGGTTTGATAGTGGTTGATCATGGTGAATAGTGATAGTAGTGGACTGATTAATGATTAATAATGATGAAGAGTGGACATCTTAGGAAGTAATGGGAGAACAAGATGTGAAAAAAAATCAGGAAGAACATTTGGGATGATATGTGTAGGATAATGATTGGATTGAAAGGATAGTTGGGATTGTAAGAGGGATGATTAGTAGTAATTAAGTATATAATACTTCCCTGGAATTGGTCATATTCTGGTTTCACGGTTTCACCTCTGGGCTATTTGGTGTTGTTGGGAAATTCAGCAGGTTCCCACACTTTTTTTTCTTACCAGAAGATCATCAAGCCCATTCCTGGGCAGATTATGACCACTTCATGAACTGGCTGTGTCATGGGATTTTTCGGGTTTTGGGTCTGAAAAGGGATCAACACCATAGCCTCTAGAATTTGCATGATGCTAGCTGGATTTTGAGATAGCCTCTGGTAAACAACAGTTTGCTATTGAAAATGGCTATTTATAGTTGATTTACCCATTAGAAATGGTGGATCTTTCCGTAGTTTTTTCTATGTTTACCAGAGGGCATTTCCAGTTTTCAGACAAACTTCCAGGGGTACCTTGACAAATCAACCCCGAAAACTCTATGGCATGTTGCAGGGGTTTCCCGAGATTTTCAGATACCGGGTTTGTCTGAAATAGTGGACCTCCAAACTTACATTGTTTATCATATGTTCCCTATCAAGATAGCCATATCTGGGGGTTGATCCCCCAAGCACCCACCCAAAGCAATGTGATTTCACATCCGGCCCCTCTTCGTCACTGTGTTCCCAAACGTCGCGGCAGTTCCAAGGGAGCTCCTAGACGCTCCTCCTGGAAAGGCTCAAGTTACATGGGATCAATGGCACATCATTCATCAACCCCATTGATTTGGGTTTTTACTATAACCTCTGGTATAGAAAATAGCCTCTGGTAAACAGTTTGCCATTGAAAATGGCCCAGTCGAAATAGTTGATTTAATGGGATATAATTGTTTTTTTCATCCACTTCATGGGATATACCCTCTGGTAAACTAACAGTTTGTTATTGAAAATGGCCCTAATCGAAATAGATGGTTTACCGAACTGAAAAATTGTGATTTTCCAGTTCGCTATGTAACAAATTACCAGAGGGTACCCCTAGATCCAACTCTTTATCATCATTCCTACCGCAAACCGTATCGCCATTTATGGTGATATACCCCATTTTCAAACGCACCCGTATCCATGATTCATTGCTTAAATCCCTATTCTGAAATCCACATGACATCCCATAACTGGGTGGGTTGAACATGGTTGAACCTTCATTTTGAATATCTTTGAGAGATAGATCCCTCCAAAACAAAGCTTTGATGACGCACCAATCCCATGTGGATGAAGGTTGCGCTCATCGTTGCACTCCTCCTCCTCCTCACCCGCATCATCTAACAGCTCCTTGGTCTCCCGCGTCATTGGGGGTTGGCCTTTAAACCATGGAATAAACATCCAAATTCACAAAAGTCGAAGTTCGACAGGCCCACACTTGATCATACTTGGATGGGCATCTTCAATTATAAAAATATGCTTAAAAAACAAAAATATCAAAAACATCAAAAAACAGCATCCAAGGCTCTCTATGGTGATGCTCCGTCAACGCCTTCTGCCCCAAGAAGTCCGGTCCCCGCGCGCCCGTCTTGCGCACGTGGTCCAGGCGGTCGCCGCCGGCCCAGATGCCCTGCAGGGGGAAGGGAACGGAGGCGCGGCCGCCGTAGGTCCAGGTGTAGTCGAAGCCTGGGACGCTGGGAAATTCCTGGAAAAATTCAAGGTTGAAACTCAAAACCCACGAGAGTTGATGGTAAAAAGTCTGGATTTCTGCGTTTTTTTCCGTATATGAAGTGCAATGTTCAGTAGGAAATCATCTATAAACACATAGATCAAGGGTTATATTCGGGATTCAATGGGTTAGAATCTGTCTGACAAGGGTGGATTTACTGTCAATTTGTATCCTATTTTTGATGAGGAAAATTACTAAATTATGACAAACCCAATGGATTTTTGAATCCACGGAAGCCAGTAGTTGGTTCATTCACATGGGTTGATTTGAGATGATTTCACGAGAAATTCGCTAGAAACGCGCAATTGTTGGTGTGGTCCTGTTGTTTTTGTTCCTACATTTTCCTTGAACCAATTATTTGCAAAGAGTCCACATTATTTACAGCCACGATAGTGTAGTTCACAGAGTTTTGTTCACACCTTCAAGTGTTATCTCTATAAAGATAACAAGATAAGATACCGAAAGTCTTTGGGAACCGTCTCAACTCCCAACCCATGATTTGTGACGAACGCTGCGAGCGAGTCACCGTACTGCTTGGTCTTCCGGAGGTCCTCCTCTTTCTCGGCCTCATAGGCCTGAAGCTTGGCGCAGCGAAATGGAGGCCAGCGAGATATGGTCAGATGTGGTCAGGGTGAGATGTTACCCGGGATCTTTCTTGCGAGGGGCTGCCACCTCCAAGTCATGATCATCATCATGATGATGATGATGATGATGATGACGATGATGATGATGATGATGATGATGATGATGATGAAGCAAATGGCAATGGTGCTGGTGATGTCTTTCTCCATTCCCATCCGAACATTTGGGGTCCCCCCATCCGCCTCTCCGATCTTTTCGATCAGCCAAAAGACCTCCAACGCAATCTCCTGGCGTCGCATCCACCCCAGGAAGTCCCAGTCATTGGCCCTCAATGGGCCCAATTTGTCTGACTTCAGAGTTCAGGGATGCCCAGGGGCTGTTTCAGAGAAAAAGTCAATGGCAGCAGTTGAAATGATCAATCAAGATTTACATAGATTTACTGTCATTAACCCGCTTGATGGCGTAATCTGGGGTAAGTTGCTCTATCCGCACAGTGGATAAATTCAGATGAAGGATGATATCAGCCATGGCA
This sequence comes from Cladocopium goreaui, assembly GCA_947184155.2. Taxonomy (NCBI): domain Eukaryota; class Dinophyceae; order Suessiales; family Symbiodiniaceae; genus Cladocopium; species Cladocopium goreaui. Next base: position 104,025 of record CAMXCT020001075.1, read on the forward strand.
ACGCCCACAACCTCGTTCTCATCACAGAGACCGGTCAAGAGATACGGAGCGATGTATGGTTCTAGGTCGACCTGGCCCACAATTCGACACCAGTTGGAGGATCCACTGATTTGGGGTAATTGATTGAATTGAAACATTTGCACTGAACATCATTATTGGATATATTACCCCAAATATCCCCAAATGGATATCCAAATGGATATATTATCCAAATTGTTTGATATCCAAGTTGATTATGTTTATATATTATGGATGTTGAATAATTTGGATATATAAACATTTGGATATATAAAATTATATAAACATATTCAACTTTGGCCTACCCAATGTGTACCTATGCCGTCCTATGCCCACTTCTTCCCCTGGAAAAAAAATCAACTTGAAGACTTAAATTAAAGGCCACTACTTTGTAAACAAATGGGTCAAGAGTTTTGCCTTTCAACGTACAACACAGAGCAGTCTCAGGAGATGAGTCTGCTTCAGAATCGGGCATGCCTGCTGCAACGGCATGCCCGACCAGGATGAAATCCTACTATAGTCCTATACTTTTGCAACAAACATATACATGATAGATGTGTCCAAAACCGATGCCTTCCCCACATTTTCCCCAAACAAAACTGAAATGTTAGACATGTTCCATCAAAAAACTCCTAGTTTCCCCACATTTCTCCCTTCAAAACCTTCAATTTTCACCATGATTTCACCCTGTTTTTCCCCCAAAAAAAAGTGGTCCCCAACCCCAAGGCCGGCCTTGTCCACGCAGCGCAGCATCCAATGCGCCAAGGTCTCGAACCAGAAGCGCCGCACCGCCGGGTGCCGGTCGAAGCTCAGGGTGGACATGTAGTTCACCTTTTTAAAGCGAAAAGGGCCGCGGCTGGAGGATGTTTTTGGACCTTCCATAAATGATGATTTTCCAACTAGTTGTTAGTTGGTTCTATATCCCCATCATATTCCCATTGTTGTTGGTTTATACATGTTTATACCCTATTAACCACTATTAATCACTATTAATATAACCATCACTATCTGGTTGGTGGTTTCAACCTAACCCTCTGAAAAATGATGGAGTGAAAGTCAGTTGGGATGATGAAATCCCAATATATGGAAAGTCATGATCCATTCATGTTCCAAACCACCAACCAGATATATTGTTATTCCAATTATTAACCATTATTAACCATAGATTAACCAGGAAAATTAACCATGGTTCCCAGTCACCACCAATAGCATGGGATAGCATGGGCAAATCTGATGGGAATGATCTGGGAAGATCTAATGGGAATATCATAGGATATATCACTAACAATGTCTGGAATACAATGGGAATATCTATATAATGAGAATATCTATGTATTGGGAAGAGGAGATATAACCAGCAGATATGCAAATATATGTAAGGGATGCCACAAATAATCCACAGATGGTTATGTCTAAAAACAGGGTACCATGGTTTTGAACCTCATTGTGACTCATTGTGCCCAAAATTGCCCCAACTTGGGGGTTCGGGTGTAGCCCATTTCCAGACACACCAAATGTCTGGAATAGAGTTTTTATTGGAGGGCATGATCATTTTGACATCATGTTATGCTCTAATTCACGATGATTAACGATTAACTATAGAGAATCTTGGGTCAGAATGTCAGAGATGTCTGGGTAGCCTCTGGCTTTGAAAACCAAGCTAGAACATTCATGAAAACCGTCCCATTTGGTAATCCTTTGTAGATATAGTCATGGCATTGTCGGATCTTGGTCAACTTTTATTTTGTATCTAACACCACCATCCACCATTCAACCAACCCTCTAGTTTTCCAACAAAAAAACAAAAACACACAGAATGTATCACGTTGTAGCCTCTGGCCAACATCATTTAACAGTTTGCTCTTGAACAATGGCCAAAGTTCGTTGATTTACCGATTTTTTCCATGGGGATTTTCCACTTCGCAAACTACCAGGAGGGTATCCTCCATGGGGTGCCGCGCCAGGGCGCATTGGTGACGCCTTCGTAGAAGGCCTTGATGGGAACCTTGTTGGGGTCCTGCCAGGCCATCAACACCTGAGGCGCTGGCCCGAGGGCCGGAAAAATGGAAAAATCATGGGGAAGATGCATGGAAAATGCTGGGAATCTACGGAAAATACCGGGAAGATATGTAGGAGAATCATCTGTCAATCATAGAAAATCAAGACGAAACATAGCAAAATATCATCTGTAACATCTGCAGATGATGGATTTTCCAGCATGCCTGCTTATTCATCACGAGCGGGTACACTGTAGATGAAAATTAAGCTTATCCACTACAGTTCAGCACATGCTGCGAAGCACAACAATTCTCGGGCAGTGCCTGAAAGATCTCGAAGTTGTGCTTCCACACCTGACGCTTCCACAAGAACAAACACACACCAAAAATCCAATATGGAATCAATAATAAATTTCCCATGATTTAGAATCTCATCTTTTGGATTTACACAATGGAGGGAGTAAATTTAAGTAGCAAAATTGATTAGGGCAGCATGAATATAGGGCCTATATCTT